>BSBK01004319.1:475000-832419 GCA_027943335.1 Chamaecyparis obtusa | reverse complement strand
AATGTTAGGGTGTAATTATTATCAAGATTCAATTAGGGATATGGTTAAGATTTAGTTAGCATTAAAGAAAATGAGAGAGTTCATAAAGGGAAAGGGATAAGAGGCGGGAGTGGATGAGATATGTAGAGAGGGAGAGAGGTGAGAGGCACAAATAGTGAGAGAGAGTTGAGATATATAGATGGGGATATATAGAGATGATTAATGAGATGTGGATGGAGAGGTAAAGAGGTGGAGAGGAAGGCAGGAAGAAACTTAGAGAGGAGAGAGAGAGAGGCTAGGAGGAAGAGCTGGTGATTTGGAAAACTAAGAGAGAGAAAAGATGGAGATATAATAAGAGAGTGAGGGAAGGAGATAAATATGGGAGTAAGGACGGAGGGGAAGATATATATATAGATAGATAGATAGATAGAGAGAGAGAGAGAGAGAGAGGAGAGAGAGAGAGAGAGAGAGAGAGAGAGAGAGAGAGAGGCAATGTTATGTCGATACTCTTATCGACATAACATTATTTTTGTTTCACCGATATGCTTAATATGTGGGGCCCAATTGCCTTATTCTCAAAAGATTTAAAGCTCGATCAATCTTTCTAAGTTCAGTGGATCAGTTTAATTTTCTCTTGTGCGATTAAAACCAAGGTGCACAAAATGATAAGTGCAAAAGTTTACGTGGCTGAAAATGTTGTGTGTTTTTGACCTCATGTCATTTTTTGCTGGTGGCTAAAACCCACAATGTAGAAAACACATGATGTTCTCAACCGTGCACTTGCACACTTAACTTTTTGGACATCTTAAATTTAATCGTGCAAGAACGATGAAATTTGGATGGTTGATCTTCAATGGTGAAAACACACAACATTTTCCATCTCGCACAGTTGCATACTTATCATTTTGTACGCCTTAGACTTAATCATGCAATTGTGATAAAATCTAATCTATTACCCTGATGGAAGCTATCAGCATAACATTGCCCATCGGGATGGACCTAAAATCTCCCAATGATAAGCCAAGTTACGTTGTTGGAGGGTTAATTTTTTTTTGAATTCCCATCAATCAAATCAAATAGTTGTTGTGATGCATGGGTTTGTGGTCTACTCCCATTGACAAACATTTGTGATCCATCCTTTGTTTCCTTTGTTTACTCCATTTGAGATGTTTAAGATGGATGGTATGTATGCATTATATTATTTTTAATGTACGGAGGTGCATTTTATCAGGAGCTTAGCTGCATCTGAAAATAATGACTATATGATTGGTCAAATATCATTGATTTAAAATTATATTAAATTAATAGCATGTACACTTAAAAACCGATATATGTATTTAATGGTTTCAGGACTATTTTGACAAATCCCCGCCTTTGATCAAACATAATTCTTTAAGCAATTTATATTACAATTAAAGCAGAAATCTAGGTTACTTTTATTTTTATAATTGTTATTTGATTATTCTTTAAAGTTGTAGTGCTAGAGCAAAATAGAATCGGAAATACAAAAGTTGTTGTGACAGGAATATTTAAAAATTTCGAAAATCAAATATATATTTTTTAATTCAGTTGAACCCAATAAGTTTACAGATCACAACCATCTAATATAGATGCACGCAGCGGTAAATAGATTACTGAAGAACAGTTGAAACCCATTCTCTGGCTCAGTCAAAAAGTGAAAAGTTTTATCCAAAGTTAAGCAAATTAATGATTATATTCTAAGTCGTCTCTCATATATCTGGGTGTCTTGTCTTGTCGAGGACAGAGAAAACTGTAGAAATTTAGTACATCTTTATTGTTTCCCACTCACAAAAGTAATATTAATCGATCCTTTTTCTACTATGATAAAGGAAAGGCGTACGAGCGGGCCAGAATTTCTCGACTTTTCTTGGTATGGAGTTAAAGAAAAGTAAACATCGAAATAGTTTGTAAACTTTTATGATTTCAATTAATTTTTAGATAGTTTGTTTTCAAAAAATATTCTAAATCATTTAAAATAAAATTTATACGGGTCTAATTGACAATATCATTATAGCTACTTGACAGTCATGTAATCTTCATGAAAACTGTGAAATCAATCATATTCCATCTCATGCCATGATCTTACTATATTTTTAGATAATTTATTGATGGTTGAACAATGAGTCCTTACAGCCATCATTTTCTATCAAAATAGAAAGCCTGGAAATCGCTGCAGTATGCTTAACCTATTCCTTCACTTTTTGACCTGAATGATACTTTATAAAACGTGTCTTAATCAAAACTTTGTTTTAAATTTGTTCAGTCGGCTTTCCAAGGTCGGTGAATTTGATCCTATTTCCACTATCACCAAGGATGGGCCAGCGAACAAGGGCAGCATTCGTCGTCTTTTCTTTTTGTCGATGTACAACCCTACATTATTCCATATTTGGGGCTCATCAAAAGTTTCAGAGGGTCCTTTTTCCACCTGCCAAACTTCTGTTCTCATGGTGAAAACAGTTGTGTTGCATTACTATGAATATGAGAGAAAAGTAGTATTAATGATTTCAAGAATAAAATTTTCAAAAGGATTTTTTAAATAGATTTTTATTATTATTATCATTATAATCATAATATATCATTTTTTGATTTTATAAATATTTTTTAAAATCAGTTTCTAATTTATATTAGACCATATAGTACATAAATTGTTTATATATTTCCTTAAACACATTATATTCAATCTATTCTAATATATGTAATATTTATAATATATATAAATAATAATATTTTATTTAATTAAGAAATTATGTATTTACTTATTCTATTTAGGATGTATATTTATATTTATATATTACTTTTAATCTTATTATTTGAAGATTGCATTATTTTAATTTTATTTAAATATATTAAAAAATATGATAAAAATGTTAATATTTTATGAGATATATATTATAAATTCATACTACTACTATTAACATCATTACTTCATTATTACAAAAGAAAGTATTAGTCATTGACTCTTGTTTAAATAGAGGGAAGTCTAAAATTATTTATAAAGAAATTAGTTGTGTCTACGATTATTCTTTATGTCAATCACAAGCAAGAAAAACACTTCACATTTTATTGCCAATGATGTGGAAATCAACATCCTCGAGCAACATTGAATGTGATTTAGATTTTAAACTCCAATCTTTGCAATGTTTTAAGAATGAATATCTAGTGGATTTTGTCATAAGCTTTGTCAAGTCTAACTTGATCACCAATAAATTTTGGTCTCAATGTTGGGCGCATTCAATAGTTTCCCATGCCAACATTAAATTGTCAAGTATGCATTTTCCTTTTCAAAATGTTTTTTGTTCAACCCTGACTATGTTTTGAACAATATGTTTGATTCTAATTGTTAAAACCTTAGCAATAACAATATGAATTATTTAGCAAAGTAATCGGCCACTAGATTCATGTAGGTGTTTCTTCACACAAAAACCTAAGTCTAATGCCTTCAGGGTGTTAGACGTGGTGTGACCTCTAATCCCTCAAAGATGGATCGGTGATTACTCGTCCTTGATCCTTGATTCTCATGCTTGGTCCACATGCTAAATGTAAATGCCTCTAGTGCATCAGAGGTGGTGTAACCCCCAATCTAAAAAATGGTTGATCAGGGGTCACCCATCCCCAATTCCCCAAACACCTTTGTGATAAGGTATGCATTAGGGCATTGAGATGTCTTTACCCTAGATCCCTAGAAGGATGATCAGGGATCAAGCATCTATGAAACCCCAATCACATACATTTTTAAGTAGGTTGTGGCAAAGGGTGAGGGTTTCTCGATGTTGGAAATCCTTATACCTACGAACCTCAAATATTTGTACAAATTGATTTCTTAGGGGCTTTCTTTTGTGCTAGAGTTTCTATTTGGTTTTGTTTTAGGTTTTCTTACTTTGGTATGTCAGTTTAGTCTTTCTTGTTAAGTTATGTTTTGATTTCACTTTCAAAGTTAGTTTGAGTTCCAATAAATAATACTAAAAAACCTTTATTTCAAGTGTAGAATATCAAGATATGTCAATCGGGCAACCAATGAAATTTAACTTTGTGGGCTATAAAAATCCCTCCAAGATGGGAAACTTGTATAGTGAGATCACTGACATAGACATTCGATATTGGAATTTCAATTATTATCTAAGACTGATAGGAAATCTAAATAGTAGGAATCTAGATGCCTCTTCTATGGTAATGTTAGTGTAACTACATGCAAGAGTGTTCTTAGTAGTCATACAATCACCTGATCTCATAATGAAAATTACAAAATACTATAAACATTGAAGGAAAGAAGAGTATTCAACAAACAAGGTGAGGTAGTACTTGACATAAGTCTAGACATCATTGAGGAGGTCTTCCACATTCCTCCTACTGATGAAAATGCAAACATCTCCATTGAGACCGAATGAAGATGGTATAGAGATGAGTTTGACATAGAGAAAGAGATAAACATGAACTATCTAGAAAGGCCCCATAAGGATAGGAAACTAGAAAAAATAAACCATATTAGGGCCTACTTTATTGAGGAGATGAAAATTTGTATAACATTGTTGAGCAGGGATTTTGGTACCCCACAAGAAAGGAAATTGGAAGCATGGATGCTATTGTTTATTGACACTATATGAAAGAGGGAGACAAATATTGATATGGGGTAGATGATCAGTGACAATCTCGACCAAATGCTACAAAGGATTAAGACTCACCCTAAATTTTACATGATAGTCAAGGGATCTCTTTGAGATCGAAAAGCTTATGTATATAAGGTATACCCCCAGTTAGCGAAGAAGGAGAAGCTTGTTGAATTTAATCATGAGTACTACATCATTAATGATGTGTTCATTTTTGGAATCATATGATCCATCAAAAGAGTTTTTTCCAACACAAAGTTAGTAAAGGTCTCTACCTAGATCAAGAATTTAGGTAGTTACTTCATCCAATTTAAAACCTTCACATATATTAAAGTGGATGGTTGTAAATTGTATCAAAAGAAGCTTGCTAGATACCCTTCAGACATGTTCATTGTGATGGGATTGTGTCACCAAATCTCTGATGCACACCGTTTGATAGTTACTAAGTACAAACCTTGCTTCTAGTTTCAAATTAAAACTGGTTCACATTTAGCTCAAGATGTCAAGGTGAAAAAATTAATTTGTATTGAGTGGAATGAATGCCCACTAGATATTTTGAAAATAGCTTGGGTTAAATTTTACCCCATAGGTACATTTAGAAAAGTAATGGGAGCCAAATTCAAGCATAAGGCTCCTATTAAGGATAACTAGGCTAACTGTATAGATCAGGTTATGAGGTTAGAATAAGAGATTATTGCATGATAAGCTTAGATTTAGCTCAGAAGACCCTTAGTTGGTACATATCAGAGAAGAATCATGAGCTATATTTCAAAAAAAAATTGCTACCCTTGTACAATACAAATAGAATTTTAATAGCCCTATTTTGAATGTGGATATATCAGTGGATGATTTAGATGATATTGAACATAAATTAGCACGTGTTATACAATGTACTAGAGATTGGTTGTAGAAGCATTTATGACTAGAGCCTATTCCTATGAATGCCAAAATGGATAAGCCATCAAATGAGGACATGATAAAGGGGAAGAAGGTTCATATCCCAATTTTCAAGAAGACTTCATCTATCCCTTTGCATCAAGAAGTCATAGGACATGTGAGGAAAGTAGCCTAGCAATATCTACCTTAGGTATTACAATAGAAAAATGAAAAGGAAAAACAATAAAGGAGAATTTTTTCCCACCACCCCATCACTTTCTACTTCAATAGCCCCTCCATAGTCTACCACTACACCTTTCCCTCTAGTAGTAGCCCCAAGTGCCACCACTTTTTTCTATTTCTACTCTTTTTTTTTTTTTCTTCTTCTAGGCCAAAGGTTAAACCTTTTATAATTAAATTAAAGAATCCCAAAGCACAACCTTTTCTAGAGCCCTCATGTAGAGTATACAAGAGATTGAAGAAGAAAACCTCTTTAATGACCCCAATTCTGGAGGCTTTAGAGGAAAAATAGGATCTCAAAGAGGACATGGTCCCTCCATTGGTTCAAATAATAGGTCCCACCACTACTAATTCCTAGAGACATAACCTAGGAGATCCTTCTTTGAAAGATCGAGCTCTGGACCCATTCAAGAAGGTACAGGTAAAATTTCTACCCCAAGGATATATAAAATTGAATCAAATTCAATAGAAGAACAAGAGATACAAGTTGAAGATTCTTTGGGACTTGAAAAATTTGATATCTCCAATTTTGAAAATATCTCAGGTTTCAAGAAATCTTCAGAGGAGCTAGTACTGGTGCCCAATGTGATAGGTATATATATGCTAGAGATGGTTAGTGATCTAGGGGGTAAGGAGATGTTCCTATTGAAATACAAGTTCATCTAGAATTAGAAGAAGCACAAGGTAGATTTGAGGTAGTGGGTGAAGGGAAGCTAGATGAAAGAGAATAAATACAAAATGAACTAGCTCAGAAGGGGATGGTGTAAAAGAGGAATTTTTTGAAGAACAACCCATCAAGCAACCCACAAAAAAAGCTAAAGATCATAAGTCTCCATTTTCCTTAGAGAATATAGTAATCTCTCCCTCCCAAGAAAAATCCTTAGGGCAAAAAGAAGAAAGGCGAGAAGGAGAGGCTACAGTTTATTAGCTTGAGGCATACCAGCCCCTCTCCAAAAATACTAAGACCACTTGGTTGACTAATGCCATTCAGCCAAGAAAGAGAACATACATGGAGATGGATGTTCAATATTTTTCAGATATAGGTAGAGTTTTCGAGGTAGGGGAATTTAGCTAGAAGAAAGCACAAAGGATTTCCTATGTCATCAAGGATACTCTAGGACACTAGAAGGCACATGCAATTGTTCCACCTCCTGTCAAAGAAATGGATGACATAACCCTCAATGATTTTTTAATGGAAGAAGTTGATCTCATGGTGCCTACTCGTGAAGGAGGGAAGGCATTAGTTGCATTAGGGGTCACAACACTATTCAAGTACACGCATGATAATGAGACAAAAATAAGGGACCTTGCTGCCCAAATTTTCTTTTGAAGGATTATATAGCCCAATTGGTGGGACCAGTAGACCCTACAAACCTATCAGTCATATTATAAATGGCATTATAGGCATGAGAATTAGGCTCAAAGGTAAATCATTTGTTAAAACCCTATGAGGAATGGAAGTAGGAAGTAGAAGAGTTAGGATAGGAAACAATAAGCCAAGTTTTGACTCAATTATACATTATGGTAAAAGAGATTACTACTCTAAATTGTATGTTTTAACTAGCTTATATGTTACTATTAATGTAGAAATGTTCACATAAAAGCCTTTACAAAGGAATTTTTTTTACATTGCGAGAAGTAAAGGCCTCACATATTGGATAGCCTATCAAATTAATGGGTATAGTTACATGTTGCTTAGATTTGAAGCTACTAATATTGGTTGTAATATACAATTGTGGGGAATGTAGATTCGAAATATATCAAGTATGATATTTCTAACCTTTATTTTTGTATTATAAGAGTTTTGTTTAGTGTTATGGGAATTTTTATATTGGATGGTTCATTCTCTTTCTAAGATTTATATTAAATTTTTCTTCTACTATAGTATCTTATGATAAAGAAATATCTTCAACTATTTTGAAAGTCCCTCTTGATTCATGGTAACTAATATTTACTTGTTATTTTCAACATTATATCATTATTTCATGGTAGTACACCTTATTCCTTTTTTAGTCATGACAATATTTATATCTTTTTTCTCCTAATAAAATTCATTATTCCTAGGAAACTTTTATTTCCCTTTGTAATATTATTTTGTCATTGTACTTGTGATCTGATTCTTTTTTATGTTCACTATTATTACCCTTTTATCCATTGTATTATAGTTTATTTTGTTGGATTAGGTATGCAATAGGTGAGTACTAAGAGGGGAGGGGTGAATCCGTATTGTAAAAACACTTTTTAAACTAATTAACCTTTCCTTTTTATCCATTTATTGAATCCATGGCTTTTGCATGCATTGCATAAAATATATAACATATAAAACATAACACGTATTTTGCTATCACATAAATCCTTATTAGAGGATAAAAACTATGGTGGGGATGACACCCACAAGACTTCACTACTGAAATATAAAGTTTTCTCGATTAGAGCTACAATGTTTAGCAATTTATGATAGCTTACCCTGTTAAGAGTATTAACCCAGTTAAGAGTCTTAAGACTGTTAAGTCTACCTTGTGAAAGGATTTTACAATTCTAATCTAAGAACTATACCTAGTTAAAGGATTTACATTATAAGATCTGCTAGGATCTTCTTGGTTAAGAGACTTTACAATTTCGATTAATCTTTAATCAATAACACTAACTTGGCTATCAAACTTGCATCAAACATATGCTTATCAGACTCTTTTCTCAATAAATCATTACCTCATACTATGTACCTTTCACAATAACAATTGAGTACTCAGTAGTTTCACTTTTGAATCACAATCACTTTTTTCTCTTCACTGCTTTGTTACTTGGTGGCTTCTCTACTCATCACCTTCTCTGTAATCTATGTTTCATACATGCAATCTCCCTTCACATTCATACTACTCATGCATGCATATTGATCTTCACACTCTCATCCATTTATATACAATTCTAGAAGTGGTGTAAGGTGTTCTAGAATCATCTCTTCAAGTGGTGCTAGCATTGGTTACTCCTCCACTGCATAATCTATACTTTATTCTCATTAGTGGATCTCACCTTTTAATCATGTGTAATCATCATGTTTCAATCTCTAATGCTCTATCATACAATCTCCTCGAGATTTGTAAACTATTTTCTATTCAGTGTCCAGGTTTAATGTAGTTAAAGATTCTCCTTTTATCGGTCTTCTATGCTCGGTAACACATTTTATTCTTACTCGATAACTGACTCATCATCTTGGTTCGGTGCTCGGTGCCTATACTTTCTTTTCCTTTACCAAAATTCCTTGTTCCTTATTTCCTTTACTGAATAGCTTTCCTTGCTTTACTGACTTATCTTTCCTTCATTACCAAATGAAGTTGACAAATAATATAACTTCCTCATAACTAATGATAATAAAAATAACTCTTAGGAGTATCAATCTCCCCCTTTGGCATTAGTTTGGTATGTTTGTTAAAAACTTCAAAGTCATAAAAAAAAATCAAAATTTGCAATATTTGTCCTTGTCCATATATCCATTTCTCCTTAATAAAACTTATTACTCCCCTTAAAGTAAATATTTCATGTACATATCCATACTGTATACATATTGATGGAATATGGATGAAGTGACTGAGAGGGGGGGTGAATCAATCAACCATAAAACACTTCACAATTATTTCTTTCCAGATCCCTTAGGATATCTTAAGAATATTATCTATTTTAGCACTCAGTAAATAGATTGCAGTAACTTTGAAGATGCAGAAAGTATTAGCAAAATTATCTTTAGATATTCATCAGCACATGTATATGATTGAGATAGCAATTAAGAACACAAGAGACACAAGATTTAACGTGGAAACCCAATATGGGAAAAACCACCAATGTATCTAGATACTGATTTTCACTTTTCTGAAGTGATGCCCGATTAGAAGCCAACCCGATAAAAGGTTACAAAACACACTGTTAGGTGTGACCTTGTTAGAGGATTTAATCACCCTACTAGGAGTGGCCTGGTAAGAGGTCTTGAAAACAATTCAATGGAATTGTCACCTTGTTAGAGGATTTACAATATGGTTGTTAAACCAACTCGGTTAAGAGATTTAGAATTCACTGTTACAATGGTAAAAAGGTAACAATGAAAATGACCTGTATAATAATGCAACTGCCTTGCTGATTACAGATCTCTATTCTGTATAAGTCTGATCCTTCCTGATCGAATAAATCTTTGCTGCACCTCAAGGATATCTGATCATCCTTCACAATTTCACACACACCTTTTCTGCTTTCTTCTGTAAATCTTCTACTATTTTTTTTTAATTTTTCACATTTGACCTTTTATTTATATGATTTTAGATTTGTCAAATCGACATTATTTAGCATAACAGTCAGCTGAATTAAGCAAACTTTATTTGCAAAAATCCTTCAAGGGCCGACAGTGCTCGGTGACCATAACTTTTACAATCTTTCGAAGACCAAGGGAACTCAGTAAACACCGACAATCCTTTACCTTCCATAACCGATTAAACTCGGTAAACACTAACTTTTCTTCGACAACCGACTGAACTCGGTAAACACTGAATTTCCTTTGACGACCGACTGAACTCGGTAAATGCTGAATTTCCTTTGATGACCGACTGAACTCGGTAAATGCTGAATTTCCTTTGTTAACCGAGTGGACTCGGTAAGCACTGATTTTCTTTGATAACCGAGTAGACTCGGTAAGCACTAATTTTCTTTGTCTGGCAGACCGACGGAGCTCGGTAGGAACTGATTGCTGTGGACTATGACATTGTGTGACATCAAAGACAATACATAATTTGAGTAGCAATTTCCTTCAGACAATTATTTCCAACAATCTCCCTCTTTGGCATTGATGGCAACACAATATGTCATAGCATAAGAAATTTGAAAGAATTAGCTCAATTTAGATTCAAATCTCCCTCTGTCAGCAAACTTCCTGCTTCTTAAAAATTCTTCCTTCTGATTATTGAAAATTTCTTGAAGTAATAGAAAACACTCCCTCTTTGACAACACATGCCAAAGACAATTCACATAATACCGGTGTAAATTAATGTACCTCAAGTACTGATTCATATGCAATGATTCCTTGAATATGCTGCATCAACAGGTTGATTTTCAATCATGTTCTGGTTGATGCATCACTAAAACTGTATTTAGTGAGCCTCGGATAGGGGAATGACCCCTAACTTACCTCTTAGATACACAAATGCATCCTTAGGTAATGGTTTGGTGAAAATGTCTACAATCTGCTCTTTTGTATGAATATATTCTAATCTGATTTCCTTGTCCTGCGCCAATTCTCTGACAAAGTGATATTTAATAGCAATATGCTTGGTTTTGGAATGCATCACTGGATTCTTGGAAATGTTTATTGCACTGGTATTGTCACAAAATATAACAATTGGTTCTGTGATTTCAACCTTCATACCTTCTAATAGCTGTTTAAACCAAACAATATTTGAACAGTTTACTGCAGCAGCAACATATTCTACTTCAGCTGTGGATTGAGATGTGCAATTCTGCTTTTTACTAGTCCAGGATACCAGTCTTTTTCCAAGAAAAAATGCTCCACCACTTGTGCTTTTTCTGTCATCAATGTTCCCTGCCCAATCAGCATTAGTAAACACTTTTAAGTCTAGATTGCCTCCAAATTTATACCACAAACCATATTCTTCAGTTCCTCTTAAGTATCTTAAGATTCTTTTGATTGCCATCATATGATTTTCCTTAGGTTTTGCTGAGAATCTAGCTACTATACCGACTGCTAAGGCAATATCAGGTCTTGTATGTACTACATATTGCAATTTTCCAATCATAGATCGGTATAGGGTCTGATCAACTTCTTTTGAATCGTCATTTTTGGTAAGTTTCAGTCCAGTGCACATGGGTGTACCAACTGGTTTTGAATCTTCCATACCAAATTTTTTAAGTATTTCCTTAATGTATTTTGATTGAGTAATGTATATACCATTCCTGTTTTGCTGAATTTGAAGACCAACAAAGAATTTTATTAAACCAAACATAGACATTTCAAATTCTTTGTTCATTTGCTCTGAAAATTCTTTGCACTGATCCTCATTCCCTATAAATATAGTATCATCTACAAATATTTCTGCCAATACAATTTTGTCATCCGGTCCTTCTTTAATATACAAATTACTGTTATCATTTGCTCTTTTGAAATTAATCTGAATCAAATAGTTATGGAGTCTTTCATACCATGCTCTAGGAGCTTGTTTCAAACCATACAATGCTTTGTGTAACCTGTAGACCATGTCCTTTTTATCTGGATCAACAAAACCTTCAGGTTGTTCAATGTAGACTTCTTCATCAAGAATTCCATTGAGAAATGCAGATTTTATATCCATCTAATATACTTTAAATCCTTTGTGTGCTGCATAAGCAAGTAGAGTTCTTACACCTTTTAATCTTGCAACAGGAGAACAAGTTTCTCCATAATCTATACCTTCTTCTTGAGAATAACCTTTACATACCAATCTAGCTTTGTTTCTAGATACTTGACCATCTTCATTCAGCTTATTCCTGAATACCCATTTTGTTCCAATTACATTCTTATCTTTAGGTCTAGGTACAAGAGTCCATATTTTGTTCTTTTGTATTTGTTCTAATTCTTCATTCATTGCTTCAATCCAACTTTCATTTTCCAATGCATCTTTGATATTTCTAGGTTCAAAATCAGTAAGCAGACATGTACCTTTTAGCTTGCGTCTTGTCATAGTGTCATCTGATTTGTTTCCAATAATTTGATCTGGTGTATGATGTCTTCTGACATATTTGGCTAGTATAGGTTCCTTGCTTTTTGAATGATTCCTGCTGTTGTCTTCTAGGATCTCTTCTTCAGGTTGCTCGGGCTCGGTAGATATTTGCTCGATAACTTCAGGCTGAGACTCGGTCTGAATTCCTTCCTGTGACTCAGTTTGAACTTCTTCCTGTGACTCGGTTTGTGACTCGGTAACTGTGCTCAGCTCGGTAGATATAGTTTCCTCATTGATAGTTGTGTCTGCCAATGTTTCAGGTTCAATGTAAATGAATCTTCTGTAGTTCTCAGGTTCCCTTTTGCTTTCTTCTTCAGTCTTTTCTACAAACTCATCAAATTTTACATGTATACTTTCTATGACTTTGTGAGTAGATAAGTTCAAACATTTGTATGCCTTGCTTTTGCTAGAATATCCTAGGAATATTCCTTCATCACTTTTCACATCAAATTTATTTCTTCTGGATTCTTTTAAGATATAACACTTGCTACCAAATATTTTCATGTAACTTACATTGGGTTTATAGCCATACCATTGTACTCGGTTCAAGGTATGAACTGCAGTGCTGATAGCTTCCTTCCAGTACTTTATAGCGATGTTCTTTTCTATCATTAGAGTCCTTGCACAATCCATAATGGATCTGTTTCTTCTTTCTGCTATTCCATTCTGCTCAGGAGTTCTAGGAGCTGATACCTGCCTTTTGATTCCTCTTTCAATGCAAAAATTGTTAAAATCATGGGAGATGAATTCACCACCTCTGTCTGATCTTAAGCATTGCAATCTTTTCCCTGTTTCCTTTTCTACTCTTGCTAAGTACCATTTGAACTTTTCAAATGCTTCTGATTTTTCTCTTAAATACATGGGTACGTGCAAAAAGTTGGGTGCCAATTCCACGGAAGTCCGTGGCTTGGAAAAATGCGCCGCGCGAAACGAGTGCCCGTTTTTTAAAAATCGGGTGCCCGTTTTGCTTCGGCACTCCGATCTGCAATAAAATGGGTGCCCGTTTAGGTTTGGTCAACCGATACAAAACGGGCACCCGTTTTTTAAAAAACGGGTGCCCGTTTTGAAAAAGTATATATTTTTTTGGTTTAGTGCGTTTCCTGTCATTTTCTAGCAACAGGAAACGGGATCTACGTTTTTCAGAATCGCCTACCCGATTGTTAGACGCCTGTCGACCCCACAAACACATTTTTTCGAGTTCCAGGTACGTATTTATCATTTTTATTTGTGTTACTTTATTTTTTGTGTTCATTTTAAGTAGTAAAATGTTAAATTTTAGTTTTAAATAGTTATTTAAGTATGCATTTTAAAAATGAATGTATTTTCTTAAATTATGAAATGTATGTTTTTATTTGTTATTCGATTTATTTAGAAATAATGTGCAATTGAAAACAATTTAACCTAAAACGTAAGAAAGTAGAAAACAAAAACTTGAACAGTAGAAAGTAGAATCAATACCTGAATAGTAGAAAATTGAAAACAAAAATTTGAACAGTAGAAAATTGAAAACAAAAACTTAAAATAGAGAAAATTGAAAACGAAAACCTAAAACGTGGAAAACAGAAAACGAAAACCTAAAATGAAACTGAAAATAGAAAACAAAAACCTAAAATGAAACTGAAAATGAAAACCTAAAATGTAGAAAACTGAAAATGAAAACCTAAAACGTAGAAAACCAAAAACATATTTAAAATTGTAAACGAAAACCTAAAACATATAAAAAGTTAATTTTTGTTTTTAAATAGCATTATACGAATTTATTTAAAAAATGAATGTATGTTTATAGTTTTTCATTTATTTATGTTTTAATTTACTTTTCAATTTGTTTAGAAATCATGTATTCAAGTAAAAAACTGAAAATGAAAACTTAGAATATATAAAATTGTATTTACAAAAACCTAAAATGTAGACAATTGTAAATGAAAACCTAATGTTCTCTCCTCTCTGATCATGTTCTCTCTCCTCTCTCTTTCTCTTATCTCTCTCCGTTTAACTCTCTTCTCTCTCTCTCTCATCTGTCTCTCTCTCTCCCCTCTCTCTCTCTCTCCTCACCTGCTAGCTCCTCTCTGATCTCTCTCTCTCCTCTCTCCTCACCTCCTCTCTCCACTATCTCATCTCTCTCCCTTGAACTTTCTTCTCTCTGTCGAGCCTCTCTCGTCATGTTCAATGTACTAAAAAGTAATTATATATCTTTAAACAAAGACATCATAGCAAGTTTAGAATGTAAGTAAATTAAAAATGTATATGAATAATTAAATAAGTAAATAGTTTAATATTGTACATCTGAATATTATATTAACAAACCAACTAAATCAATATAAAATATAACCTTATTGAAAAGAAATAAACATTTACAAAGTAAACTCTCTTTATAGGACGTAATATATACATAATATAACCCCTTAATAGTATCTAATAGGACCTAATAATCTGACCTAATATGAACCTTAAACCCTAGTATGGAACCATTAGATAAATCCGCTGCGTATAGAAGCTCAACAAATGATGAGAACTCGGCAGGTCGATCCTCTGTGTCATCATATCCTCCATGTGCACCCTCTGCATCATCAAATCTGTCATCTGGCCCCTCACTCTGTGGACCAATACATATGATGTGACATATGATGTGACCAATATCATTAATATGTCACCTAATAATCTCTCTCATCTCTCTCTCTCTCTCCCCTCTCTCTCTCTCCTCACTTGCTAGCTCCTCTCTTTGATCTCTCTCTCTCCTCTCTCCTCACGTCCTCTCTCCACTATCTCATCTCTCTCCCTTGAACTTTCTTCTCTCTGTCGAGCCTCTCTCGTCATGTTCAATGTACTAAAATGTAATTATTTTCAAATTGACCAATAAAGGAATACATTATATATCTTTAAACAAATACATCGTAGCAAGTTTAGAATGTAAGTAAATTAAAAATGTATATGAATAATTAAATAAGTAAATAGTTTAATATTACATCTGAATATTATATTAACAAACCAACTAAATCAATATAAAATATAACCTTATTGAAAAGAAATAAACATTTACAAAGTAAACTCTCTTTATAGGACGTAATATATACATAATATAACCCCTTAATAGTATCTAATAGGACCTAATAATCTGACCTAATATGAACCTTAAACCCTAGTATGTACCCTTAAAACCTAATATGACCCTTAAGACTTAGTATGGACCCTTAAGACCTAATATGACCCTTAAGACCTAGTATGTAACCTTAATACCTAATAGGACCTATTATGTACCCTTTAGACCTAATAGGAGCTAGTATGTACTCGTAAGACGTAATTTAGGATGTACTATCACCCTTAAGACCTAATATATTATGCATGTGTTTAAATACTTTTCATTTACATTTTCAAATACTTTATAAATGTGTACATGTGAAGATAGAGATATATATGTTTAGATTATTCATGTGTTTAAATACTTTTCATTTACAAGTTCAAATACTTTATATATGCAGTTTACACATGATGAACGAGCATTCAGGAGATCAGCCCCCACCACCCCCACCACCACCACCACCACCACCTCCTCGTACCGCAGAGCAGCTTAGAGAGGACATGAGGTGTAATATCGCCTCTATTATCAGGGACATTGAGACGGTTAGACATGATCCCCACCCCTCCGCACATCTACTATGCCTTGCAGATACTATGCAAGGCATAGTACATTCTGTCCAGTCCCTCGATGACGAGTTGGACAGCTATCAGTCATGGAGAGATTCCATGAGAATATTCTATGCTGATGGACTCACCTATAAAGAGGTGAATGATCTTAAAATCAGCAAAGCAGATTTTGCTCGGTGGTTTAAGAATCCGAAAACAGGGAAGAAATAAACCCCAAAAAATCAAGAATATCTATTCGCTGGTGCAAGCACCCGTTGATTTCACAGCACTTTTGGGAGCAGTGGTGGATGGTATTTGACCATCCACCACACGCAACTCACGAGGTCCCCATGTACTTTTTGAGAAAATTGTGGGCTGAGTTTGAATTGGGTAAAAAACCCAATTATTTTGACATGAGAGCATTTCAAGGGGTCGGTAGAGGCATGCCTCAGGACAGGCCTGGGGCAAAGCTGAGTGATAGAGTCAGAAATTGTCCACGTGAGGAGCCCCTTGTTTCTTATCCAGCTCCTGTGATTCCAGTGCCAGTACACCACCGAGCAGTCACCTCTGCTCTTGGTTCATTGAGCGCCCTTTCAGGTGATTTAGCTGAGCAGTTCAGGATGGCTAGGGCACCCCAGAGCACAGCACATGTTTGCACCAGCTGCGGGGACATATGTATTCGTCCACAGAGTGAGGGGCCAGATGACAGATTTGATGATGCAGAGGGTGCACATGGAGGATATGATGACACAGAGGATCGACCTGCTGAGTTCTCATCATTTGTTGAGCTTCTATATGCAGCGGATTTATCTAGCGCAGAGGTAATCTATATAATAGTGATAAAATATTTTGTCTACATATATATGTACAGACACACAAACCATATCAACCAAAATATGTTATTTTTGTCAGACAGGGGGCAGAGGAGACCACGACATCCATGGACCGTCACCATGTCCATTCAACTGCTTCAGATGTTGGTGCACCTTTCACTGTATGTGTTTTTATCATGTCTATTCGACCCCTAGAAATATTTATTGTTGAAACTTTACTTTAATAATGTTTGTTTTCAAAATATATATTGTAGGGTCACACTTCATACCACCTTGGTAGCAGTTCGATGGGTACTCTGCCATCGGTCACAGAGGACACTCCCCATATACCGCTTGTATGTATATTGCATTTTAATTTGAATTTAACTATTTATACATGCTCACATATTTATGTGTATATTCTAATTCACTTCTACTTTTTACAATTGTGTAGGCCTTCACCACATCATTCCCTGCTGATGTACCCTCAGAACCATTAGCGAGTATAGTTTCATGTGGTCATGGTGTAGGACTCAGCCAGATGCAGGCCTCATCATCCTTTGAGGTCATAGTTATTAATATATTAAATTCCAATAATTTTGAATCATGACGCACATGTCATTTTTAGGGAATATTATTATAATAAATTTGCAATTTATTTTGTACAGGACATTACCACAGTGACGTTTTTTACTCCAGGTCCTCCTCCCACAGAGGAAACTACTCAGCAGGGTTCCACGGTAATTTATTTGATATATGTATATTCAATATTTATTTTGTTTGTAAGTGAATTATTTGTTTAAACCCACTTCTTATGTTATCTCTTCATAATTTATGTTTACAGTCACTTGATGGTGTACAGCATGATGATACATCTCCGTCCTCTTCACATGGAGTGAAGAGGACGGCAGATCAGATGGGCGATCCAGGCTCTTAGATGTTACTTGTGTTTTCATGTTATATAGACTATTCAGATGTTATATATGGACTATTTCTAGATGTTATATGGACTATGACCTGTTATATTTGGACTATTGACATGTTTTATGGACTTGTTATATATGAACTTGTTTTATTTGGACCAATGATGTATGTTTTATGGACATGTTTTATTTGGACTAGTTATTTGGACATGTTATATATGGACTAGAGTGACATGTTATGTGAATTAGTTTTTTTTTGGTTGATCGATATATGTACATGTCATAGATTAAATTAGAATATTTGTTTTAGATCTAAGATTTTTTTAATAAGATGGATTGCATGTAAATACTCTACGTGAATAAATATAATGTGAATCAGATAAGTAGAGATAAAATAAGATAACTACATAACTAGATAACTAGATAATGGATATCATTAATTAATATGTCACATCAAATTATTCAAGTTATATGTCACATCAAATTAATTGTAGAATTTGAATTAAAAAATGAACAAATTAATAAGTATACAGGAATCATAACACATGGTACATCAATAAATGATATTATTATTTATATATATGACTAGTTCAAGGGCTCCATAGGGAAAGAACTAGTAAGAAAACCCCACTTCTTAGCCCAATTACAATATGATTAAAAATAAAATAAACATTCAATGAAATAATTTAATGTATCATCTTCTAGGGCTCCTGCATATGACTGTCACACGTGTGTAAAGTTGTACACTTTATACCTATTCAAATAAGAAATTAATTAGAAAAACTGTCTTTAATGCACAACTAACTATAAATTTGACATAATAAGATCTATCACTTGTACATGTCTAATGTCTAATATCTAACTAACTATAAACTTGACATAATTAAAAAACACTTACACATGTACACATGTGATTTATTGGAGTGTACCATCTGCATATGAGTGTCACACATGTGTAAAGTTGTAGTTGATACCTATTCAAACAAGAAATTAATTAGAACTAACTCCAAATTTGACATAATAATATATTGAACTTGTACATGTCTAATGTCTAATAGAACTAACTATATAAACTTTCAACATAATTAAAAAGCACTCACATGTCTCTAAATCTGATTCAACCTAGTGTACCATCTGCATCCTCTCTTTTTTGTAATGCTTCTATGATTGCCTCATGCTCTTCCATTGAAAGGGTCCATAAGACTGTATTGGTGGGCCTCCCTTTGTATCTTTCTAATTTGATATTCGTTGCCACCACTAAATGAGAATACTGCATAATTTTCTTTTTTGATTGGTAGTCCTCAAACGCTGGTAACCCATTTCTTCTTGTTAGGTATTTTCGTAGCCATGTACCAACAACCACAACAGACCCAATTGGATACTGAAAACCATCATCATCTACTTGATGACATATCAACTTTTTCTTAGGTTCCACACATCTAGCAAGCCAGTACTCAGTTTGCTCATCATTATCCTCAGGTGCAACAATAGCATACACATGCCCTGTAAAAATAATTAGTTTCATATGCATGTATGTAAAAAAACCTACACTTATAAATGTAAATTTGAATAAATAAATACCAGGTTGTATCAGATCTGAAACACGATCATAATCTTCTGATGCAAATGCATGATCTGGGTCTTCACTAGTTGAATCGCTTGGAACTTGTGTCTCAGTAGGTGTTAAGGATCTTTGTTTCCATTCTTCAACCCATTCTGTACTCTTGCATTGTTCCCATTCACCTGCAACACAAAATTGACAAAAACATGCTAGCTCCCTAGTCCATATAGTCCAAGTGTTAGAATCAGAACTTCTAAATGAATGCCATTTTGCTGACCCATTTATCGTATCACACTCATATCTTGAAAGGATATAATTCTCTTCTACTAGCCAGAAGAAACGTTTGATTGTAGAATTCTGATTTGATCCTGTAGATAAACTTGTACTACACCATTCAACAATTTCACGTGCATTTTTAAATTTGGATTTTTCTTCAAACTTGAGTTGTTCTCTTGAAAGGGCTCTCTTAACACATGCACCAGCACCATCATGTTCTCCTTTCCCGTGTCCAGCTTCAAAAAAACTCCAGATATGTTCGACATTGGTTTTCTTATGTGTCCTACTCAACCAATAAAACATTCTAGCATTCTTGAATTGACCTGTGCAATTATCTGACCATATTAGATGTTGTGTCATTTGAATTTTTCTCTCCTTTAAATTGTCATAAAATGTCTCCATGCAATATTGCACAAACTCTGATGAGTGTAGTTTATTATCACTCATATAGAAGTGGTACTCCCTCAAAAAAAATTTATCCTCTTCTGTACTATCAGGTGCATGCCTATAGACAATATGAACAAAAATGGCTACTTGTACTGAATTATAATATTGAGATTGGATCTCATCTTGTGGTGCAAGAGTATAGTTCTCTACAAAGTCTACTACTGAAAGTAAACTACCCACTGGGAATGTATTCTTGCACATGCGAAATTGTTCATCAAGCCATCTAGCATTATGAGAGTGTTTCACATATTTAGGTATGATCTTACACTTGAATTCGTTCATGAATGCGTGAACACTAATGCTTTCATTTATTAGGTCACATCGTCTTCCAACCTTTCCATCCTTCAATGGATATTCAACAGTTTTAAATCTTTGCACATCAATCATTTGTTGTCCGAATTCAGTTGTAGGAGTTTCATGAAAACACTCATCTAATAATGCAAGATTGCCACATATATTGCATACACCAGAAACACATGCATTGAAAAGAAAATATTGGTCATTATGTGGGTTACAAAACAAACTTGAGATGAACTCCTTTATAACTTGAGGTGGAATTTGGATACCACATTCCTGTAACATTTCTTTAGTATGCATAGTACCACGTATAGATTGAAATAAATCATAATGGTAACGAAATTGGACATGAGTTTTACAACAACATGTGACTCTTTCCTTGTTTACCCTTACATACCAAGGTTTACACTTTTCAAATGATCTTTGACTTATGCTGATTGATAACACCTTTTCATCTACAAATTTTTTGAATAATTCAGTTTGAGTCATGTCCAAAAGGTGTTTTGGATGTGGTTCATGAATTTTTGAGCCAACTCTTAATTTTAGAACATCCCTGGCATTTGGTGATACTCTTGTATTATCCTCCCAAAATCTTTCAATCAATGTTTTCACTTCACTAGTAAGTTTCATATCAGATCTCGGGAGTCTGCCACTATAGGTCCATAAGTTGTTAGCTGGATCACTTTCAAAGTCAACTCTTCTCTTCACAGCTTTTGCCAAAGTTTTACGATGAATATTAAGATATCCACTTATGTTACTCATCATTCTTTTATCATGGGTTGATTTGTTTACTAAAGCTGTTGTTATTGCTCGTCGTGCCGCATTTCTATCTTTAGAACGACTTTTCTTTCCAATTGTATCAAAGGCATTAGCAATAGTCGAAACAACTTGTTTCAAAGACTCATCTTTTTTTTTTTCTTTCACATTGACTCCTAACCTCTTCATCATTTTCCGCATCTTTGTCATTTTCATTAATTGTAACATCAATTGACATTGAAACCCAAATTTCTTGTTATAAAAAAA
Source organism: Chamaecyparis obtusa (assembly GCA_027943335.1). Taxonomy (NCBI): domain Eukaryota; kingdom Viridiplantae; phylum Streptophyta; class Pinopsida; order Cupressales; family Cupressaceae; genus Chamaecyparis; species Chamaecyparis obtusa. The sequence goes on along the minus strand of BSBK01004319.1, from coordinate 810,987 downwards.
TTGTTTGAACAATCTGTTACCATATGTCCTAATTTGCCTCCATGAAACCAAGCCACGAAGATTGTCTAACACACCACTATTCAATTGAAAAAGATTACCCATTTCATTATCATTTAAACATGTTTCATTTTCAACTGGTGTTTCCATGTTTACATCCACACTCTCAATTTTAGTTGTACTTTTATTTTCACCATCAGTTGGGGTTTGATTTTCAGTCATAGGTGGGGTTTCAATTTCTTTTTCAACTGGTGTTTGACTTTCATTTCTTACTGTACTTCCATGAATAAAATTCAAATCATTTATTTCGTAGCCTGCTTGAAATAAATCATGAATTTCATTTTCAGAATATATGCGGGGTTGTGAAGACATACCAGTACCCAATACTGGGTTAGTAGATGCACCTGGATTTTCTTGATTTGTATTTCCTCTTTCTGGCTCTTCATCCATTACAGTGTTCTCAATGCTCTTTTCCTTTAAAGCTACTGTTGAACTCGAAGCTCCGGCATTACTACCCTCTCTAATTCTTGCTCTTCTTTCTCTTTGACATTTTGCTTCCTTTTCTTTATTTTCTATCTTTTGTCTCTTTCTACGTTGCTTTGATCCCATATTTGGATGAATTTTTAATCCAACAAGTTTCAAATCCAGAACAAGACAAAACCAAGTCTAAATTTATTAAAACATTCTGTCTGCGCACGGGTACAGTCATACAATGATTAAATAATGATTCAATCATTGTACCTCTGTACTTCTGCACCTGTCATTTTCCAACGGCCTAATTAGAAACGGGCACCTGTTTATTTAAAAAATGGGCACCCGTTTATTTAAAAAACGGGCACCCATTTTTAAAACGGGCACCCATTTTTTAAATAAACGGGTGCCCGTTTCCTTAACGGTTACTTTTGAAACGGGCACCCGTTTTTTTAAATTTCAAAGCTTGGGGCGGGAAACTGAACTTGCCTCGGTTTTTGGTATGGGATAGGCATGATTTAGGCTTGGTCCCATCGACCCTATGTCTTCACCTTCATAAATTTGACTAAGTTATTTTAACATTAATTTTCTGTCTTTAACGAATTTTTTGAGCGTCTTTCAATTCGAATTTTTTGATGAAACGAAAACCCATTATAGATTTCGTTGTCCTGATTCCATAAATGTGAATTTCTTGACGATATAATAAATTTTACTATTTTTCCTATATTTATCAATAGTAAAAGGTATGAAAATGTGAAACACAGAGGTTTACTAAACTTTTAATAACTTTTTTATTTTAAGGTTTCTGCAAAAAAAAATTATATGGCATCAATCTACATTCTATTCTTTTCAAGATAATTTTTTTTTTTTTTGAAAAATATGAACATTTCATCAAATTATGGTGGCCGTACACCAGAGGTTTTGAAAATATACTTTATTGTCAATTAAAAATCAATAAAAAAAATATATATACAAAAAAAAAAGGAAAAATATACTCATCAATCTATAGTGTCTTAGGTATCTTTCCTAAAAAGGATTAACATATATTGATTTATTTGTGTCAAAAAAGGGTGGTCGTACACGGGTGAGGTATGGTCCTGAAACAGGCATTCTGAAAAAGTGGTTTTTAAATATGTCTACGAAATTTAATTTATGCAATGTGGGTATTGAAATAAATTACATATTTGAAAAGCTAACTCCGAGTACTATAATTTCTATTAGTGAAGTTTTTTGAGATTCAATCTCTAAGTGCCTCAATTTTTGACATCAATTGACAAGAATTTTGAAAAATAGGAAAAACACTTCCACTTTTTGCCAAAAATTGGCACCCAACTTCTTGCAGCCACCCACATAACAGTCATCATTCTAGAATAATCATCAACGAAAAGAATAAAGAATTTTTCTCTAGTATAGCTTTGTATTCCAATAGGTCCACATAAATCAGTATGTACAATTTCCAAAATCTCTTTAGACTGATAGTTCTTACTCTTGAAACTAGTTTTACTCATTTTGCCAATCTGATAATTCTTACATAGACCAGTATCAGGTTTCTTCAAAGTAGGAATGCCTCTAACCTTCTTGAATTTGCTTATTTTTATCATGTTATCAAAATTCACATGACATAACCTTTTGTGCCATAGCCAACTTTCTTCAATTTGAGCAATAAAACATGAATATTCATTGAGATCAAGATAAAATAAGTTACCTTTTGTTTGTTTGCCTGATCCATTGATTTTTCCTTTTTCATCCAGCAGTCTTGCTTGACCATTCATGAATTCAACCTTGAAACCAGTGTTGATTAGCTGTGCTACACTTAGAAGATTATGTTTTAGTCCTTCAACCCAATAAACATTATCACATATGAGTTCTTTGGTTAATGAGATTCTTCCTTTTCCTTTTATACAAGGTTCATTGTTTCCAAATCTTACATTGCCACTATCACAGTCTTCTAGATATTCAAATTTTGTCTTGTCACCAGTCATGTGGTGTGAACATCCACTGTCTATTATCCATATATCATCTTTTCTTATATGAGAAATAAGTGCCATCTTATCTTCATCATCATCAGATTCATCTTTTATAGAAATAAAGACAATTTCTTCTTCACTATCATCAGAATCTTTAGCCATAAAACATGTTTTCTTACCTTTATCCTTGAATGATTTGAAATTCTTTTTGCCATAGTACTTGTGACCTCTCTTCTCTTCCTTGACCTGTTTGTTTGGGCACCTAGCTGCAATATGTCCAATTTCTTCACATGAAAAATAGATTAAAAGAGTTTTACCTTTATATTTACCTTTCCCTTTAGAGTACTTCTTTGCAAGTAATGCTTCTACAATTTCAAGATCACTATCAGAACTTTCTTCTGATACTTCTTCACTTTCTGACTGAACTTCTTTAATTTTCTTGTTCTTCTTTAGTGAAACCTTGGCCTCAAATGCTGATTCAATATTTTTGGAATTTGGAACATAGTTATCATAGTTGTCTAATTCAAAAGCTATCAATCTTCCAACTAAAGCATCCAAAGTTATATTGTGGTTTGTTTCACATCTTCTTTCTTGAATAGCTGATACTCTTATTGCATAGCTAGGGAGTAATGTTCTGAGTACCTTACTTATAACAGTTTCATCAGAGATTGTTCCTCCAAAAGCTCTAATTGCACTTACACTTGCTTTGATTCTTTCAACATATTTTGCAATGTTTTCATCTTCCTTCATATTCATCTTGTCAAACTGTCCTCTTAGGCTTTTTGCTTTGGCTCTTTTCACATTTGCATCACCACCATATATTTTCTTCAGTGTCATCCACATTTCATATGCAGTAGTGCATTCTTTAATATCATCAAATTCTTCATAGCTGAGAGCAAATGCAATGTCTATCATCATGGTGTTATGAGTCTTTTTCTCTGCAATGTCTTCAACAGTTAATGCACCAGTAGGAACTGTGTATTCTTCATCAATGTATTTGCACCCTGAATCACCAATGGAAGCTAGATGAAGTCGCATGAGACCTTGCCATGCTGAAAAGTTATCTCTGTTGAGCTTTGGAATTTCCCTCTTGTAAGACATCCTGATCTTTAGCTTAGGTCCTTGAAACCCTTCCTGCAAGCACCAAAAGCTCTGATACCAATTGATGGAATATGGATGAAGTGACTGAGAGGGGGGGGTGAATCAGTCAACCATAAAACACTTCACAATTATTTCTTTCCAGATCCCTTAGGATATCTTAAGAATATTATCTGTTTTAGCACTCGGTAAATAGATTGCAGTAACTTTGAAGATGCAGAAAGTATTAGCAAAATTATCTTTAGATATTCATCAGCACATGTATATGATTGAGATAGCAATTAAGAACACAAGAGACATAAGATTTAACGTGGAAACCCAATATGGGAAAAACCACCAATGTATCTAGATACTGATTTTCACTTTTCTGAAGTGATGCCCGGTTAGAAGCCAACCCGGTAAAAGGTTACAAAACACACTGTTAGGTGTGACCTTGTTAGAGGATTTAATCACCCTGCTAGGAGTGGCTTGGTAAGAGGTCTTGAAAACAATTCAATGGAATTGTCACCTTGTTAGAGGATTTACAATATGGTTGTTAAACCAACTCGGTTAAGAGATTTAGAATTCACTGTTACAATGGTAAAAAGGTAACAATGAAAATGACCTGTATAATAATGCAACTACCTTGTTGATTATAGATCTCTGTTCTGTATAAGTCTGATCCTTCCTGATCGAATAAATCTCTGCTGCACCTCAAGGATATCTGATCATCCTTCACAATTTCGCACACACCTTTTCTGCTTTCTTCTGTAAATCTTTTGCTATTTTTTTTTTTTCACATTTGACCTTTTATTTATATGATTTTAGATTTGTCAAATCGACATTATTTAGCATAACAGTCGGCTGAATTAAGCAAACTTTATTTGCAAAAATCCTTCAAGGGCCGACAGTGCTCGGTGACCATAACTTTTACAATCTTTCGGAGATCGAGGGAACTCGGTAAACACCGACAATCCTTTACCTTCGATAATCGACTGAACTCGGTAAACACTAACTTTTCTTCGACAACCGACTGAACTCGGTAAACACTGAATTTCCTTTGACGACCGACTGAACTCGGTAAATGCTGAATTTCCTTTGACGACCGACTGAACTCGGTACATGCTGAATTTCTTTTGTTAACCGAGTGGACTCGGTAAGCACTGATTTTCTTTGATAACCGAGTGGACTCGGTAAGCACTAATTTTCTTTGTCTGGCAGACCGACGGAGCTCGGTAGGAACTGATTGCTGCGGACTATGACATTGTGTGACATCAAAGACAATACATAATTTGAGTAGCAATTTCCTTCAGAAAATTGTTTCCAACACATATTTCCCCCCCTTTTTACATATGTTCAACTATATCAATTATATTCCCCCTTGCTATATTACATAGTATATATTCCCCTTTTTTAACAACAATGCCAAAATAATAACTTACTTCTTTTCTGTTGTGGGGATCTTATCAAAAATGGTTTTGTACTTATCATGTGTATCCTTGAGTAATGCCTTCCATGTGTCCTTAAGTGTCTGTAACACTATGATTTGCTCGATCAAATCAGCAGTTAAACTTAACATATTGTTCATAGCGCTGACATCTAGTGTGCTAACCAAATCTTTGGCCTTGAGAACCTGTTTCTGCAATGATTCTATATGTGGTATCAAAATTGTTTAGATTGCTAGTAGATCCAATCTGATATGATTCTCCTCCTTTCTTAGCTCATATTGTAGTCCCATCAAGTGCTTCATCCTTTCATAATATTCTTTTATAGACTTAGGCTCGGTGAAAACTTTTGACAGTTTCTCGGTGAGCTCCTTTTTCACATTATTATATTTCTCTCTTATATCCTTTGTGAAATTGGAAATCAAACAAATATGCTAAAAAAATAAAAAAATTGATTGCAACTCATTTTCTAATCCATTAGCCGACTCAGAAAGAGTTACCTTTTCTAATGCAACTGATTGAAGAAGTTCTTCAATCACTTTTGTCTCCATTTCCTTCTTGTGAACTTGAAGCATATAATTGGTTGTATCTGTACCATGCTGGTTTATCTGACTAACCATTTCTCTTATCTGACTATAAATATCACATTTTTCATTTATTGTGACCTCAGATACAATCTCATTCAGTATTACTTTCACTTGTTCCAAAACATATGTTTTCTGCTTCTTTTCTGTTAGCTTGTCTTGTGCAGCTTTTCTTTTGAGGAGGTCTTCGAACTCAGAAAGATCCTTTGGGATCAAGGTTAATATATCAACCTTAGGTATAACAATAGTTTCACTAATATCAACCTCTTTCTCATACTTTCTCTTCTTTGATTTTCCTTTAGAACTATATGTCTTCTTTGCATTAGATTGTGTAGATGTATTCTCTATCTTATTTTTCTGTCTTTTTCTCTTCCTCTTTCTTCTCTTCCTTATTCTCTTATTTTTCTTATTTCTTCTCTTCAAATTTTATTTTTCTTTCTTCTTGATCCTTATTTTGTTTAGTAGTATCAACAGGGGTTATCACCTCTTCATTTTGACCTTGTATTATATCAATCTCTTTTGTTTCCTTGGTCTCCTTTATGGTAGTATCTTATGTTGTCTTGGTAGGGGCATCAATTTCAGTTGGTAATTCTCCTGTCATCTCTATCTCAAGAAAACTCAATACCTACACAATTATAGGATCTTCTGCTATCAATTTTGCCTTAGAAGAATCATCAACATCCATTACTTCCATTTCTATGGCCTCTGTTTCCCTAATGTCTTCATCAACTTTTATTATTTCATCCAAATCTTGGTTAGTTATCTCCTCAATCATAAATTCATCTTGATTTGTTATCAAGTCAACAGGTTTAGAATTTTCCTCTCGATCTTTGACTCTTTCTATAGTCAGTTGATCCATAGAGAAGATCTTTCTCTAGAGATCATCAATATATTTTTGGACTTCTTCCAATTTATCGACCATAATTCCCAATGCTCTGCCCTTTACTTAGAATCTTTTTGAGCATTCTTGTAAGGTATCTTTGATTCCTTTCTATGTTAGATCTGGGATAGTGATTGCAAGGGACCTTTCTCTCATTTATTTCTCTGCAGCAAGTGCATACTTCCATCTGGCATCAATTTTATGATATAGTTATCCTTCAAGATTTGGTGCTACTTCAATAGGTGTTATTTTGAACTTATGCAAAGTGGAAATGACAGTTTCTTCAATTCTATTCTTATCTTCATCATTCCTCAAGTGTCATACTTTAACTATTTCATGACTAAATATCCACCATATTTCTCAAGTGTCTTGAGAAATTCATCAAGACTATTCCCTTAACTTGGTACAACCTTAAGTTGTGATAGGTCTTCAGACCCTGTATCACTTTACTTTTGTAGCTTCAACTTCCTTCTAGGCCTTCCTGTTGCCTTGTTTTCTCTAACATAAGTTTTTTTTATTGGTTCTACCTCTACTTTCTTCTTTACTCTCGGTGTGGAGGTAGACCTTGTATATGGTCTGACACCAATTGGGCTAGGGGTCTCTTTCTTCATTTTTATCTTCTTCCCCTTAGGTTGTGATGGTTCAGCAACCTCTTCATCAGCAACAAAAATACCCAAATTCTCAAATAATGTGTTTATCATTTTACTTGTTTTTCTTATTGCCTTAGGTATCAATTTACCTATCCTTATTTTCTCTTTTACCTCCTCAAAAGTTCCATACCGAGTTGAACTTTTGTTAACTAGTTTCTCTAATAGTTCTTTTATTTGAATTATGGTATCATCAATTTTCATCTCATAACCCATAGGTGGTAACCACTCAGTTCTAGGATCTACAACTCTTATGATACAAATGTCAATATCTACTTCAAAACATATCTCATCTTTGTATTCTTCCACTAGTTGAGATAGAATTACGAATCTCTTAGGCACTCTTGTTTGAAATTTACTAAATTAGTCATCCATGATTACATTAAAATTGTCTCTTATGCCTTGAATATACTCATTGATCTGATAAACAATTGGTTTATCTTCTTTCCAAGTTATCTCACCGACTGTTGGGAAAAAGTTTTGAAAATAGAAGAAAATGTATACCAAGAGTGGACCTAACTTCAAAGTATTATACTTTCTTTCCTTATTGTATTCAATTTTTCATCTAGTTTCTTCAACAATATTTCATACAGATCTATCTTCATATCCTTTTTGACAATTTAATAAGCTATGTAAACTTCTCCATAGGGTAAATTGTCTACCTGAGATGATTGAAATATTCGATAGGATATGATGTTGGATGAAAATTTAGTTCAAGATCTTATATAGTAGAAAACTCTAGTCCTCTTCCATTCCATTTGGATTTTGTAAGCTCACATAGCTTATTCTTATCAGTTTTTTTATAAGCCCTCGGTCTATCACTGACCAAAAATCCTATTACTATGTGCAATACATCTTTGGTAATCTTCACTAGTCCATCGAGCCACATGAAATAGTCATGCACTCATCTTAATACTATCCTCATCCATTCATGTTTGAATATTTTTGGCACATGCATAGCATGGACCAAACCCTTAGTCTACAAATTTGTGTGGTCACTCTTCAAATTTCCATTCACACATAGATTCTTGTATGAGGTGTCGATTTCCCCTTGGCATATGTCTTCAATTTTGCAGTGAATTAATGCACGAACATCTTCAATCATAATAACCCTTGGTGGGATCGATGATAAGGCTCCAACTTTATCAATTTCCACAGCAACAATGGGAGGCAACTTATATTTTGGATTCATAGGAACAATCTTCTAAACTATTACTAGTTTTTATATCTTAGGTGCCATCTTGATCTCATAAATATTCTTAAACACTAGGGTTCCAATTGAATAGAAATTATAATTTGTGAACACAGCTTAGTAGGCTAAAAATACCTTAAATGTTCTTTGTTGATTCTTGGAATTCTCAAATGATCTCTTGGAATCCCTTGGTGATCTCTTCTCTATCAAATGCTTCAAGTTCTCATGAAAGTGTAAGGTAAAAATGAAGTAGTATGCCATATATTTATAGTTTTTCCTAGATTAGGGCTTCCCACGACTATAAAAAATGCATTTAATGCTTCTCACATACTTTATTTCACCGATAACTGAACTACACTTTCCTTCACCGAATGGAATAAAATAGCTCAAATACTTTACCGATCAACATATGAAATGTTAACTTCACACCTTATATCCAAATACATCTTAGTATGCTGATATGGATCTTTGCACTAAATCTAGGAACTGATTTAAGATCAAATTTAGGTTATCAACCCCTACACATACCTTTGACCGATTAAGTGAAGATAGGTGCACCCGATCTAGTGGATGTGGTGCCATTAGTAGTTCCAAGTTCTATTACATCATCTTGTGACTTCCTTCAACAAGTCCTATTCATCTAATCTCTTATCTCATCAATGTTAACTTGAGTGTTTTCACTCGATTGTATCCTTATTTTGGTACCTATAGTCCTTGGCTAGGTGACTGACCTTGTAACAATGGAAACAAGTCATTCTACTGTTTCTCCATGATTTCCTATTGTTCATACCATGGATCCTAAAGTAGTTTACAAAAATGTGACCAAATATTCCACATGTAGTACAAATGATTCTTGTGCTGTAATCCCATGGTATAGTTGGTCCTTGTCAGTTTTTTGCAACATTTTGTTAGTTAGGGACCCATTTCTCATTTTTTCTTTGTGACCCGCATTCTCTAGATTTATGACTATATCTCTTGCAGTTGTTACAATAACCTTCAAATATTGGCTTCCTTGGATTGTTAGCAACTCTTTCTCTACATGCAAATGCCTTATGACCATACTTATTGTAGTTGTAACAATGAACATTAAAATTAGGAGTATTCAATGAATTACCTCTTTTTCTCCTACAGGTATTTGTTGTGTGTCCTAGTTTCCCACAATGATAGCATGTAGTCTTATTTGCCTTTAGTGGGGTAGCAACATTATATTAGTTGGCTGCTTTCTTGGAGGACTCACCCTTCTCAATAGTGTTGTTTTCATTGTATCCAAGTCTAGTAGTGTCTCTCGGTTGTCTTTGATTTCTTAGTTGTTCATCCAGAATCTTCAATGCTTCTTCATTTATTTTCAAGATTTCATTAGCATCTTTCTCATATTTCAGTTCATTATTTAGATGTACATTCTCATTTCTTAGGTTAGCAATCTCTGTAACTCTCCTTGCAACTTCTTGATTTACACTAGCTAGTTGATCTGTCATGTTGTATTGAACTTGAATCAAACTTAGTATTTCCCTATCTTTATCATCTAGTCTTGTATTCATTTTCCTTCTCTCTTCCTCATCTATTCTTTTTTCATCTTCATCTTTTCCTTTTCTGTTGGATTTCACACATCCTTACCGACTTTTTTTCTTGTTCTCTTTTCATTGTTTTCACCTGATCAACTAGGTTTTTGTTATTTTCAGTAAGCTCTAATATTATAGCATTAGATTCATTAGACATGCTTCCCTTTGATTCTTTTTCAAGTTCCTCAACGTGATCTTGAGTATCTTTCAATTGATGTGGAAGATCCTTCCTCTTCTTAATTGAATGCAACAGTTTTCTCCTTAATTCATCAATTTGTTCATTGGCAATTCTCAGTTCCATTTTCATATTGTCAATCACCCTTTCATAACTATAGCTCTCCATTCCTTCAAATCTTTCCTCTCAAGTTATTAAACTTCTTAATAAGAGACTGTGTTCTAATACCAATTGTTAGATTTATTGAAATTATAGAAAGGTGTGTACTGAGACGGGATGGGTGAATCAATACCCTTAAAATTTTTTCAATCAAATCCTTGTAAACATGTAAATCAATAACCGACTGTATCATTTGCATTCACCATACATCAAATAACATAACTAAAATGTAAATGCATGTAATCTAATCAAATATGCAAACATGAAACTTCATACAAATAACACATATATTTTAGTATCCTAGAAAGCCTTATTAAAAGATAAAAACTATAGTGGGGATGACTCCCACAAAGCTTCACTACTACGGTAACAAAGTTTCTAATTAAGGCTACAAAGATTTGATCACATCTGGTGATCTTAACCTATTAGGAGTAACAATAAGATCAACAAGATCTACTTCGTTAGAGGATTTTAGTAACACAATTAAGTGTGCACTCGGTTAAGAGATTTACGAAAAGACTTTTAAGTCCACTCTATTAAGATATTTAAGGTCTGCTAAAATGGTTAAAAGGTAATAGTAAGATTGATCTGTAAATAGAAACTAATCTTTCCTAATATCATATATGTTATGTACTTATCTGTTATCACCTCAATGTGATTGATCTCTTCTTTGAATACTGCTTGGTAGCCTTTTGTTTCTGATAGAATATATACTCTATCAATACTTGAAAACTTTAACCTTGTCTGATCTTCATATGTCTTCTCAAAATGGTGGCTACTTCATGTGTGAGACATGTCAAAATGACATCTATACAATATTTATATCAAACTAATTTGACTTGATTAGGGTCTAGATACTATCTTAGAAAACCTAAGATCAATGGTTCAAATGAATAACCTAGATCATCTTTATATAGGAATCATCAGTTATTAAATGATTACATCCACATTTAATTTCATTTCAAACTTGGGTGACCCCATAATAGTGGGTTACACTTTTTGAGACATGTTGACTTTTGCTGAAATAACATATTTTTCATAAAATATGATTATTTAAACTTTGAGAGGTTCCATTTGAAGGAATTAATTACAAATGGTTATCTCAAAACCTCTTAGATAAAAAAACATTGATATAACATATATACTACTCATTCATACCCATAATGGAGTCTCCTTCGCACCTATTAAAATGCTGACAAAAAATCACTTCGAGTTTGTCTTTTCAAAGATCAAATGAATCCATTTGACAAACCTATCTATGTAGTAAGGTACTGCAATATGAAATAATCATGATAATTTCATCAAACCAATTGCATCCCCTCTATATGGATATTACAAAACTAAATTTGAAAGAAGCACATTGATATCTATTTTAGAAAAAAGTTTATGCTCTATGAAAACAATGTAACTCTTTGAAAATGACATTTTCAACAACATACCAATTTTTGTGGGAGAAAGAAAAAACCGTTCAAATCAATTAAAAAATAGTATATATATATATATATATATATATATATAGAATATAGACAGAAAATCCTAAAAGAATCTAATTTACTTCATCTTCCAATTTCAAACGGGTTAACAACAATATGCATTCAAATCTTTTTTCAAAATGCAGAGTTTAGTGTTCATTCAAGAAAAAAAGTGTAACCCACTATTGTGGGTTCACCCTCTTGATAAACCATTTTCTAATCAATGTAAACTATTTGCCTTGTAGTTTGTGCCATTCCAAATTGTTATGTCATTTCCTATTTCACTAAGTGTATACTACATTCATCACTCGGTATTTATCTAGTGCTCAATACATATGAATGCTCGGTGACTACTATGCTTAGTACTCGGTAATCATCTAGCTTGGTAAGAGTAGTCGGTCAATACTATATTCAGTTAATGTAGTGACCCACCTTGTATTTTTCTTGGTGTCTAGGCTTTGTGTGTTGACTAATTGACCTGTCTTGTCTCCTTTATCAATTCTGTAAGATTGAATGATACTAATGACAACCATTAATTCTCTTAGGAGTAACATTCTCCCCCTTTGGCATTAGTATCAAAAAAATTATGTATATGTGTACTGACTACAAAATTTGGACTTGCAAACTCGTAAACCAAAAATATGTGAACTGTGTGAACTCCCCCTTTGTACATGATCTTGGTGTGAAGTAAATACAAGAATATATATACATGTATTTTCCCCATTTTTTGAAATTAATGCCAAAAAATGTACTTACAACTTGTCAAATATGTTCTAATGGGTTTTCTATAGAGTAGCCAAGAGGTTTTCTCATTCCTCTTTGAGATTCTCAAGAGCAATCTTCTCTAATCCGAATTGTGCGTGCATATCAACAATATTCTCTATAATGGATATCTTAGGGGTGGAAACTAATTATTTTTCCTTATTCACATTCTTTTTCATCACCTTTAGGTGTGGAAGTAACTCTTCCTGCAACTTGATTACTTATTCTCTGATTTTTTCTTGTTCCTTCCTTTGTTCTAGTCTTAACCGTCGGATCTGTGTAACTTTAGCATAATGCTCATAAAATGCATTGGGCTCGGTTAATAGACTATTTTCCCATACTATTCTTTAATTCTTCATTTTATTTCTTAATATTTTCACTAAGATCGGTAGTGAAATGGTTTATAGTGTATAGCTTGTGCAAAATTGTAATAACTCTTTGAATAATAACATCTAGCTTAGTTATAACCTCAGATAGTTTAACTTTATTTACTACCACTTCCTGGCTGATTCTCTCAGCAAGATTTAGTTGTATCTTTACCTCTAATATTTATTCTATTCTCTTCTCAACATCTATATTTGGAGAGTTTATGTGGCCGATTAGAGTGGAAAGTTGATTAATGATGGGAGTTTCCTCATCAACATTGATATCAGGGACTACTTGCATCAAAATTTCTCTAACATCTTCTAAGACCTGTTTATGCTTACTTTCTTGTCTTAGTTTTTCTTGTACGGTCTTTCTTGTACATAGTTCTCCATATCTTTTCAATACTTCTGGGTCTAGGGTTCTTCAGTCACATGTAGGAATTTCAATAATCTCATATAAAGTGACAAGACCCTTACCATGTTTCTTCTTTTTCCTCTTCTCCTAAGTGCTTGATGTTGGAGATTTCCCATAAGGTGCTAGAGCTTTAGTCTCTAGTTTAGACTTTTCTTTCTTGGTTGATACACTTATTCCTTATCTTTCCCTTTACTTGTTCCCTAAGTCTAAGGTCCTTGGGCTTCTTTCCTTGTGTCATTTGTATAAGTATCTACATTTGTTTTGATTGCAGGTTCTTTATTTTCATCCTCTTTTATTTCAAGCTTATTAGTCTCCTTTGGTCCTTCTTCAACCTGTCCTTTGATGGTGTCCTTTTGTTGTTTGGGTGCTTGTTCCTTGGGTTGCCCTTGAGTGGAAATATCAATGGCTTGCACCAATATTGGTAAGTTACCCGATATGTTTATTGGTGTTTCCTCAGTGGGTCTTTCTTCTTCAGTATTGTCTATATCTATGGTGATATCTTCATCATTATTTTCTTCATCATCATGATCTCCATTAGTAATGTATTCTATTGTGACTTCATCATTCTCGATTGTTACTAGCTTCTCAGGAGTATCATGTTCTTCTTCTTCAATATATCCTGCCAAATATAAATCTTTGGCATATGTATCATATTGTCTTTCAGTATTAGATATATGGATAAGCTCTTTAGTAGCTAGATCAACATCATATGAATGTACCCCTTTTCCTTTACCTTTTACTTTTTGCTTAGGGCTTATTGCCAGTGCAATTTTTTCAGCTTCAGCCTTTGAATCCAAAATTTTAGTCCATAAAACTTTGTTGTTTTTATCAACTTCTTTGAGTTTTCCTTCCAATATGTTTAATGCTCTTCCTTTAATTAGAAATATTTTGGCATACTATTTCTTGAAGTCTTCAATTTTTTTTTCTTGAGATTAGGTATTGCTAACATTAATGAACATTTTTTCATTTCCTTCTCGGTATGCATGGCATAGGTCCACCTTGTTGATACCTTGTCATGGAGCTCCTTAGGAATGTATTTTACAAATTCAATAGGTAATCTTCTAAATTTAATCATCATGTAGATTATTCCCTCTTCTATCTTTTCTTGATCCTTGGTTGACATATGTACATACCGATTCATCTTAGGGTGACCTAGTCTACCCATTTCCTTAATATTCTCTAGTAGTTCATCAATAGATTGTCCTTTATTTACAACAACTTTAAATTGACTTTGATCATCTTCTTCTTTAGATTCAATATCATCCTTACCTCTGATAAGTTTCCTCCTCTTCTTAGGTGGCTTGGTAGGGGCTTGTGCACCTCTCTTCTTCTTTTGATATGTCTTTGTAGGTGTAGGCCTTGTGATTTTTTCTATTCCTCATTTTAGGGGTGGAGAAACAACTGTACATGATTTTGTCCTTGCTCGGGTAGGAGTCTCTACTTGTTTTCTCTTCCTTTTGGCCTTCAAAGATGTATCTTGTAGTTCTTTATCTGACTTGGTCTCCTCTTCATGTTTTCTATTACCAATCAGAAGTTATTCATCAATTGCTTCTTCAACCGGATTCTCTCATGCTTCCTCTTCTTCTTCATTGAATTTATTAGCCAAGGGGTCCATCATTTTCTTGGATTTTCTCATAACCTTCACTCTGAATAAGTCCATCTTAATTCTAATTTTAGCTTCCTCATAGGTTCTAAACCTAGTAGCATTGGGGTCTTTGGGCTTGGTCAAAAGTACTTTTATTGACCTAGAGGCTTGGTCAATATCAAGTTAATACACCATTGGAGGTAGCCATGAAGTCCTTGGCTCGACTACCTTAATTAGTGTGGTGTTGGTGTCCACCAAAAAATAAATATCCTCCTTGTGTTTTTCAACTAATTATGCAGGTATCTTGCTCCTTTTATGCATTCTTACTGTAAACTTTCCAAAATAATCATCCATCACAGTCTCAAAATTCTGACCTAATTTCTTGATGAACTCACTAATTTGGATGACGACTAGTCAGTTGACATCCCATTCCATATTACCAACTGATGAGAAATAGTTTTACAAGTAGAAAAATGTACAAACTAGCAATGAACCAAACTTACATGTGTTGGTCTTTGCAACACGGATAGTCCTCATATACTCCTCAAGTTGTTTCAGCAGTAGCTCGGAGAGGTCTAACTATAAACCTTTCTTGATAATCTTATATGATATGTTTACTTCTTTGCATGGGACACTATTGGTCTTCCTAGATTGAAAAATATTATAACCAATAACATAGGCTCCAAATCTTGTTTTTAGATCACTGATGGTGTTGATCTTCATGCCTCTACCATCCCACTCATCTCCTGTTAGTTTATCGGTCTCTTCTCTCGGTGGGTTTCTGATGGCCTTTGTCTTATCATTTGTTGGGTAACCAGTAACCAATAATCATGTGGATGAAATCCTTAGTGATTTTGATTGGTTCATGTTGCCCAAAATTTCCCTCTCGTTCATTTTCGGCCACAGCCCTGTTTTCCAAGTGAAATGCTCAAGTATCAAAAACCCAGTGTGTTTTCGACCTCCTCTCTGCAGGTTCAGGATGTTTTCTACCTTTTGGTCCAAAATTTTGGTGTGTTTTTTACCTTCACTCGAAAACCCTCTATGTTTTCGACACCTTCTACATTTTTGACCCTAAGCACACAACTCCAACAGGCGGGTCCCAGTGCCTAAGGCCGTGCCAGTGCAAAAAAGATCTGACGGTTGTCGCATGATCACATGGGATCTTTCGATCCCATGAGATCATATGAAAACCATTGATGCGGTGTCAGCAAAGGATCGGTAGTCAAGACAAGTGGCAAACGGTTATCAGTTAGCATCACACAGTTGGTCGCATGATCGCATGGGCCTTCCTGGCCGCATGCGATCATGCGAAAAGCAGTAAGTGATCAAACCACAGTGTGGTAGCGGTCAGTGACTAACACCTTACGGTCAATCGCATGATTGCATGGGCTCTTCTGAGCCCATCCGACCATGCGACAAACCATCAACGGTTCCAGTTTTCTCAGCAAGGTGGCGGTCAATAGGGGTTCAGTGGATAGTGCCACCAGCGGTTATCGGGTAGCATCATGCAGTTGGTCGCATGATCGCATGGGCTCTTCTGAGCCCATGCAACCATGTGACAAACCATCAGCGGTTAGCATGCTTTCAGGCGGTGTTGTTGTGGGTCCGTGTCGGGGTGCCAAGGTGTTTGCTGATGTGGCGGCTGGGACAAATAGGGGAGTGACACGTGGTAGTTCTGGGCTCAAGGTTGGCAAGCTTTGCGCAGTTGCATAGTTGGAGGTGGGTCCAGCTCTAGGTTTGGTCGGGTAATCTCGCATTAAAAAGAAGAATATTCTTTCTATCTGGTGATTACAAGACTTCCTTTAGTCAGGTAATCTCCTGACGGAAAGTAATATGCCAAAAGTTTTATGAGACTCAGCGACTGCCGTTGGATGAAGCAAGGATCAACGGTTTTTGTGTGGTCACTAGATGTGACCCAGGGTTAAGAAAGAAACAAGCGGTTCAGCAACTAAAGGGAAATGTGAACTTGAGGTGAACTCAGGGTTAGGATTGTGTGAACATCTAAAGCTTGTCGCATGATCTCATGCGGCCTCTTAGCCGCATGCGATCATGCGACAAGCCCCTAGCGGTCAACAGGGCTTCGATGGGCTTGCGGTTTGGTGACATGTCTAGTCTGTAGTGGGTGGCTGGTGGTCGGTGAAGGTTTGATAGGTGGTGAATCTTGTGGGCCCCAATTGTCTTGCGTGGAAGAGTGACAGTTTTTAAAGACTTGTCACATGATCGCATGAAGGCCTTTAAGCTCATGTGATCATGTGACCGTTGACATTTTTGAAGAAAGGAGGCAAGTTTTTAAAACTTTTCGCATGATCGCATGAAGGCCTTTCAGCTCATGCGATCATGCGACCATTGCTTTGTCAAAGAGATGTAGCTTGTTTTGGCGAACTCTCTTCCAAGGTAATCGTTGCGAGCGCGGGTAGTTCAAACAATTTATGTCACCAAGGCAGTTGCAATAAGAGGAATTTGCAGAGATGTTTTGGGCAGCCATTTTGGGTCCTTTCCGGGATCTGAAAATTGGATTTTGCACATTCATGGCAGTATGGGCTTGCAGGGAGGTTGTTGAATCCAGGTCTTTTGTCTGCAGGTTGATCAATTCAGGGATGGACACGCAATGAAATATCTGATCGGCCATGATATTTATAGAGAACATTTATGATCAGAAGTGACTATTTTAGGGCTAGATTATTATAATGCATATTTATGTAACCCTAAGGAGATATTTTTGATTCCTGCCTGCGTGCAGGGGATGTATATATTCTTTTTTTGGATCTTGTAGTGCTCAGAATTGGCCAATTGTAAAAAAAGAAAGTTTCTTTCCCCAGAAGTTAGTGAAGGCATTCTTTCTGCTCCTTAACTCTTTGCAATTGTAAAATTCCCATTGATTATTCAAATATTGCAAGTATTCTGTGATATTCTTGTTGTCCGCATGCTTGCTTGTCTAGATTATCTCTTATTGGATCAAAGTGTATGCATGATTTCAATGATATCTCAGGTTTCCTAATTCCTCTTTCTTTCTACAATTTTGTGTGTTTCCTGTGTCTGATCTGATTTAGGTGTTTTGCTAGTATACTATAGCCCCTAGCAAATCTACCTACCAGGTGATGCACCGAACTTGGGTTTGGATCTCAGTATAGAGGAATGAGACAAGGGTGTAGAAAAGGATGTTTGTTTGCAGGTCATAGGTTGAGCCTTTGTCCAGACCCTCCTATGAAATACTTATGCAAGCCTATCTAGTGAGTTGTAACTTATTGGACCTGATTCCTTCATTGGTTTCATCCCTCTATACTGAGATCCAAACCCAAGTTCGGTGCATCACCTGGTAGGTAGATTTTCTTTTAGTTATTTCCCTTTCCATGCACTCCTTCTATCCCTTTCCCTCAAAAGTTTACATTTCATGTTAAGAGAAAATCAGGGTGATTATCCAAGAGGAACCAGCCTAGAATCTAGAGGTCTCATCTCGGTTACCAAAAGGTCCCACAATCTTGAGATGAGTCCCATGTTATACTGGATTATCAAGACTATGAGAGCTTGAGACCAGAGGCACAAATTTAGTGTATAAAATTTATGGCATGCCTGGTGGGATAGTAAAGAGGTTCATTTGTTGAAGATTGTGTCATCTCTAATATACAAATTTCATAATACAGACCTTTAGAGGTTGTTCTATCAAGTATATCTCGCGACTCCACTGGTTTCAAAGATTCAGGCCAACCTTGTTTAAGGTTTATGAGAAAGATCGAGACTAGAAGCTCAAAGCCTACTGAATTTTTAGAGTTGCCCTTGAAAAGAAGCTACAAAGGTAGGTCAACTCAGAGAAGATCTCCTGCAAGAAGAGTCCAATCTACACCTCTTGATACTTTAGTTAGGAGACCTCTCCTCTTTCATTTTAGAAGAAAAGGGCGATCTCTGACCAGAGATCTAGAAGAGGAAGAAAATCCAAGTCTAGCAAATACAGCTCATATAGTTGTTGATCTTCAGATTACACCTCCTACAATGGCTAGAAATTTTTCCTTTGCACCTTTCAATCAGGGGAGCCCATTAGATTTTGTAGTGCATCATGATGTGCCCTTGGTGGCATTAAAGAGTATACCTGATTTCACCAGGGAGGGACAAACAATAGCCTTTGAGCACATAAGAGATGTGACCACCATTTGCAGCATACACAACATCACTCAAGAGGATGTGGCCACCAAATTATTAGCAGCATCTCTGAAAGGTAAGGCTCTAAAGTGGTTTAGAACTTTAACTGTTGGTTCTATTACTTCATGGGATGAATTAGGGGATGCATTAAGCAAGCATTTTGAGGATAAATCAGATAATTTGTCTCTGGTTGAGCAAGTAACAACTATAAAGAGAGACCCTCAAGAGCAAATGACAAATTATAATAGTAGGTTCCTTAAAACATGGAATAGAATCCCAGTCTCTGTAAGGCCATCAGTTGACCATGCCTTCCTGTATTACTTGCAAAGTCTAAATAGCCAAATTTCTGTCATGATCTAGTCTATGGGTGGTACCACTTTACCCCAAGCTTTTGACACTGCTGTCAAGGCTGAAAATTGTTTGATCCAAGCATGCATGATACAGAGAAGACCTCCCATGCCTATCTTCCCTAGTCTTCAGCCCATTGCACCTGCATAAGTACCCCCATTTACCCCTATTCCCACAATATCAACACCTCGAGCTAGTACCAGTGGTCAGGAACATGCTGCAACAAATTTCTCCCAAGAGTTACAAGAGGTAAAGAGTAGTCAGCAAACTAGTATACAAGAAATGACAAACTTGCTGCAGACTCTAACCAAAGAGGTCACAAACTTGAAGAAACAAAACAAAGGCATCAGGCCACCCTTCCAATCACAAGGCCAAGGTCCTAATCAGCAATACCAAAATCAAGGACAACCTTATCAACAAAATAGGCCACCATACCAAGGAGGCTATCAAGGGAAAAGACAAAATTTTAGTCAAAGACCATTCCAACCATATAACCCTGCACCTCTTAATTCTGTAAATCCAGTCAGGGGTATGGTTCCTAGTCAAAATAATATGGCCATGGATAATGAATGGTGTTTCCCTTGTAATCAGCCCCACAATTAGGCTACGTGTTCTAATGGATGGATGAACCAAGCACTAATGGTTCAAAATGCTTCACAAGCTCAAACAGAAGCTCCTTCTAGTGGGATAGCTCCTCAGCAAGAAACACAAGAGAATGAGACTTCTCTTTTCAATTGGGAGCAACCGGATTTCAATGGAGTCAATGATGAAGTTGCTTTTGTTGCCTACACAAGAGCAAAGAGAAGAGCCCAAAACATGGAGAGAATAGATTCTGGTACTAAGGCCACTACATCTGTAGAGCCACTGCAACAAGCTGCCCCTATCACATCCAAGGAGGTCCCTGTCGGCATAAGAAAAGAGGGCCAAGTTCCAAAAGAGGCAGAACCCATCATAGCAAAAGCACAACAAAGGGTACACACGGTGGCACCTTATAGTATTGTAGACAACATGAAGAAGGTGAATGTCACCATGTCTATGTGGGACTCTTTGTCTATTCCAAGACAACCTGAAATTTTGGAGAAGGCCATGAGAGAGGCAGCAAATCCTCAACCTGCAAAAGAAACTGCAAAACCAGTGTTGGTCAACACTGATCAAGAAAAGGAGATTCCAACTAGCAACTCGAAGGCCAATACCATGCAAGGTAGGAATTTAAAGCCACCTCCCTTTTACGTATCTTTAATTATTGGGAAATCTTTAGTGCATAATTGCATGGTAGATAGTGGAGCTACTAGCACTGTAATGCCCAAGAAAGTGGTTGATCAATTAGGACTTAAATATGAACCCTTCCAAAAGAAGGTTACACAACTTGATGGATCCTCAGTCAGTACTATAGGTGTGGCCAAGGATACCAGTCTAATTCTCCATGCTAGTCCTAATTTTTCCATTCTCCTTGACATATATATCATAGATCTCCCTGCATTGTTTTCCATATGTCTCTCAAGAGAGTTCACAACCAAGATAGGAGGTTATCTTTCTTCTGACTGGTCTCACATGCTCTTTCATACAAGGTATGGTACCAAAGTCACCATTAAATCAGAAGCCTTGGCAATACATCATATAGAGCCATATGTGTCTAATTCCATCAATACTAATTGTCCTATATTTGATGACAATAATTTCCCAACCATTAGTGAAGCAAGCACAAAAATAGAGAGTATCCCCGATATTCTCCTAGATGAAAAAACCTCAGGGATCCAAGAGAGTCTTGTTTGGGATTTTAGTTTGGGAAGTTATCTGATTCAAGAAAGTGGAGCCATAGAACCAAGCCTTCTCAAAGAATGCACTGATTCAGATGATCGAGATAGTCAGGTCTGGGAGCTATTTTTTGATGGAGCTAGGAGTAGACATGGTTCTGGTGGAGGTGCTATGCTGGTGTCCCCAAAAGGAGAAAGGTATTATACTGCCTTTAGATTCAATTTTTCCTGCACAAACAACACTGCTGAGTATGAAAGTCTGGTTAATAGACTAGAATGGGCTAGAAAAAGAGGGCTTAAAGCGTTAAAAGTATATGGTGATAGTGAACTTGTTGTCAGCCAAGTAAGAGGGATGAGTGCAACCAAAAATGATGTCATGAAAGCATACAAACATAGAGTTTGGGATGCAATTGAAGATTTCCATGCTTTCAATATCATTGCTATCCTTAGAAAATTAAATCAAAATGCTGATAGGTTAGCTGCTATTGGATCTCAGTTTAACATTCCCAATAGCATTTCAAAAGAGGTAGATCAGTAGCACATCAAGATTATTGTCAGACCTTCAATTCCAGATAATAATATTAATTGGCAAGTGTTTGACAATGATGAACAAATTCTGCAGTTCTTGTTTGAAGAAGATGTCTTTTCAAGGCACAATCAAAAGAGATTATCATAGAACTATGGTGATCAAGTGATACAACTTAGATCTAATAAGATGCCTAAAGGTCTTGTCACCTTAGAGACTATCTTCAACAAGGATGATGAAGTCAAGAAAAATAAAGCTGGCCTGGTAGTCCAATAGGAACATTGTGCTGAATTAGAGTTGGAGCTCGGTAAGAGCCTACAATTTGGAAAAGTAAACACTAATTCAGAAAAGAAAGCTTACACTAAACTGTTCAAAGAATTTAGTGATGTTTTTGCATGGAGGTATGAAGACCTCAAGGGTTTTGATCCTACCCTTGCTCAACACACTATTGAATTGGAGCCTAATGCTAAACCAGTAAGGCAAAAGCAAAGGCCTGTTAATCCCAAGCTTGAACCACTTATGCATAAGGAAGTACTCAAAATAATAGAAAGTGGCATCATCTACCCCATCAAACATACTAGTTGGGTTTCCAACCTTGTTCCTGTCAGGAAAAAGAATGTGGAGCTGAGGTTATGTGTTGATTTCAGGGATTTGAATAGAGCCTCATTAAAAGACCGCCATCCACTACCCTCTATGGAATAAATTCTACAATGTGTCTCTAGATCTGAGAGATTCTCATTGTTGGATGGCTATTCAGGATACAATCAAATCTTAGTGAAAGAAGAGGATCAATATAAGACTGCATTTACAACCAAGTGGGGAACCATGGCATATCAGAAGATGCCCTTCGGTTTGTCAAATGCAGGTGCTACATTTCAAAAGGCAATGGATATGGCCTTTAAGGGCCTCATGTACAAGTTTGTGCTGGTCTACCTAGATGACATAACTATCTACTCAAAGCATGCAGTAAACCACATCAGGCATTTGAGGTGAATTTTTGAAAGATGCAGAGAATTTGGGATATCCCTTAATCCCAAGAAATGTGTGTTTACAGTTCATGAAGGAAAATTATTGGGATATGTAGTATCCAAAGAAGGAATTACAGTGGATCTTGAGAGAATTGCAGCCATCTTAGAACTACCATTACCACATCACAAGAAAAGTCTCCAATCTTTCATAGGAAAGATTAACTTTGTTAGGAGATTCTTGCCTAACATTGCAGAGTTACTCAAGCCTTTGACAGCCATGTTGAGGAAAGGTTTAGCCTTCAGTTGGACCAAAGAAGGAAAAGTTAACTTCCAAGCTATTAAAGAAGCCTTAACAGAAGCTCCTGCTCTCCTAAACCCAAACTTCAGTAAGGATTTTATCCTTTATGCTTATGGGGGTCATGATGCTATATCTGCAATGTTGACTCAAGAAAATGCTAAAGGATTGGAGCAACCTATTGCTTTCTTTAGCAAAGGTTTAGAAGAGTATGAACAAAGATACTCTTTTGTAGAAAAACATGTTCTTGCTGTGGTAAAGAGCCTCAAAAAATTTAGACATTTGTTGACTCATAGCAAGGTGCATTTGATGGTTACTCATCCAAGTGTCAAGGAATTTTTGCTTTCTAAGGACCTAAATGAAAAAAGAGCTAGTTGGATCACTAAGGTGATGGAATATGACATAGATATTCAGATTACCAAGCTGGTTAGAGGAAGAGGTCTTTGTGAGCATCTGGCAGAAGATGAAAGTTCAAAGAAATTGGAATATATAGATGCATCTCTGGTGGTGCATTCTATAGGAGAGCAAGCCAAGGCAGCTAGCTGGTTGCCTAATATGATCAATTATTTGAAGACAGGACAATGTCCTACAGGCCTAGATTCAGCAAAAAAGAGGTATTATAGGCTACAATCTGTTCCTTTTGTGCTGATAGATGAAATTCTTTTCAGAAAGGATCACAATGGTGTCTTTCTAAGATGCATAGATTCAGAAAAGGTTGCAGATGTCTTATTTGAGTTTCATAATGGAGCTTCTGGTGGCCATTTCTCTCCTAGGACTACAACTTTTAAGATCATGAGGGCTAGATACTATTGGCCATCTATCTTCAAAGATAGTCATGATTATGTTAGAAGATGCATCAAATGTGCTATTTTTGCAGGGAAAGAAAGATTTGCAGCTCTGCTCCTACAGCCAATCAAAACAGAGCAGCCCTTCATGAAGTGGGGTATAGATTTCATTGGCATGATTAACCCTCCATCTAGTGCAGGACACAAGTGGATAATCACTGCAACCGATTATTTCACTAGGTGGATAGAAGCAGTTGCTTTAAAAGAAGCTAATGAGAGTGCTATTTTAAGTTTTTATGATGACATCATTCATAGATTTGGCATTTCGGATTCTATAATTTTAGACAATGCATTACCATTTACAAGCCTCAAAGTCTCAGAGTGGGTAGTCAAGAAGGGCATTTGTCTGAATACAAGTTCCAATTACTATCCTCAGGGGAATGGTTTGGCAGAATCAACAAATAAGAATCTAATTAGAATAATCAAAAAGACCCTGCAAGACAGTCAGAGGGACTGGCATACTAAATTGAGATCTGCCTTGTGGTTAGATAGAATTACTCCAAAGAAAATCATTGGTAACTCCCCATACATGTTGGTGTATGGAAGAGAGGCTAAGTTATCTATTTCAACTGAATTACCAGCTTTGGACTTGGCCACTCAGTATGCCTTGTTTGAGGAAAGTGATCCTATGCAAATCAGATATGCCCAGCTGATGGAGCTAGAAGAGATCAGAGATAAATCAATGCAAGATATGGCATTCCATCAAAGTCAAACAAAGAGAAGCTTTGATAAAAGAGCCAGGGTCAGAAACTTCAAGGTTGGAGATGTAGTTCTCAAATGGGATGAGTTCAGGTCAAAACCTAGCAAGCACACAAAGTTTGATTCCTTTTGGGGTGGACCATTTGTTATAACAGAGTGCAGAGGATCTAATGCTTTTCAGCTTTCAACCCTTGAAGGAGCTGCCCTACCAATCTCAGTGAATGGTTTCCACTTGAAGCCTTGCTTTGAGGTTAATCCCTCTCTTTAGGTCCTTATTGTAAATCCTTGTAAATATTTTTCTTGCTTTCTCCCAGCTTTCTAGTTTAGTTTTTCCTTGTTTTCCAAGAAGTGCTCGTACATAGGTTTGTCTTCCCAGTTCAGTTTTTGTCCCTCTCCTTGTCAGAAAGTTTTTTGTGCTCAAGAGATGACCCCATGCCCAATGGATTGAGTCAAGGCAACTAGTCCATGTTTAGCAGGCTGACATCCCGCAGAGGTCACCAAAATGTTGCCCAAAATTTCCCTCTCGTTCATTTTCGGCCACAGCCTTGTTTTCCAAGTGAAATGCTCAAGTGTCAAAAACCCAGTGTGTTTTTGACCTCCTCTCTGCAGGCTCAGGATGTTTTCTACCCTTTGGTCTGAAAGTTTAGTGTGTTTTCAACCTTCGCTTGAAAACCCTTTGTGTTTTCGACACCTTCTACATTTTCAACCCTAAGCGCGCAACTCCGGCAGGCGGGTCCCAGTGCCTAAGGCCATGCCAATGCAAAAAAGATCTGACGGTTGTCGCATGATTGCATGGGATCTTTCAATCCCATGAGATCATACGACAACCGTTGATGCGGTGTCAGCAAAGGATCGGTAGTCAAGACAAGCGGCAAACGATTATCAGTTAACATCATGCAGTTGGTCGCATGATCGCATGGGCCTTCCTGGCCGCATGTGATCATGCAACAAGTGGTAAGTGATCAAACCACAATGCGGTAGTGGTCTGTGACTAACACCTTATAGTTGGTCTCATGATTGCATGGGCTATTCCGAGCCCATGAGACCATGCGACAAACCGTCAATGGTTATGGTTTTCTCAGCAAGGTGGCAGTCAGCAAGGTTTCGGTGGATAGTGCCACCAGTGATTATCAGGTAGCATCATGCAGTTAGTTGCATGATTGCATGGGCTCTTCCAAGCCCATACGACCATGCGACAAACCATCAGTGGTTAGCATGCTTTCGGGTGGTGTTGCTGTGGGTCTGTGTTGGGGTGCCGAGCTATTTGCTGATGTGGCAGCTGGGATGAATAGGGGAGTGACATGTGGCAGTTCTGGGCTTAGGGTTGGAAAGCTTTGCATGGTTGCGCAGTTGGAGGTGGGCCCGACTCTAGGTTCAGTCAGGTAATCTCGCATTAAAAAGAAGAATATTCTTTCTATCTAGCAATTACGAGACTTCCTTTAGTCGGGTAATCTCTTGACGAAAAGGAATATGCCAAAAGTTTTACGAGACTCAACGACTACCGTTGGATGAAGCAAGGATCAACAATTTTCATGTGGTCACTGGATGTGACCCGAGGTTAAGAAAGAAACAAATGGTTCAATGACTAAAGGGAAATATGAACCTAAGGTGAAGTCGGGGTTAAGATTGCGTCAAAATCTAAAGCTTGTCGCATGATCTCATGCGGCCTCTTAGCCACATGCGATCATGCAACAAGCCCCTAGGGGTCAACAGGGCTTCGGTGGGCTTGCGGTTTGGTGACATGTCCAGTCTGCAGTGGGTGGCTGGTGGTCGGTGAAGGTTTGATAGGTGGTGAATCTTGCGGGCCCCAATTGTCTTGTGTGGAAGAGCGACAGTTTTTAAAGACTTGTCGCATGATCGCATGAAGGCCTTTAGGCTCATGCGATCATGCGATCGTTGAAATTTTTGAAGAAAGGAGGCAATTTTTTAAAACTTGTCGCATGATCGCATGAAGGCCTTTCAGCTCATGCGATCATGCGACCATTGCTTTGTTAAAGAGATGTAGCCTGTTTTGGCGGACTCTCTTCCAAGGTAAACGTTGCGAGCACGGGTAGTTCAAATAATTTATGTCGCCAGGGCGGTTGTAGTAAGAGGAATTTGTAGAGATCTTTTGGGCAGCCATTTTGGGTCCTTTTCGGGATCTGAAAATTAGATTTTGCGCATTCATGGTAGTATGGGCTTGCAGGGAGGTTGTTGAATCTAGGTCTTTTGTCTGTAGGTTGATCAATTCAGGGATGGACACGCAATGAAATATCTGATCGGCCATGATATTTGCAAAGAACATTTATGATCAGAAGTGACTCTTTTAGGGCTAGATTATTATAATGCATATTTATGTAACCCTAAGGAGATATTTTTGATTCCTGCCTGCGTGCAGGGGATGTATATATTCTTTTTTTGAAGCTTGTAGTGCTCAAAATTGGCCAATTGTAAAAAAGGAAAGTTTCTTTCCCCAGAGGTTATTGAATGCATTCTTTCTACTCCTTAACTCTCTACAATTGTAAAATTCCCATTGATTATTCAAATATTGCAAGTTTTCTGTGATATTCTTGTTGTCCTCATGCTTGCTTGTAGGGATTATCTCTTATTGGATCAAAGTGTATGCATGATTTCAATGATATCTCAGGTTTCCTGATTCCTCTTGCTTTCTACAATTTTGTGTGTTTCCTATGTCTGATTTGATTTAGGTGTTTTGTGGGTATACTGCAGCCCCTAGCAACCTTGTCTCATTCCTACACCTAGTTGTAGAAAAGGATGTCTGTTTGCAGGTCATAGGTTGAGCCTTTGTCCAGACCCTCCTATGAAATACTTATGCAAGCCTATCTAGTGAGTTGTAACTTATTGGACCTGATTCCTTCATTGGTTTCATCCCTCTATACTGAGATCCAAACCCAAGTTCGGTGCATCACCTGGTAGGTAGATTTGCTTTTAGTTATTTCCCTTTCCATGCACTCCTTCTATCCCTTTCCCTCAAAAGTTTACATTTCATGTTAAGAGCAAATCAGGGTGATTATCCAAGAGGAACTAGCCTAGAATCTAGAGGTCTCATCTCGGTTAGCAAAAGGTCCCACAACCTTGAGATGAGTCCCATGTTATACTGGATTATCAAGACTACGAGAGCTTGAGATCAGAGGTGCAAATTCAGTGTATAACAGTTCATCCAACCACATTTTGTCTTCATGAATAGGTATAGTACAACCCTATTCTATTCATTCTTAAACTCCTTCGGGAAATGAAGGACATTTGTCAGACCTTTGATTTCCAGGTGGGTGTGATCATCCTTAAGCTTTCCATCAAGGCACAGTTCCTGGTATGTAGTTTGAAATCTCTGATTTCTCTTATCTTGCAGTGAATATATGCACGCATATCTTGAACCAATAAAACCCTAGGTAGTATGCTCAAGAACGCACATGTTTGATCAATTTGTGAAGAAATCTTAGGGCGCAATTTGTATTTGGGTTCTTCATATGTTGCTAACTTAATCAGTATGATATTATTGTCACTTTTGGTCTTGGATTTCATAGACTTGGATGAGGATGCCATTGATTTAATGGATTTAGGGCTTTGCAAAATCTTCAGTAAAATAACTCAGTTACAAATAACTTACTTGAAATATTATCAAACGGCTTGAGATCTACTTGAATCTCTTTGAAATGCTCAAAAAAACTCTTTTCTCGAATTTTCTCAAATCACTCAAGTTCTATGTGATTCACTGTGTGAATAAATGACTTGCTTTGATGCATATTTATACTTAAAATTCATTTTCCCACTCAAAGTTTTGCAATAAATGCTTTACCTACCACAACTCGATTAACACAAAGATGTTTTCTTATCTCTTTGAAACTTTAGCTTGTTTAACACTAAACATTTCTCGGTTGATTCTTCAACTTGTTTAACCTTGACACTTTTAGCGACTAACAAACTTTCACCTGGTCATGCCTTTACCAACTATACACACTTTATACTCAAAACATATAATACCCTAGTGCATCTTAATTCATGCTAATTTAGTATTCATGCAATAGATATATGGAACTTTTGTAAGATATAATTGATGAAATTTAGTTCCATACTTACTTGAATTTCTCAGGTGGAGGAGGTTAGATCACCTAATCCAAAGGATGAGGTGTCACCAACTATTGTGCTTGTTCAAGCATTATCATATGTTTGTATTCTCCACATTTGATTCCTTGTTCTCATGATTTCTTCAATGGTGTTTCCATTTGTATTAACATTAACCTCTAGTGCTCGGTCTCTGTAGTCTTTGCTTAAATGACCGACCTTGTGACAGTGCAAACATGCCATTCTAGAAATTGTCCAATTTCAAGATTTTCCTCTCCAATGCATTCTCATGAAGTTTTCTTCTATATGTCCATATCTACCACATGATGTACAACTAGTCCAAGTGTTGTAATCCCAAGTATATGCATTATCTTGCCTTCTTGGTTGATATGTCTTTTTTTGTCCTTTTGGTTTCCAGACCTACTTCATCTTTGTCCTACAATCCTATGATATATGTCCATGCATGTTGCAAGTGCGATAATTCTTTTCCATGTAGTGTTTCTTAGATGACTTATTCAGTTTTGATGTACACTCATGTGCTTGATATCCATACTTGTAGTTGTAACAATAACCATCAAATTTGGGAGTAGATTTAAGAATACCTTTTTCTTTGCTTCTACAAACATTTGATGTGTGGCCTATTTTTCCATAGTGATAGCATGAGAGCTTCTTTGGCCTTGGATGTGCATATGAATTATTTTGTTCAACTTGTCTTGATGACTCTCCATGCTCAGTATGGCCTAAACCAGTAGTGTTGTCAAGTCTTCTTTGATTGTTTAGAAACTCACCCATTCTTTTAGTACTTTCTTCAACTTTCTTTATCATCTTATTATGCTGTTGTTGAATCTTCACTTCATTCTTCAGTCTTTCATTTTCTTCTCTTAATTCACCAATGTCTTCCAATTTTCTAGTAAGCTCATTGTTCACTCAGTTGAGTTCCTGACTCATGACAACCATCTAATTGGAAATTTCAAAATGATGCTCGATGAGTCTCAGTATGTTAGATTCCTTTACTTATATCTTTTAAGTCATTTGTCTTCTATCTTCAATAGCCAAGTTCCTTTCTTATTCATCTTGTCTTTCATTGTTCATGACATCAATCATTCTTACCATTTGAGTCTCTTGACCAATTTGTAATTCTTTCACTTGATCAGTAAGATGTTGATTCTTTTCAGATAGATTTGATATGGTTCCTTCAGATGCATCAGATATGCTTCCACATCTAGATCTAGATCCTTCAAATGGATCCTTCATCTCTTCTTCCTAATATTGAGTCTCATTGTACCGAAATGCCATGTCCTTCCTTTTGACTAGTAACCTTCTCATTTTTTCTTTGGCTTCCTTGAATTGTTCAATGAAGATCTTGTTGTGAAAATGGTGTTCTACACCTTGCATAATAATGTTTATTATTATATTATTTATTTAATTATGTAAATGTTGCACCTAGATGGATGTGCAACATGTGGGGATTCTATTGGAATATTCCTTGTGATTTGTATTGTAACATTGTGATATTATTAGATGTAATTATTTAATATTGGGGAAATAAAGTAAATAAAAGTACCCAATATTAAATGTGCATCAATAGGGTTTGGTAACATATAGTTTTAGCACATGATTTAAATGTAATACCACTTGGTGGTTTTGTGGGAGCTTGTTTCTATAAAACAAACCACAAGGGTAGTTGTTGAGGTGAGACAAGTGGAAATAGGTTAGCCAAAGGTAAAATTTGTGAAGGTTGGAAGCATGGCATGGGATGTGTGGATTCATGTGTGTTCACATGGATTGATTGGTTGTGGCTAGGGCTTTGAAGGCTTCCATGATTGTATTGCAATAGTGTGTTACTGAATAATACATGGTGATGGATGCTTTTGGAGGCTTTGTTTTTTCCTCATGAGGGTTTCCCAGGATATATCTTGTGTCACATTTTTGTGGGTAAGTTGTCTATTCTATTGCATGTGGATTCTAAGTGTTTATTTACTTTAGATCTATAATGGGTTATGTAGAAATGTCATATTTTTGTATGAAATTTTCCTATCAAGTGGTATCAGAGCTATGGCTTTTTTTTGCTGTTGTAACCCTAGATTGAATCCATGGGAATGCATGAAAGAATAAAAGAAAAACACAAGATATATGGGTGTCGTAGGTTGTTTATTATACATCTGAGGGTTTTGGGTTTGCTGTTATGATGGGTTGTTGGCAGATTTTGGGCATGGAAAATTGTTGGTGAAAAGGGTTTTGGATTGTTTCATTTAAATGAGGGTTTTGGAGGGGAGTTTACATAGATGACCTCCTAGGTAGAAATGGACCTCACCATTGGATTAGGGTTGGCCTTTCCATGAATTTTGATGTAAAATATGCCCTAGTTTGGCCATGTTGATAGAAAATGCAAAAGGCTTTTTAGTTTTAGCCCATGATGGCCGTTAAATTTAATCTTGTCAGAATTTTCATTAAAAAAAAATCACAGTGAAAATGGTAAAAAGACTATCTTGGTAAAATGACCATAACTTTCTCTCAAGATATTGGATTTTGGAATTCTTATAGTTGTTGGGAAGATAATTCAGAGAACTACAACTTGGTGCAGGTTTGATTCTAGGATTTTAACATTTTGTTAGGTTTTAAGAGCTTGAAAGTTACATGTTATTTATTTTAAGCACAGATTTGGGCATAACTTGGGCATATGGAGTCGAATTTTGGAATTCAAATAGTTGACAAAAATCTCTTGGAGAGATCTACACATTTGTATAGACTTGGTATAGGTTTGGCATAGTTTATTTACTGATTTATTGATCTAAACAGGTTTATGGGTTATTTTGAGTATGGTGACATTGTGAGTTTATGACATGGTTTATTTTGGAGATTTGGATATGATGTCCTTGTATACTCAGCTTATATTTCAGATTGGTCTCATGATGATATGGTTATTAGTGTTTAATTTGTATATGTATGATGACTTGTTGGATCTACAAGTTGTGCAGTGTTGTAAGTGGTCTACACTTACAAGTTGCATTTATGGCTTGGATATGGGTTGTCTTTTCTCATTGATATTTCATTATTGATGAACTTTCATATTTGTGGCTTTGATTTGGGTTTTCTATTCCCTTAGTGGCATGATTTTCTAACTTGTCTTCATGTAGAAGGGATGAGATGTTGTTACTAGGTACAGTCATGGTGGAGGATTGTGGTTGACTATTTTATGTTGACAAGTTAGACATTTTGAGAGTTAGATGCTTGGTTCATGGATGTGATCATGGTGCCATGGATTTTGGCATGACATGATTATATATCTAGGTAATTAATTGGTGCTCATTGGTTTGATTCCTAGTTTAGTTATGGTGGTATATCTTCTTGGTTGATGATCATGGTTATTTGGTTTCTTTGAGGAGCTCATGAGGTGCACTTTAATTTCTTTGATGGTATGATGTCTTGGTTGATTCTCATGTTAGAGGATGGTTTCATCATGATTTCATGGATAGCTTGTATACACGATTTAGTGGGAGCTTGTGAGAATGATGAGGTGGTAGTGTAGGATTAGTTTCTAGTTTGGAGATCTGGGTTTTACTTGGTAATAACACTTTGGTTGTTTGTGGTAGACTTGGAGGATCTTCATGTAGGAGATGGATGTTATGATGCCATGGGTGACTTGGTACTATAGTTGAGTGGGATTTCCTGGCATTGATATATTTATTGAGTGTTTGTAGATGTTGGAGGATGTCTTAGATCATGTTGTTGTAGAAGCTTCTTTGATATTTGCATGGTGCATTTTTCATCTTCATGGTGTATGGAGATGGTTCTTCATGGTGTGTGGAGATGGTGACATCTTGAGGACTCATGGGGTCCTTGGTAAAGGTGTGGTTTATGCTTTCAATTAACATGTTATCCTTGATTTTTAGGATGGTTTGATTATCATGTCATTGTATACTCTTGATATGAGTTTAGAGTTTTAGAATGTTATGGTATGTTCATATGGAGCATGGTATCTCTTTGGTTGAGATGGTTTAGATCATGGTTGTCATGTTTATCATCCTGATTCCTAGGTTGGATTTGTAACATTGATCTTGATTTAGTTTCTTGGTACTGAGTACATTGATCATTTGTTGGATACTTCATGATATTGCTATGTCACATTTGGAGTTAGCATGGAATTATTGGTTACAGGTGATCATGGATACTAGTGATAGAGGTGATTTTTTTTTCTCTTGGGACTAGATATGTATGTGTTGGGACGCTTAATGGTTTCAGCGGGAAGACCGAGGAGTATTCACCTGATATGGACTTGAGAGGAGTTTGTTCTTAGATTAGTCTTGGTTGGGGACTTGGATATCTTGATGAGCATTCTTATTCCCCACTCTTGGTCTACTCAACAGTTTACTACTTGAGAGGTATAACCCTTTATTTCTTCTCAGGTGCATTATGTTTATGCTTATCTTTCATGGATATGGATCTTGAGCTATGGTGTGAGTTAGTTTTGGAGGGTTCATTTGAGAGATGTTTTTTTACAATTGGTTATCTCCTTGTGCATATGTTGTTATTATGATATCATCATGGTTGATTTTAGGAGATGGTTTTATTGGGCACATTCCTTGGATTAGGAATGGTTATGAGTTTGATCCTCTTGTGAGAGGCTTACATCCATGATTTTTTATATGGTATGGTCTGGGTATTGTTGTGGCTTCTTGTTTGGGGTTCTATGGAGGAGATCATACTTGGCACAATTTTCATCTAGAGGTGTGTGTAGAAGGACATGGTACATGTTATGATTTGCATGGTCTCTTTAGTATTGGTTATCTTTCTGGATTTTTGGTTTCAATTACATTGGTTTTAAGATTTGTTAGATTTTGTGACCACTAGTTTGTGTTCATGTGTGTCATGTGAGAGATGGAATGGTTATTCCTTTATCTCTTTTCTTTGTTGATTGTGGAGAACTTGGGAGAGTGTTGGAGACTTGTTCTGAGAGTTATTCTTGCACGATATTGGTTTATATGTTGCATATTGTTGGAGATGTCCTTGATACTACATGGATTCACTTCTATGAGATGTTGTGAGTGGATTGATTTCAGATTTGACATTACCTTTGCAGTGGGAGATTCTTGGTGTGTATGTGGCAGATATTCTTCTTGAGGCTTGTGGTTGTAGGTTACAGGTTGGATATGTTGATTTGTGATTCACTTGGTATACTTTAGAGTTATGGATAGTTGGATGGGTTAGAACTTGTTGTGGGTGTTATTTCATCTATGGTTATGACAGCTACAGATACATGTGATTACCTTTGGACTGAGTGTTTGTGCTTGGGATATCAGTTGGCACAGGATTTATGTTTTTTTATGTGATAGGTTGGATGTATTTCTCTTTGGATGGCTTCTATGTATGTCATGTGGCTTTGTCATAATAGGAGGTAGGATCATTCATGTATGAGATGGTGGATACATTGATTTTGTTGTGGGTACCTGGATGGAGAACATGGTGTACTTTGGTTCATGATGGTGTATGTGCTAGGAGGGATTGTTCCCTTGTTCATTATGTAGCTATGTATTGACCCTTATTCAATGTATACAACAAGTGGGATATTGTTGAGAAAATGGTGTTATACACCTTGCATAATAATGTTTATTATTATATTATTTCTTTTATTATGTAAATGTTGTACCTAGATGGACATGCAACACGTGGGGATTCTATTGGAATATTCCTTTCAAGTTGTATTATAACATTGTGATATTATTGGATGTAATAATTTAATATTGGGGAAATAAAGTAAATAAAAGTACCCAATATTAAATGTGGTTCAATAGGGTTTGGTAGCACATGGTTTATGTAATACCACTTGGTGGTTTTGTGGGAGCTTGTTTCTATAAAACAAACCACAATGGTAGTTGTTGAGGTGAGACAGGTGGAAACAGGTTAGCCAAAGGTAACATTTGTGAAGGTTGGAAGCATGGCATGGGATGTGTGGATTCATGCTTGTTCACATGGATTTCTTGGTTGTGGCCAAGGCATTAAAGGGTTCCATGGTTGTATTGCAATGGTGTGTTTCTGAATAATACATGGTGATGGATGATTTTGGAGGCTTTGTTTTTCCCTCATGAGAGTTTCCCAGGATATATCTAGTGTCACATTTTTGTGGGTATGTTGTCTATTCTCTTGCATGTGGATTCTAGGTGTTTATTTACTTCAGATCTATAATGGGTTATGTGAAAATGTCATATTGTTATATGCAAGTTTCCTATCACTTCTGCATCTGCAATTTCTAATTTTGAATAGTCTTGTCAAGCTTATACCTCTTCATCCTTAATATCTTTTATCTTCAGTGATTAAAATTCCTCAACAAGAGAAATAGCTCTAATACCAATTGTTAGAATTATGAAAAGGTGTGTACAAAAAGGGGAGGGGTGAATAAATACCCTTAAAAACTTTTCAATTGAATCCTTGTAAACATGTAAATCAATAACTGATTGTATTATTTGCATTCACCATACATCCAATAACATAACTAAAATGTAAATGCATGTAATCTAATCAAATATGCAAACATGAAACTTCATACACATAACACATGTATTTTGGTATCACAAAAACCCTTGTTATAAGGTAAAAACTATAGCGAGAATGACACCCACAAAGATTCACTACTGCAGTAACAAAGTTGTCGATTAAGGTTACAAAAATTTGATCACTTCTGGTGATCTTACCCCATTAGGAGTAACAATAAGATCAGCTAGATCTACCTAGTTAGAGGATTTTAGCAATACAATTAAGTGTGAACTTGGTTAAGATATTTACAAAAAACTATTGAGTCCACTCTATTAAGAGATTTAAGGTCTGCTATAATGGTTAAAAGGTAACAGTAAGATTTATCTATGAATAGCAACTAATCTTGTCTGATATCAGATCTATTGTGTACTTATTTGTTATCACCTCAATGTGATTGATCTCTTTTTCTGAATACTTCTCAATAGCCTTCTATTTCTAATAAACTATATACTTTGTCAATGCTTCAAAACTTTAACCATGTTTGATCTTTAGATGTCTTCTCAAAATGGTAGCTACTTCATGTGTGATACATGTCAAAATGATATCTATACAATATTTATGTCAAACTGATTTGACCTAATTAGGGTTTAGATACTATCTTAGAAAACCTAAGATTAATGGTTCAAATAAATAACCTAGATCATCTTTACATAGGAATCATTAGTTATTAAATGATTACATCCACATTTAATTTCATCTTGATCTTGGTAAACCATTTTCTAATTGGTGTAAACCATTTTCCTTGTAGTTTGTGCCATTCCAAACTTCTATGTCATTTCCTATTTCACTCGATGTATACTGCATTCATCACTTGATATTTAACTGGTGCTTAGTACATATGAATGCTCGGTAAATAATGTGCTAGGTACTTAGTAATCATCTAGCTCGGTAAGAGTACTTGGTCAAAACTATATTCGGTTAATGTAGTGATTTCTCTTGTATTTTGCTCGGTGTCTAGGCTCTGTGTGTTGACTGACTAACCTGTCTTGTGTCCTTTACTAACTGTATGACTAAATGATACTAATGACAACCATTAATGCTCTTAGGAGTAACAAGATTAGGTATGCAATAGGTGAGTATTAAGAGGGGAGGGGTGAATTAGTACTGTAAAATAATTTTAAACTAATTAACCTTTCATTTTTAACCATTTACTAAATCCATAGCTTTTGCATACATCTCATAAAACATATAACACATTACATACAACACATAACACAAATATTTTGGTATCACATAAATCCTTGTTAGAGGATAAAAATGTGGTGGGGATGACACCCACAAGACTTCACTGTTACAGTATAAAGTTTTCTCGGTTAGAACTACAATGTTTAGCTATTTCTGATCGCTTACCTTGTTAAGAGTATTAACCCGGTTAAGATTATTAAGACTGTTAAGTCTATCTCATGAAAGGATTTTACAATTCTAATCTAAGAACTGTACATGGTTAAAGAATTTACAATATAAGATATGTTAGGATTTGCTCGGTTAAGAGACTTAACAATTATAGTTACTCTTTAATCAGTAACACTAACTTGTCTATCAAAATTGCATCAAACATATGCTTATTAGACTTTTTTTCTCATGAAACCATTACCTCATACTATTTACCTTTCACAATAACAATTCAGTACTCAGTAGATTCACTTTTGAATCACAATCACTTTTTGTTCTTCACTTCTCTCTTACTCGGTGACTTATCTTCTCATCACCTTCTCTATAATCTCTGCTTCATACATGCAATTTCCCTTCACATTCATACCACTCACACATCCATACTGTTCTTCACACTATGATCCATTTATATATAATTCTAGAACCGATGCACTGTGTTTTAGAATCATCTCTTCAAGCGGTGCTAGCATTGGTTACTCCTCCAATGCATATTTCATAATTTATTCTCATTGGTAAATCTCACCTTGTAATCATGCGCAACCATCATGTTTCAATCTCCAATGTTCTGTCATACAATCTCCTCCATATTTGTAAACCATTTTCTATTCGGTGTCCAAGTTCAATTTAGTTAAAGATTCTCCTTGTGTCGATCTGCTATGCTCGGTAACACATTTTCTTCTTACTTGGTAAATAACTCATCTTACTGGTTCGGTGCTCAATATAACTTGGTTCTTGGTGCTCGGTTCTACCTTTCTTGATGCCTATACTTTCTTTTCCTTTATTGAAATTCCATGTTCCTTATTTCTTTTACCAAATAGATTTCCTTGCTTTACCAATTTATCTTTCCTTCATTACCAAATGACTTTGACAAACAATATAACTTCCACATGACTAATGCCAACAAAATAAACTCTTAGGAGTATCAATTTTTGGTAACATTTTAGTCTTTTATTATTTATTTATATTAAATTCATTTCTATCTTTGCTTGAAAACCATAAAATCATGTTGCAAATATGATTGCACTAAAAAATAAAAGATAACATATGTTGCTAAAAAAAGAGAAACTATGACTAGCCATTGCTACCATTTTTACCTCTTTCACCATGGTAAACATCTCTATTGCTTTATCTCTAAGGGTTTCAAAATTTCTATTGCATAGGCTTTGGTATAATACTAATACCATTCTATTCTCTATGTCATTGACTTATGGGATAGTCCAAAAGACAACATTATGATTGTTCCCTTAAATTTTCTACATACTTGGTGTAATTAAGTATTTACTAAATACACTTTACTTAAGTTTACTTAGGATAATGCATTTGCATATTAGTTGTCTTTGAGACACGTAAGAGTTTTCATTTCGTTCTTAGCACATGGTTAGGAGAATTTACACTTTAGGTGTGATAGTTGTCATCACATACCTCTTTGTGTATGAGATCCACCTTTAGTGCTCTTATCACATTATCATCCTCTCATTGTTGCACATGTTTCACATAATTTTATGTACAATGGAGGATGATCCACCTTTGGTGGACATGTGATTCCAGCATGTCTAGTTGATAGCTTATCACTTACATATCTTTTAGTTATCATGCATTGCCTATATATTCAAACACATCTACATTGTATACATCTATTATCCATTATCATTTGATCATATTATTTTGTCTCTCTTGTTGGTGCTATCTCTTGACCTTCTAGCTCTTAGCATTACATTCATTGCCTTAGGAAAATTCTTACATGGTCTTCACAGCATAGTCGTTGGAGAGCCGTTGATTGCTTTAAATTTTGGAGGGCCACAAACCAAATCTGGGATCAACATTTTGTGGCAGTGTTTTGAGAAAGATTGGACATCACCATTGCATTTGGGTGGCTATTTCCATAAATTTTGACTATAAATTTGCCTACCTTGGGAAAAAGTCAAATTTGAAGCAATTTTTTTTTGCAAATCGGACCTCTAA
The DNA here is from genome assembly GCA_027943335.1 of Chamaecyparis obtusa. Classification (NCBI taxonomy): domain Eukaryota; kingdom Viridiplantae; phylum Streptophyta; class Pinopsida; order Cupressales; family Cupressaceae; genus Chamaecyparis; species Chamaecyparis obtusa. The sequence goes on along the minus strand of BSBK01004319.1, from coordinate 772,719 downwards.
GGCTTGATCTACAAATTGGGTAATATTTTTGGCAATTTCTACTTCAGATTTGAATTTTATTTCTATTTCTATCAATTATTTTTTTGGATCTACTATATTGTTCAAATTTTAGATCTGGCAAAAAAATTAGCCTATTAGGTCTGTGTGTTGGATTCTACCTCAGGTCAACTCCACAAGAAGGACAACTCAGCACAACAAGTCAACCCGACATCACTTTGGCATCCAGTCATTGACCTAAGCAGGATCCAACCCAACCTAAATCTGACCTGAGCTGGTCAAGTCGGTGACCCAATCCTATCAAGTGAGCAACCCGAGCCAGACTTCAATCCCAACGGGAGCTTGGCTGTTGACCCGAGCTACTAAATCAGCTCAGCTAAGGGAGCCCAAGTTGTTTGATTAAGGCTACGGGTGCTGGGTGTTATAAATGCCTAAACCTCCTACACATGGTCAATGTGGGACTAAAGTCTGACACACCCTCAACATAGTGACGCCACCTCCACCAACATTGCGCCCAATCCCACCATTGCTCCCGCTTCATCTCCGCCAACACGTGCGACCTACTCACCGCCCAGAAGTGGATCTCCACTCACCGCCACGTAACCTAACACCTGACAGGTCACAAACACATGGCAGAAGACATCATCCATCATCAACCAATCAAGACTTGCCATTTGGCACAACAAACAAATGGGTATTTTTTAAAAAAAGCTTGCATTTTTTTGCAGTTTTACTGTGTTAAAATTGATGGGCGTTTAGTTGTCAATAAGGTCATCCTTTCAATGCTTTTGATGGTCACCAAGATGTCAAATTTAAGATAGTTTCTGCATCATCTTGTTACGCTATTAAATTTGATGGTCGTTTGACGGTCATTTCTAGGCAAATTTGTATTATTGTGATGGCCATTTGGACATCAAATTTAACCTCATGTTTTGTTGACATCAGCAAGGTTTGAAAAATTTCAGCCCTCCCCATATCTAGTTTTGATTTGGCAGTCTGACTTAGGGAGGCCATAACTTGGTCATCCAGGCTCCAAATTGAGTGCAATCTTTTTTTAATTTTGGCTAGAATATCCTATACTTTTTTATTGGTGGTGTTATTTTTTGGTTTTGGATCACACATTTTGTAGAAATTGCATTTTTGGGTGACTGTACCTGCCTGATCCTCAATTTTTCAACTTCAAAGGCTTCATTCGGGCTCATACAGACATATTTTCATGTGCCATTTTTTTTTGTAAGTGTATAATTTTTTGAGTACTTTCTAAATTTTCTATCAAATTGTAGCTTTATTTGGGCAAAAATATCACTTTAAAAAATAGGTCTTTTTGGCCTTGTATGATCATTATAATGCATAGGATTTTCTTTGATTCTAAGCAATATTAATTTGAGTCTGATTTGGCCTCATAAAGGTAGTTGTAACTTTCAAAATTAGAAGTCCACTTTGACCCAAAATTGGCAAGTGGCAATTGTACATGCACTAGCTATAAAGTTGCCAAAATCATCATTTTTTTTAATTTTTAATTTTATTTTATTTTTTTTTGGGGGGGGGGTTCTTTGATTGAGTGAATTGGGGGGTGTCTTGTGTGTTAGTGTCTCTCTCTTTCTTGTGCTCTTTTCATTTTGCATCATGGCTTATATTACAAAATTAACTCCACATAACTATGCTACATGGAAAGATAATGTATGGAGCAAGTTAATGGTTAAAGGTTTAAATCCTTAAGTGGATGGTACAATTAAAAAACTCACTGATGATGATGTTGTTGCAGTAGGTAATTGGTCATTAAAACAATTTAAAGCTTTAGGAGTCTTGAGAGAAAATGTTTTTGAAGATGTCATGTATCACATCAAAAGCATAAATGATGCTAAAGACACTTGGGATAAACTTGCAAATTCACAATCGGTATCTTCAACAACTTAGCAGCAAGGATATGGTCAAAGGTCTACCTCAAGTCAATTATTCAGAGGGTGTGTGTTCAGGTTGTGAAATGGGCAAGCGTCCTGAAGAGAAGTTTGACAAAGGGAATTCTTGGAGAGCAACATTTGTTCTTGAGTTGGTTCATAGTGATGTAATGGGCCCATTTCTTGTGCCATCATTTGGCAAGGCTTGTTACGTACTCACCTTAATTGATGACTTTTCATGCTACACTTGGGTGTACTTTCTTGGTCACAAGAGTGAAGTGTTTGATAAATTTCTCACCTTCAAGGCTCATGTTGAGAAGCAATCAATTAAAGCTATCAAGATTGTTCGAATATACAATGGAAGGGAATATGTTAACTCAAGGCTTATAGAGGTTTGCACACTTGAGGGTATTGATCTTCAGTATTTAGTTGCCTACATTCTACAACAAAATGATGTTGCAAAAAGGAAGAATATGACCCTTAATGAGATGGCCACTTGTATGATTCATGCTAAGTCTCTTGATCAAGTATTTGGGATGAAGCTATATGTTGTGGCACTCACATCCAAAATAGAACTCTCCATAAAGCCTTGGATGGAGTTACTCCTTTTGAGGCTTGGTGTGGAAGAAAACTAGTTGTGAAACAATTTAGAGTCTTTGGTTGTCCAGCTTGGGCATGAATACCTCCATGGAAACACAAGGAAATGGAACCACAAAGTAAGCCTTACATATTTTTTGGTTATCCCGAGACTCTTAAGGCATATGAGCTTATGGATCCTAAGACACATGAGATTTTCTTTGAGAGGAGTGTTCACTTTGAAGAAAATTGTCCTAGTTTGGATTCTTCAACTCCTCCTACTTCCTCCATTTTGGATAATGATAGTGATGATAGTGACTTGGAAGATGAAACTCCTTCAACCCCGACTCACAGGCTTCCACCTTTGTAGGGTCAAGACATAGTTGAGGACATTCCTTCTTCATCTTCTTCTTCCACTTGACCTCATTGGACACAACAAACACTTGATTCAATAGGTTCACTTGTGGGGATTCCTTCAAACACTAGGAGGACAAGGTCACAACACAACTCATTTCCACATGATTATATTGTAATTGCTTCTGATCCACAATCATTTAAGGAAGCTTCAGGGGGTCTTGAGTGGGAAAAATCTATGGAGGATGAGTATAACACTTGGGACATAGTTCCTCTTCCTAAGGGAAGAAAGTTAGTTCAATGTAAGTGGATCTATTAGACCAAGTTTGCAGCGAATGGAAGTGTGGATAAGTATAAGACAAGACTTGTTGCAAAAGGTTTCTCTCAGGTTCCTGGTATTGACTACACCAAGACCTTTGTACTTGTAGCCAGATTAACTCCAATTTTTTGACACTTTCTCTTGTTGCAGCTCATGGTTGGGCTACATCACATGGATGTCAAGAGTGCATTTCTACATTGGGATATTCATGAGGAGATCTATATGGAGAAGCCACAAGGATTCATCCTGGATATACTATGGTTTGTAGGTTAAGAAAGTCTATCTATGGCCTCAAACAAGCTCCTAGGGCTTGGTATGCCAAGATGGATTCCTTCCTTCTCTCAATAGGGTTCACTAGGTGTCATTCAGATTTGAATGTCTACATTCTTTGGTATGATGACTCACACTTGATACTTGTGCTTTATGTTGATGACTTGATCATTACAAGGAGTACTTTATCCATCATTGACAGTGTCAAGTCTTCTTTGCACAATAGATTTTCTATGAAAGACTTGGGTTTACTTCACTATTTTCTTGATATTGAGATCACACAGTCCTTAGCAAGGATCACACTTTCTCAACCCATGTATGCTCTTGATTTACTTGCTCGATTTCACGTGAGTGATTGCAATCCTCTTTGGATTTATTACTTACCACATTTGCCTCCTTATTACCTTCTTGTTTGTCTCCTTTATTCTTCCGAGACTAGCAATCTTTCTTCTTATGACCTAGTTTTCCATAGTATCAACAATGATTTGGTCCTTTGGGTTCAAACCTCTTTCCCTTTGACTTTCCTCATGATTTCCCACAATTTACAAAATTGTTTCCTCTCTCATTCATTCTCCCTCTGCTTTGTGTGTTCAAGACACTTCTAGATGTAGATCCACCTGAGATTTTCATATGATTTTCCTCACTCATAATCACACTGATAACATCATCATATTTTAGGGTATTAGAACCAAAGACAAAGTTACTAACAACCATTACCAATCCATTCCAACTTTTAGGAAAAGAACACAAAATCAAGAGAGTCCTAATTTCTTCATCAAAAATAATATTTACTGAAGATAAATGACTGGTGATTGTACAATTAAACTCATTCAAATGATTAGTAACAGATCCACTTTCTGCCATCTTCATCTTAAACAAATGCTTCATAAGAAATATCTTGTTTGAAGTGGAGGGTTTTTCATACAACTTTTCTAGGGTTTCCATCAACTCTTCAGTTATCTTTTCTTTTTTAAAATTTAAAGGCCACTCATTGTTCTAGACATAATTGAATACTTCCAAGTGCCTTTCTATCTAAAATATCTCAGTCCTCATTAGTCATTGTTGACGGTTTCTTGGATTTTCCTTCCAACGGCCACCATAGATCCTTTTGATAAAGATAGTCCTCCATTTGCATTTTCTATAATTAAAAGTTCTACCCATTAAACTTCCCAACCTTTAGCTTACCCTCGTCTTCCATTGCTCCCACTCAACCGTGAGACTCCCACTAAACTGTGAGATCTTCCCACAAAGGATAACTAAAAAAACAACCTCGCTTTGATAAAACTTGTTAGGATTAACAAGATAGAAATAATAGTTATATGCAAATATAACCAATATCAAAAAATAATAAACCATACAAAAGAGAACAAAAGACACAAAGATTTAACATGGTTCGCCCAATCCCTGGGCTACGCTCACCAACAACAAGTCCAATATTCTTATTATCTAGTTATTACAACTTGATTACAATCCACAATCTCTTATAGCTCAATACCACCACAAGAAGCTACTAAAAACATACATAATAAAATCCCTAACCCTAAGCCATTTTTATACAAGCATTTTGCCCCTTTAGGGTTAGAATCGGTTATAACATATTGGCCCGAACCAGGACGAGGATAAATGGAAAGTGTATAGTACTTCCCTCATCAATCACCATTGACCAACAAGATTAATTTTTTAAAAAAAAAATTAGTGTCTATGAAACTACATTTAGTTTTCTACAAATTCTATTTTTATATAATCTTGATAATTTATTGAATTTGTTATATCAAGTTGGCTAACTCTATTTTTCCTAAAATTTCATTGCCACTTAAGGACCTACTTTGGCCCACCATGATGCTACACATAGCCATATAGAAACTCTAATTTAGATTAATAATTTGACTGGGAGGATAGAAAATGTAGGATTTGGAAAATAGGAAAGTTGTGACTTTTTATGGAAATTGTTAACTTAATCATAGGAATATCCAAAGTGACCTAGGGTAGACAAGCTTCTTTCCCAACATTTGTGATTGATAAAGTTGGCTTGATGATTAAAAATAGGTTATTTGATATCTATGAATGGCATAGTGGATTCACATTAATAAGAAAGCTATGAGAGGATGAAATTTTCAGCCAATTCAGTTTTTTTTCATATCCCACGTCCATTGTGGTCCATAAGAACATATTTCTTTGAGGCATCATGTCAAACAATTTAAATTCCTTGTCTATGCTTCCAAATTTTGGATACATGTCTACCATGGTAGTTCTAACAACATTTGACAACATTCTTCTATCCTTTATGCTTTAATGAATACACATACCCTTTTCCAAAGCTCCCATTTTTGCACAAGCAAGGAGGATGCTAACAATATTTGTGGAGTCTGGCTTTATTCCTACTAATTGCATTTACTTGAACGATTTTAATGTCTTTTAAATCAAATCATCATTTTTTGTTTATATCAAGCAATCATCGTAGTTCATGGCACCACACTTTTTTCGGGTGTTCTATCAAACAATTCATGTGCCTTGTCTATGTTGCCACTTTTTGAATACATGTCAAGTAGGGTAGTTGCAACTATAACATTTGACAAAAATCACATTACCTCTATACTCTGATGGATGTCCATGCCCTCATCCAAAGCCCCATTTTAGTAGAGGCAGGGAGAATGCCATCAATGTTTAGGAGTCTTCCTTTACACCTGACTAGTGCATTTGCTTGAAAGTTTGTAAAGCCTTTCTAAAAAATAACAAGTCTATTTTGTGCATTTCCTACATTGATTGTGTTCCATGTGAAAACATTTCTTTGAGGCATTATGTCAAACAATTCACATGACTTGTCTAAACTTTGACATTTTGCATGCATGTCTACCAAGGCAGTTGCAACTACATCATTTGATAAAAATCCTCTACTCTTTATGGTTTGATGGATGTTCATACCATGTCGAAAAGCTCTTATTTTGGCATAGGTTGGGAGTACATTGGCAAGTGTGAACTAATCATGTTGAAGAATTATTTGTTGTATATGGTGAAAAAGTGTGGGTGCCTTGAGGACGCACATGTCTTTTGTATAATGTAAAAATTGAATGCCATGAGATGTCATCTTATTCATTCATACAGTCAAACACTTTCACGAGCATCAACCCAACTTCTACACTTAATATGTAAATAACATTGTTATGAAAAGTTGTTTGTGTAGCGAATGCAAATCGCCTTTGAGCTAGAAAGGGCGTTCTTGAGAGCATAGGTATGTAACAATTGAATATGTGTAGAGTAGTCTTCAAAAACTTGACATAACAGATTAGATATATGGGCATCGACACATGGATTGCATTAGGATGTAGCATCAAGACCATCAACATTATTAATGGGTTGATTCTGTTGTCTTTTTTGTTGACTCCATAACTCTCCCACTCGGTTTATTTTTTTTAGTAAAATTTAATCTTTTTATGGGGGAAGTCCAACCTAAAAATAGCCTATTGGCTAACTAAACTAAATAATCCAAAAAAAATTAACAAACCCTTAAATCATTAGTTCAATTATTGGAAAATTGCTTATTAAATTCTTTATCTCCAAATAAACTTCAATAATAACGATACTTGGCTAATGATATAGACCATTTTAGAATCTTTTGACTATATAGATGATAGGTATTGGAAGTATAAATCAAATGAGTTGGATCTTAGTTCAGTCTCTATCATTTTGTACGTTAATCACATGGAACCCAGATCATGTTGGATTTCTTTATATTATTGTGCGTTTCAAAAACCTGACTTTTTAATCTTCTACACGGAGAAAGACGCCTATAAGACAAAAAAACATTTAATATCGATATTGAATGCCTGAAAATATTAAGGCCGACCTTTCTCCTCCACACAGGACGTACGAATGTTGTCGAAGAAATTGAGGTGTAGGAAATGAACATCTGTGGTGAACTTTTCTTCTGTTGTCGGTGGAAGTGGTGATCTTTCTCCTCCACACAAGTGACCGAAATTTTCTCTATGGTGAACTATGGCTGCGATGAATAGGGAACTCTTCTCTGATTTAGAATCTGGTGTCTTTCTTTCTACCTTTGAAGAATTTCGTCAGCATTTCTCGCCTTTGTTGGACGACGTTACATTCCATGGAGATACTCCTCTGCATATCGCTGCAAGGAAAAGCTATCTAGGTCCTGTTCAATGGATTCTTGCTGAGAAACCCTCTTTGGCTAACGCTCGAAACAAGCATAACAACACGCCACTGCATGAAGCTGCTAAAAGTGGTAATCCAGATGTTGTTGAAATTATCCTGCAACAAAAGCGGAGTTCTAGGTACCGTTACAATAAGTATAAAGAGACAGCTCTTGTGATAGCTTCGCAGTATGGCCATCTGATAGTAGTTCAATTTTTATTGGATGAAACGTCTCCAGATCTATTTGAATGGGAACGATCTCTTAAAGAGGCAGCTTACAGGCGACATAAAGGTAAATTTACACATTATTTGTTCAATTTGAAGTAGATATTAATTTTGCAGACACCAGAAATATATTGACATTGGCTAGTGTAAATGTGAGGCAGATGTAGTTGTGGCGCTGCTGGACAAGACACCCACTCGGTACTCCAACGGCGGCCAATTTATTTTAAATAATCTTTTCGCCCCTTTTCTTCGTCAACGTAAAGATGTGATTTCTCAAACCCCCATTCTGCATAGAGCCGTGCAAGGAGGAGATCCTCAGACCGTAAGGGCAATGTTAAGTCATCCTTTCTTTGGGAAAGGCTTAAAGATTGAGAGGGATGAGAATGGAAGATGCGCGGTTCATATAGCCGCCATGAAAGGTCGCTTCGAGATCATCGACATATTTATGTCCGTGATGCCAGAATCTCTCGATCTCCGCAGTTTAGATGATAAATCTGTTTTACACTTTGCCGTCGAATATAATCAAATTGAAGTAGTGCCGTGTCTACTATCAGATACAGAGCCAGAAAAAGTAGCAGATATGGTGAGCCGGGACCACGACAGTTTCCATAATACAGCACTACATTTGGCAGCCATAAATCAAGTGGACTACAAGGTTTGACATCCTTCCCTTTATCCATCTTCCTGTGTTTTGAAGTCTGGGCCGCAGGTTAGAAAATTGATTCTCTATTATGTGAGGCAATTCGTGCTATAGATCCTTAGAATATTCTAATCCCACGCAATATTTTAACAAATTATTATTGAGCATATTTCTAAACGAGATTAAGGACAATGTCTAAATTATAAAACCATTCAATGAAATTTTTCCCTTCCTCAAATTTTCTTATATAACATAATATTATTTTAACTTTTCAGAACCTTTGTTTGAAACATTAAAATCTGTTTTCTTACAATTTTATTGTCCTTGCCTTCTTAATACCTTTATATACATTTTAATACCTTTCAAGGCATTCATTTATATGCATTTTAATACCTTTCACCTAGGCATTCATCTAGATTTTTGATATACTGATCTATAGAGTTGTTTTCACAAGATTCAACTGATTTGTTAATGTCTGGAATTACATAGCATGTAGCAGATGTACTTGGATAGCTTTCAGGGATTGACTTGAAATTCACAAGACAATAATAATAAAAACAACCTCTTTTATGGAAATCCTGACCATCGACATAGCAAGTTACAAAGAGTTAGATCCATTACATATGCAAATTATATTCATTCAGGGTGAAATTCGTAACATATGCAAAATATATTCTTTCAGGGTGGATGCAAAAAAGACCTACGTGAGAACACATCAATGCAAAAGATTTAATCTCTAATAATGTGTGCCAAAATAAATTTTCTAGAGTTTTGGTTCTAATATACAAAGATATTTATATTACCAGTATTAAGTACTGCAAAGAATTCTCTGGCAACATCATGCAATGAGATACCCCACTTTGATCATTATATAGGAAATGGCGATCCTTCAATAAACAAGGATAAGATGGATTGGAATAAGTGAAGGTAAATTAAAATGATGGGGGCTAGTAATTAATTTTCAGTTTTATTACTTCTGATTGAACTCAGGTTATTTGTGTTATTGCCAGAGATACAAGTGAATTAACCTAAAATAGCATAAAGGGCAGATGGTATTCATATTATTAACAATAAAGGGCAAACATTTCCCAGTATGTGATGCATAAATAATCAGATTCTGGGTTCCACACAACATTGGACAAAAACATTTAAGAATGCTTGCAATTTAAGACAACATTAGGATAAGTAATAAGTGTCGGCCTCTCGTGAGCTACACAGAAAAAAATAGAGGTTGGCACAGAAGGACTCAAAACCCCACCTACAGGATTACTAATTACTTGAAGTAGATATTATACAGGAGATGAGTACCGATGCCACTGCTACTCCAGGCCCGGACTGTGAATTTTCATAATCTGTGAGGATGAAATCATAAGAGTTGAGAATGAGAATGAAGATTTTGTGTACAATTGATCATGTAAAGAAGTAATTTTAGTTTCCAAGGGCGTTTGATGCACTCTGTTGTGCCTAAAGCCTTCCAATTTGTAATAGAGCCTATAACAGAGTATGGCCGAACCCTCGGCTTGTAATTTCTATTAAAAAGTTGAGGAACTTAGGGTTTCAAAGTAACTAACTTCACCAATCACAATAGTTTATTAATGTTTCCACATGTCACAGCTCTCTAAAGAAAATATAAATATGTAAAACAAGGATGGCCATAAAAATAATCTCACAATTGAAGGGAAAAAATGGATTTGCAGGAAAGCGTAGATTTAGGGGATATGAGAAAATTCCTCAGTAAGATCAACCAAAAAGGAAATGTACTAATAAATTTTGGGAATGAAGTCTAATGGCTACATAGACAATCCCTGGGACCTTGGACAAGTAGGTTACAAAAGTTGGAAACAAGAAAGCGTGTGGCCAGGGCATAGATTATGTTTTCTAGCTTGCCTTAAGGAAATGGTGTCACATTGGTAAATTTTCAAATTACAAGGTAAATTAGCTATCTTGCCCCAAACAAAGAAATGGGTACTCAAAAACCTTGGCACTAGAAGCAAGATTTGGAACAACTAGGTCAATAAAGCTTGGGGACTTTTTAAGAAAATGGTGTAGTATTGGTAGTTAGCGCTAAAAGAAACAAAAGAAACTTCTAGGAACTCTTGGAAATAGCATTTGAAAGATTTGACTAACTCTTAGAGAGCATGATTGGCCTATGTCAGATGGTGTGTGAAGCGACAAAAGTAAAACCCTAGCTACTTCTAGTTTCTTTCTCCTTCCTGTGAGCCCTTCATATCTTAGGGATGTATTCCATTGCATTCAAGATGAAACTAGATTGTCTCTCCTGAATGAAATTGTTTCAGATGTTGAAGCCTCCCAAGAACTTGTAAAAGGAGCAGACAATACAACAAAGAATTTTAGGTCTAATAACATAAATGAAAAATACAACTTTTTTATCCAATTTGAGGGGAGATCCTTTTGGAAAAATTTTTGCGCTTTCTTCACTGGTAATTCTCAGAAAAAGAAATAAAATGGAAAGCTATTAGTCAGACACACTTACAAAAAAATGGCCCAAAAAACCAGAGGAAGTTGAACAAATTGCAGCAATGCAAACGTTGTTTCTTACAGATTAGTGAAATCAGTATTAGGGTGAGGGAGAAAATCCTTGTAGATGAGAAAATAAAATAGAGAACAAACACTCTACAAGCCAGTAAAATTGTAAAAATAAAGAAACTAACATCTTCAAGTATTCAATTTTAGGCTTGATATGGTCATTAACAGAACGAACAAGAATACTTGGGTTTCTGAAAATGGTTTCTCTTACTTGGTCTTTAGTGAATCTATACTCTCTAAGCATCTGAAGTACCTGATATGCTCTATATATGGATTTTCTTTTGAAGAGAATATGTCAGATGAATTACGGTGATAGGCTCTGTTGTTCCAGTAAAACAGAGATGGATTTCTTGAATGATGAAAGCCTTGCAAATCTAGGCTTTCATCAGGAGGAACTTCCAGCAAAAGCTGAACGCCAATTGCTTTTGGGAAGTTTTTTTATATTGTTATAATGTTAATAATTTTCTATTTTCTTTCAGAAAAAATGACTTTTGTGATTGCTCAAAGGAATTAGAAATCAGAAAAATTATATTTTTCAACTATAAAAAAATAATATTACTAATTAACTATTATACTTAACAAAATTTAATTCTTTATTTTCATTGGTTGATTGGAAAGTTAAATAGAAATTTTTCATCTAAACACTGCATAAGTTACCTACCTATGACAGGAACTAATAATGGATTCTACAAGCTATCATCACATACGTATGATATGCTAGTTTATTGTTTTCATAGGAGTATATGGACTAATAGAAATGCATGAAGTGCTTAGCTTTTATTTTGATAATGGCAATTAGAAACAAAATAGAAAATAGAAAATAGAAAACAATGAATAATGGCAATTAGACACAAAATAGAAAATAGAAAATATAAAACAATGAAAAAAAATTTCTTGTTAGAAAAATGAAAATTATATGTTTTTTCATGGTTCCCTTGATGTGAAGATATTTCCATGAAGTATAATGTATAATGATAAATATATACCAAGATGAGTGAACAAAGTGGGGAGAATAATGAGTCCGTCCATGTACACGTGGAAATGGATGTTTACATTGTGATGGGATAAGGACTAAAGCTATCAAAGTAACAGAAAATCTATAAGTATTATTTGAATATATAGGAAAATAATATATTAGATAGAAATGTAATATAGCAACTGCATAGGGTCGGCTCAAAATATGAGATGTGTTTATGGAAATTTAGTGTGAAAGATATAAGAATAAAGCTATGCCAAGATATAATTATTTTGAAATAGGTAGTGATCAAACCAATAGAAAAGCATGCAAAAATATTGAATATAGATGAAGAAGTGAACATAAAAAATCTAGATGATAATTTAACGAAAGGCTAATAAAAGCATAAGTGAGAAATAAGGAAATGAGATAAAAGTAGGAAACCTTAGTAGGGAATTAAAAAATATGAGGTAGTTACGAAGCCGGATTGGACCTCCGAACTGGGTTCGGGTCTGGATTCTCGGACTTGTCCACGTTGAATCTAGGCAGGGTCCATGTGTGGACTTGTGGGTCCATTCAGAGCCTGCAGATCCAAAAGGACCCATAGGTCCACACATGAACCCTGCCCAGATCCGTGGGGATCCAATGCGAATTCTCAGGGAACCCACACGGATCCCTGTGAATCCCTTGAGACCCGTGACCTATGAAGGCATAAAGTGGGTCCAAACCACTTAATATGCCATTTTTGAATTTTTTTTTTCATCTAGCCCTAAACTGATCCAATTTTCCAATCCAAGGGCAAGAGGATTTATACAAATATAACATTTAAGTATAAGTTTGATTTATTTAATTTCTTATACTTTAAGTTATATTTGTAAAAATACTTTTAGGAAGTTTGAGATAGGTTCTAGCTTCATAGGAATTAAGATGCAAATTCTATATTTTGGGGGCTTTTGAAAAATTCCAGACTTAGCCAAATTTCAAGATTCAACAATCCTTTAGCAGGGTTACCACCCACAATCTAGCATGGCTTTCTAAGGTCAAACTGAAGCTAGCAAAATGATTCTCAAAGGGTTTTAACTCATTTTTATCACAAATCACTTAGTTTCGACCCCATCTCTATGACAAACTTAGCTTAGCTCTCGCCCAAATTCCAGACATACATGACTTCCCAACAGGCCAAAATCACTCAAACCTCATTTGCTAGACCTAGGGACTTGAAAACAACCACCAACAAAGACTACCTAAGACCTAGTTATGAAGACTTTGACATTTGGCATTGATCAATGATCAAGCATCATAGATTCATACTATGAAATGATTTAGTTTTATAATTATGTATATTTCTCTTATTTTTTTGTATGCACACACACACACACACACACACACACAAAAACCCATATAAATCATAATGGGAAAATTTTTTTCATGAATCCATGAACCAGATTCTCAAACCCGAATCCGTCCTCGAACCCGAATTGACAACTTAGAAGCATATTGATTAAAAATTCATGATTCATCATTAGCTGGACACCTAATATCCGAAATGACACATTAGGATCATGTCACGAAGGATATCAAGGAGTACACTATCTGCCAATAGAAAAGAAATGTAGCGTGTATATTTTAAATGATTGTTACGAAAGTTACCTATTCATTCCCATGAAGGGAAAAATGTGTGTGATGTAAATGGTAAGTTGTGGAATTTATCAAGTTGCAAAAGGAGGAAGTTAGAATACTGGATAGTATACACCGATTTCTATTTCGAAGAAACCTTGGATTGATATCAGTATGGATTTTGTTCTTGGCTTATCAAAGATAGTAAGAGGAAATGATTCTATATTTGTTGTTGTGGATAGATTTTTTAAGATGGCACATTTTATACCCTGTAGAAAGACATCAGATGCAGTACATATAGCAGATCTTTTCTTTAAGAAAATGGTCAGATTGCATGGATTACTGAGGAGTATCATCTCTAACCAAGATGGTAAATTTGTTGGATACTTTTAGAAGACTCTTTGGAGAAAGTTGGGCACCGAGTTGAGATATAGTTCTACATTTCACCCACAAACTGATGGACAAACAGAGATTGTAAATAGAAGCTTGGGTAATCTTTTGAGATGCTTAGATGGAGATAAACTGAGTAATTGGGATTCTATGTTGGCACAAGTAGAGTTTGCATACAATAATTCAGTGAATAAGAGTACTGGAAAAACACCTTTTGAGATTGTTAATGGCATACAACTGAGAGGTATATCAGATTTGAAGGATATTGCTGGTGAAGAAAAGAGAAGTGCTGAAGGAGTAAAGTTTGCTGAGTTCATGAAGACATTGCATGAGGAAGTGAAACACAAGCTAGAGAAAAGTTATCAAAAATATTTAAAGACATAGCAAATAGATCAAGAAGACATAAGACTTTTGCAGTTGGTTATGAAGTAATGGTTCATTTGAAGAAAGGTAGATTTCCTGTTGGAACATATCAGAAGCTGAAAATGAAGAAATTACGTTCTTGTAGGATATAGAGGAGATTTGACAGTGGAAATTCTTATGAGATTGAGTTACTTGATGACATGGATATATCACCTATATTCAACATTGCAGATTTGTATGAGTATCATGAATCAGATGAAGAGATGATAGTACCGAATGATTAACCTAAGAGACAAACAAAAGAAGTTGAGTAGATATTAGAGCATAGAGTTGGCAGAAGCACAAGAGGAAAAAAATATATGGAATATTTGGTCAAGTGGAAAAATAGACTGATTGAAGACAGTTCATGGATTTCACAATCTGAGTTGGATTCAACTCAGGTTGTACCTACTTCATGATTTAGAGAATCATTTCAAACAACCCTAGGTGTCTGATGCACGAGCATCTTGGGTCCTTGGCAATCCTGTGTCACCAAAAATAAGTTTGAGTTTTTTGTGTTGCTCGGTTCCTTCATTAAATGAGTTGGCTCGGTAGTTGCTCGGTTTCCTTCATTAACTGAGTTGGTCGGTTATTTCTTGGCCCTCGGTTATCCTTGCTTACCAAGTTATGTATTTTGATTTCCTGTTGAGGCTGACTTGTGCATTTAATTATGGTCAGGGATTTAATGTTGGTATTGATAATTAGGAAGTGTGTGGACCCAGATCTGGTCATCCCTTCTGTTAATGATGGATTTGAAGGCCAAATTGTTTCAGTAGCCTCTTGTATATAATGTAGTTGTTGGTTGTAGTTTTAGGAGGCAGTTTTGGAGTAACAATTAGGAATTAGAAGATTGAAGGTAGTTTCTGAATCCTCGCATGTTGGAGGACTTTTGTAATTGAATTGTTATATTTGGCCCTGATCGGGAAGGTCTTACAGCCCAACATGTATGAATCAATTTGATCTAATATAACGATCTATTATGCATTATCTCTCTCACTTGTTGTGTTATTGCTTCTATTTGTAATCTCTACAAGGTGGATTTGGACTAGGGAGTGCCTTTGGCCCCTCTTCCCGACCTGCGTTACATCAGACATACACCTGCTTCTCATCATTTTACTGAAATTATTGTACTACTGCATTGAAATTTTAATTTTTCACCAAATAGATTAAGTTTTTATCAAAAAAGTAGTGGCTTTGAAACTATATTTGATTTTCTACGAGTTTTATTTTAACATATTTTTTATATAATCTTGATAATTTATTCAGTTTTTTATATCAAGTAGACTAACTCTATTTTTTCTAAAATTTTATTGCCACCTAAGGGCCTACTTTGGCCCACCATGATGCTACACATACCCATACAAAAACTCTAATTTAAATTAATAATTTGACTGGGAGGATAGAAAATGTAGGATTTGGAAAATAGGAAAGTTGTGACTTTGTATGGAATTTGTTAACTTAATCATAGGAGTAGCCAAAGTAACCTAGGGTAGACAAGCTTCTTTCCTAGCATTTGTGATTGATAAAGTTGGCTTGATGATTAAAAATATATTATTTGATATCTAGGAATGGCATAGTGGATTTGGATTAATAAGAATGTCATGAGAGGATGAAATTTTCAGCCAATTCATTTTTTTTTTGTTTTTCATATCCCACATCCATTGTGGTCCATAAGAACATATTTCTTTGAGGCATCATGTCAAACAATTTAAATGCATTGTCTATGCTTCCATATTTTGGATACATGTCTACCAAGGTAGTTCTAACAACATTTGACAATATTCTTCTATCCTTTATGCTTTGATGAATACACATACCCTTTTCTAAAGCTCCCATTTTTGCACAAGCAAGGAGGATGCTAACAATATGTGTGGAGTCTGGCTTTACTACTACTGATTGCATTTACTTGAATGATTTTAAAGCCTTTTAAATCAAATCGTCGATTTTTGTGTATATCAAGCAATCATTGCAGTCCATGGCACAACACTTTTTTCAGGCATTCTATCAAATAATTCATGTGCCTTGTCTATGCTGCCACATTTAGAATACATGTCGAGCACAGTAGTTGCAACTGTAACATTTGACAAAAATCACCATACCTCTATATTCTGATGGATGTCCATGCCCTGGTCCAAAGCCCCATTCAGTAGAGGCTGGGAGAATGCTAACAATGTTTAGCCTGAGTCTTCTTTACCACTTGACTAGTGGATTTTCTTGAAAGTTTGTAAAGCCTCTCTAAAAAATAATAGGTCTATTTTGTGCATTTCCTACATTGATTGTGTTCCATGTGAAACATTTCTTGGAGGCATTATGTCAAACAATTCACATGACTTGTCTAAACTTTGACATTTTGCATGCATGTCTACCAAGGCAATTATAACTATATCATTTTAAAAAAATCCTCTATTCTTTATAGTTATATGGATGTCCATACCATGTCCCAAAGCTCTTATTTTGGCATAGGTTGCGAGTACATTGGCAAGTGTGAACTAATTAGGTTGAAGACTTATTTGTTGTATATGGTGAAAAAGTGTGGGTGCCTTGAGGATGTGTATGTCTTTTGTACAATGTAAAAATTGAATGCCATGAGATGTCGTCTTATTCATTCATACAATCAAGCACTTTCATGAGCATCAATCCAACAGTTGTTTGTGTAGAAAATGCAAATCACCTTTGCGCTAGAAAGGGCATTCTTGAGAGCACAGGTCTGTAATAATTGAATATGTGTAGAGTAGTCTTCAAAAACTTGACATAGCAGATCATATATATGAACATTGACACATGGATTGCATTAGGATGTAGCATTAGAACCATCAACATTAAAAATGGGTTGATTCTATCATCTTTTTTGTCAACTCCATAAATCTCTAGTGGGTTTATTTTTTCAAGTGAAATTTGATCTTTTTATGGTGGAAGTTCAACCTAAAATAGCCTATTGGCTAATTAAAATAAATAATCCAAAACAAAATTAACAAACCCTTATAATCATTAGTTCAATTATTGGAAAATTGCTTATTAAATTCTTTATCTACAAATAAACTTCAATAATTACGCCGTAGGCATTTCCATTTTGGAAAGCCTCGGCCTGATTTTTACGATCAACGGTGGGGAGTGGACGAGAGCCCAATGACGGACATTGGGAGCTTCTTGAGCGTCCATCCTACAGCAGAAAATCTGATCGTTTTCACTTTACAGGTCATTTGAGATATTTAGTCTGCAAATGATCTTCCTTCGTGCTCACATTGCAAGGGACGATTAAGAGCATAAAGTTTTGCGGCCTTGCCTTATCCAAGCAGTGATGTTACTAAGATGATGAATCCTCACAAGTTTAATCCCCCAGTCAGAAAAATATTTTTCTACCAGAACTCTTTTTAATCTCAGCCCCCACTGTCAGCTCGCCCCTCTCTCCGAATTCCCGTTGTATACACAATTTTCGCCATGGGGAGATACGCTTCTTCTGTTGGGTAGGTTTTGTTTCTGTTTGCTTTGGATAGGGTTGTTGATGTATGGAACAGATATCATTGGTTCAAAATCATTGTCCTTTTGGAAGATCAGAGGGCCTGCACCAGACAACACACCGACCCTGATTTGCTACCCACAATTCCATGCCAAACAAGGTCAAGTAGAATTTTTGGGGCTAATTTTAGGGGATTTCCCTTTCCATTGGGGGTTTTGTTCGGCATACTTTTTGTAATCTGGTACACACTCATGGATATGTTGTATTTTGTGGCTACCATAATTTGGCTTAAGGATAGCCATTCACCGATTAAGGGATATCCAGGGGTGGACTCGAGTCCCAAGAAGATTGTGCACCAGACTATCAGTCTGGAGGATGTCAAGATTGTCAAGGATGCTATAAAAGGGGTAAGTTTTGTAGAGTTGCAGGACATAAATTGATTGTATTGTCATTTTGTATAGTTGAAATTAATCTGTATCCTTCTTTGTCTTGTATACAAATTTCATATGGCTTCTGTATTTATAGGGCATCCTCATCACGGTCATAACATTCCTCTGTCTCAGGATTACTGAATGGGCATTTTGGGGCTCCTCTGTTCTCTTTCTGTCTTAATTTGACAGTTAAATGGGGATTCTTTGCTCTATCATTCTCTCACCGAATAAGAGGTTTTTTGCGTGTACACCAAAGTTGTTTGCCCCCACAATTCTCTGCAAAGGATCAAAACTTGTGATCATGTATGGACTTATTGTTAATTCCGTTTATGGGGTCTGAGCCAAATTATGTCAAGCAGAAGCGTTTTGTACAGAGGGGTTATGTTTTGGTTGATTGCTGATCATACGGGCACCTCTTGCTTGGTTTTTTATGACACCCATTGCGATGCCCTGTGTAGACCAATCGTGTTTTCTAGGTCAGATATCTAGCCTGTGTGGAATTGTTGTCTGTGGTGGTAGGATAATTAGGGTTTCCAAAGATAGAGGAAGGGGATTGGAGGTTTTGGTCTCACAGTTTAATGGGATAGTTAGAATAGAGAGTGATGCGAGAAGATATCATTCGAGGATGAAAATGTCGGAGAAACTTAGTGGCATAATGGAATCAGTTGGCAACATTTTCAGATCGAGAGATTATCTCCCTTAGACCGATGTAGATATAGTTGCTGTAATTCTCATTTTATCTTCTTTCTCCAACCTTTGAGTAATCGTGTGCGGCATTGATTTCTTCATCCCATTAAGATCAATCAATTTTTATTTGCAGTGGTAGCCATGTTAGCTATAATGGCCTCTGAAATTTCTCAAGTTATTATTTCCCATTTATTTTCTATAAATTCCCTTTCTTTGCTTGGATGCCACAGGAGTATTTGTTCTGAACACACGTAAAGTTGGACATGATAGTTTACACAGTTAACAGTTAAACACGTACATCTAAGTTTCTGGAAGATTGAAATTTTTGATCTTTAATTTTAGTGCCAGTTTCCACCATGAAAACCTAATGATTTACCTTTTGAGCTCATCGCATTTGACAATTTAATATTAATCAATTTTTTTACAATGTGTATATTTATAAATTTTGAAAATGATGGTTCACAGCAGAATGTATCTACAATACGTGCACTGCAAACTGGCTATGTGTCTTACAGATGTGGCCTATTTTATGTTAGCAGGGGCATTTGAATCTGGGTCATGGGCTACTTGTTGCCATTGCCCTACAATCCTTTTGGACTTATATTTTTATTTTGATGTTTACTGCAAAATAACTATGCATGTAAATCTATGACTGGGAAGTTCTGTTTTGTCCCAGTTCAGCAACCTCTATTCTTGGGCTCCATGCATTGAGATTGTCTCAGATTTTTTTGACAGAAGAAATTTGTTTCTTCCATTGATACAACATGAGCTGGTACATACCGCCTTACGCTAGGCCTAGACGTCTAATTTTCAACATAGGACTTTTGGTTTGACAGATTCCACAAGCCTATCTAGCTCAGCATGGTTCATTCTTAGGTATGTTGCTTGTGAAATTTGAAATTTTGTATTCATGCAAGACTCAATGATATCAAATATACTTGAATTTTTCTCCTCATTAAGATTAGAACTAGAAAGTTTATCAGAAAATACCTTTGGTATTTTCTTGACTTGTGCTTCTTTGAATTAGAAGAGATACCTCTTGTAAGGATGACTTTTGGAGAGGTATCTCTCATTGTTGCCTTTTGTGCATCACTCCCCCTTTTCACAACTGATTGATTTCTGGTAAATACTGCACAAGTCTGGCCATTAAAATTAGTATATATATCCTCTCCTTTATCATGTCTGATTTGTACTCAAAGTACTGTTCACACTTGCATCCTCAAAGTTGAGTCTTCCTTCATGGCTAGCATCTGCATATATCTGCTCATTTTTGGGTAGGAAGCTCCAATCAATTTCTATGGTTAAATCTGCATATATAGTGAGAGTTATATAGGGATTCTTGTCC
The DNA here is from genome assembly GCA_027943335.1 of Chamaecyparis obtusa. Taxonomy (NCBI): domain Eukaryota; kingdom Viridiplantae; phylum Streptophyta; class Pinopsida; order Cupressales; family Cupressaceae; genus Chamaecyparis; species Chamaecyparis obtusa. The sequence continues at coordinate 752,457 of BSBK01004319.1, read as the reverse complement.
AAGCAGTTAAACAAAAAAGTTAAAAATAATAACTGCTACCAAATGGTCATACCAACCAGACAACCAAATAGTGGAAAGTCCAAAATAGGAAACAAATTAAGCCTAGAAGACAACAGACAGCGAACCATCCAAAAACTAACACAACCAATGGATAACAGAACACCATTACAGGTCAGAAGGGGTCAAATCCACCCCTGTAATACCACAATTGGCAACTCCAGTAGCCGATCCTCCAGCACTACCACCAGAATGCTTCAAAGCATCCTGAGTTGACAAATGCTTGTTGGCAACTGAAGAAATATCACCAACACAGTCATCCAAAACCTTAACTTCATCCCATGAATGACTTCCTCCCTCTACAATGCTCATTCAAGCACATCATTTGGAAAAGTGAATGCCTTGCTTTTCTTATCCCATCACTCTGTGTATTCCCAGAAGTGAAGTGCAGTCCCTTTTCATTCTTCAGACGGGGTAAAGCTCTTGTCGAATAAATCCACCCTAAAAATAACAAAACCCGTCAAATGCAAACATGGCAGATAAATTTTGGATTACAGATAAAAGTACGAGTAACCAAAAGCCATGGCCTAGGAGGGCTTCAGTAATGCAATAGGAAAAAGTAGTTAAATGTAGATAAAAACCCTGTTAGATAAAAATGGTAATATAAAAACTCACATCCTTCCTGAAAATGGCCCCTTCAAATAAAATGAGTGTAGTGTGGCTTATAGATGATCAATAATCCTCTATGAAAGGCTGGACAACATGCTTTTAAGGAGCCACAATGTCCTTTTACTACATTGCCAATCAAAGGAGAATATTGGCCATAATTAGAAACAATGAACATTGCAGACCTAAGCTGCCCCCTTGCAATTGACATGTTGTTTGGATGATGCATAACTATTACATGATTCTTTCCTCCTGACCTTCTCCAAGCTTCCTATCCTATCAAGAAATGTACCAATTGTTTCTATAAAATTTTATTTCTGCTCCTCTCATGTGACTCAACTTTTGAATGCCTATTGTAAATCGAAGAAGGAAAAAATGGCACAAAAAAACATCAGCGTGCTTGGCATTTACAACTCTCAAAGCAGTACATAGAGTAGTGCTACCAGGCATGTTTGAAGACAACAGATCCATAGTACTCTGGACTATATTGTAAATTGAGTCCACTAGGATATCAAGAAACTTTGGTAAGATTAGTTGGCCGTGCACTCCTTTTGGGTTTCCATTCCAGCATGCCAAAATGAAATTCAGTTGGGCAGATTGTACATATAAAATTTCAATGCTTCTTTTTTGTGGTCACACTGATTACTATTGTCTAATTCAAAACCTGTCAAAATCCAATCCTCATTCTCAGATTCCAATTCATTAGAAGAAACCGTAGATGATTGCTGTCATCTAAACTCTTATACAAACAGTAGCCTATGCACTTAAAATCTGGCAAAACAAATAAATTGCTATGCGCTGTCACTTGCAAGGCCGTAAATGAGGCATCTTATTTCTCTCTTGCCAATACAGGTCATGGATATATGCTACGTGTCCCTCATATGGAAAGAAGAGTCCACCTGTGTCAAACATGTACAATATACACTTACCATGGAAACACTTGTAAGAGAAGGGAGTATGCATGGCGGATTGACTGATACATTGAAGGCACGTATACAAGTTTCCCTTGTAACCCATTGGTTACCAAGTCAAGATTTAAAAGTATGAAAGGAATTGCAATCAAATGAATAACGCAAAACTTAATTTACTAAAAAACAATAAAGGGAATGCGTAAAGTCAAATTCCAGAAACTTATGCTAAAATACGACAAGTTTTCGGAGATAAAATAAACATATGCTCACTTGTCTTATTCTACCAAGGTAAATAGTTCACTTCATTTTTAATGTAAAAATTAATATATGAATTCAAAAACTTTTCCATTCACTTTATTTTTTATAATTTAATTTTTCAAAAGTTTCATATACGCTATCTTTTATAATTTAATTTTATTTCATTTGTTCCTACTCAAAAAACATCACTCATTATAAATTGTATTTGCTATTGAAACTTTTTTTAACAAATATAAATATTTAAATTTTAATTACAAATATCATTGTTAATGAAAAAATTAAAATTTACCTTAAATTTAAAAAGAAATTATATTGTTTGTTTTTATTTAAATATTTTACTTAGAGTCTTTTTTTAAAAAAAAAATGCAATACAATCACAAGTAGATTGATGAACATTAACAAAAATTAATTTAATTATAACTTAATTCTAAGTATAAATGATTAGAACATAATTTATAATTATCAATAAAATGAAGAATTCACTTTTAACTTGTTTTAACTTTGAATTTACCTGATAAATAGGAGATATTTTCCAAATCAACTCAAATTGTGATATTGCTATCAAGATTCATCTGCTCCACTCATTCTCATGCATTTGTGAAGGGAATGTGGGAGCGCTCTTATTTTAGCACTAGCTGCGATTAAGGAATGTTGTTGCTTGCAGATTAGAGAAGCTTTGGGAAGACTTGAGATAGAAAGGAAGGACAATAATATTTCTGTCACATCATTGGTAATGACTGTGAGATCGATCCTTCCTCATTTGCCATTGTCTTTTTAGTTATGGATTACTTTCTCCTCAGAGTAGGGTTATGTAAGGGGCAATTTAAGACAAGTGGCGTGACTTTCAAAATGGGTGCCTCTTTCTTAGAATGAGATCTAAATTTATGATTGGTTATTTAAATTATTTATCAACAAGGTCATGTTATATGTGAAATATGGAGAGAGGGAGAGATCTAGAAGAAGATATAGTAATAGAAAAAGGTAGGTATAGAAGGGGAAAGCGAGATAGAGAAAGAGGTAAGGAGATAGCGATAGAGAGGAAGAGAGTGCTAGAGATGGAAAGGGATATATAATTTAAACTAATTTTAAATTTCATATAAGAACCTATTCCACCTATCCATAAAAGAAAATGAAAAAATCTCTTCAAATGTTACCAATATTTTAATCTCTCTATTCATAATTTTTTTGCACATAAAAATTAATAAAATTGGGTTGTCAAGTGTGGGTACATTTAATGCATCGAATAGAGCACAATAAAAAATAAATGAAAGATATGATACTTTAGAAAAGCACGGTAAAAATAAATATAGTCTAATAAAATGAGAGAAAGCAAGTTGTTCTATGAAGCAAATAATGCAGTCATTGTGAAAATGGTGGGGAAAGGAAGAAACACAAATGGAAAAGAATGGGGAAAAATAACTGATGACAAAAAAGAAAATTTAATAAGACACTGAATAGTCTTGCATATTTATTTGGGGAGCATGAAAGATTGCATAAAAATGGATGAGAAACAATCAATGGCCGTAGAAGTCTCAATGGTCGTTCATAGCTCTCCGAAATTGTGGACCATTAATTTATGACATCAAGGGAATAGGTAAAGAGAGGGGAGCAATAGGTAGATATAGAGGAGAGATAAATATATACAGAAGGGACATAAGGAAAGAATGAGAGAGGGAGAGATAGAAAGGTGAAGATAGAGATAGAAGTGATATGTAAGTAGAGAGAGAGAGAGAGAGAGAGAGAGATAGAGATCAATGGTGATATATATATATATATATATATATATATATATATATATATATATATATAGTGAGAGGGATAGGGGGAGATATAAAGAAATACATTGATAGAGGGAAGTAGATATTGAAAAATAGAGATGGAGAAAGGGAGATAAATATTATAATAGTTATAAGCATAAAACAAATCATTGAAATCTGATATTCATTTTTATCCAAAATCAAATACATGAAATTACCTATATTGGTACTAGTTCTCTTCCCTAAATAGTGTAGATACATTCCAAAACCAACCCTAAATAAATGGAACCTTAATAGTGGAACAATATACACAACATGCCAATTCTTTTTTAATAAATAATATATTGATATTGTTTAAGTCTAAATGAATATAAACTCGTGTTCATCTAATGTATAAAATATATATCTCGAGAAGATCTCGATGAAATTTGAAATTTGAACTCCACTGCTTTGTTTAATGTAGGCCCGACTGCTTTTGGACAATCGAGGGTTGCAAGTTGTCGAGAGCCCAATGACTACCATTGGGAGCTTCTCCGTCATCCATCTTGTAGAAAGGGAATTAGTGACTACTCTTGACAGTTGTTAATTGCATTGATAGACATTATAATGTCACTAATAAATGTTGTACTTTGGATAGGGTTGTTGATGTATGGAATAGAACTTTTCTCCTTGTCAAGATAGATCCAAATTGAATCCTATAAGAATATTGTTTCATTTGGAAAGAAAAAGGGGATAGACTCAACCTAGAATACAAGGTCTTACTCTAGGCCATTTGGGAGAGACAAGATTTTACGGTTAATGTCAAAGGTCTTATCCCAATCTTTTTCTAAGATCTCTGCCAGGGACGAGTATTTGGTGTTCATTATTACGCCAACGTCATTCATGATTGTGCCTTGTCAAAGAGGTTGATCACTTGTGTTGGATCAAAGATGTTGGCCCTTAAGGCAATTGCTATTATTGCAGGGGTGCCAAAATTTATTCCCGTCACTTCCTCTGCCTTTTGTTGATCGGAAGAGTCAATGAACAAGATTTTGGCTCTTTTGAAATCCAAAATGATCACGATCTGCCTTCTTATGCCCTACATGCCTTCATTCATAGATTATGTTTGTGCCCACATCACTCCCCAACATATAAAAATTCCCAAATTACACATATGCCATGTCAAAGGAACATTCTGGATGTTGGGTAGACAATGGTGTGCTATGTCACTCCCCCACACATATATAACTTTTTAATAACTTAGTTTATTTTTCTCCCTCATCGCAAGCAATTGTGAGTCGTTGGTGACTCATAGAATATTTGGTAAATCTTGTACAATGAAGGAAATTTGGATAATGATAATGAAAACGTCGTCATTGTCACTTCCTCACTTTAAATTTCCAAACACTTGCATGACAAGACATCAAAATTTCTAAACAAAAAGAGCGATGCCTGCAATTTCTTAGAGTGAACAAAAATAGCTGAGGAAATGTGTAATCGAGTAGAGAATGCGAACATGATCGAAACAATATCTCAGTTTTTGCTTGGGTACAATGACTTATTTTCAATTGTCACTATTTCAAATAAAGAGCATCAATACTCTACAATTCCAATACACGAAGGAGAAGCTATTTTCTCTCATTCTATTTCCACTCTTCAACCTTCGAATGTCGTCTCATATTCTACAGTTTGTGGCCCAAAACTTCTGTCAAATGAAAATGATATGACATTGGAGAAAGTTGCAGATAGTAAGTGGAAATTAGTTAGTCCATCAGTAGAAAATGAAAAACGAGCAGAAGCAATTATGTTGAACAAAGAGGGAGAAAAACATTACAGAGGAGCGAGGCAAAATTATGCTTTAGTGATTTTGATCTATTGGTGTTCCCTTGTATGTTGTATTCGTGTGTTTTGGTGAGGATTGCCAGGGATTTGAGGTAGAGAGGAGGGTAGATCATCTTGCAGGCTGAAAATGCCAAGGGTTTCATTACAGTCGTATGTTCTTACGTCTTTTTTCACTAGCAGTCTGAATGGAAATCATTTTCTTATGTTCGAACACTCATCTGGGTTCGAAGTATCCCTCACATGCCCACCATACTCGAAAGCTTGTGAAGCAGCTTAAATATAAAAGTTTAGGCATTGCCAATTTTTAAGTTTGACAACTATTAGTGATTATAATTAACCTCTTCAACAATGTCTCTATTCAGTTAAATAAGTTTACACATAATAATCTATTACTACCTAAAAAATGAAAGCAAATTCTGTTCCTCATAAATACAGCGTACCCATTACACACTAAGGTGCGATTGCTAGTAACTATACTTGGCGAACGATATACACCATTTTAGAATCTTTTGTCTTTATAGATGATATTGGAAGTACAAATCAAATCAGTTGGATCGTAGTTCAGTCTCTAGCATTTTGTACGTTAATCACATGCAACCCAACTGATCGTGTTGGATTTCTTTATATTATTGTGCGTTTCAAAAACCTGATTTTTACGCCATAGGCGTTTCCATTTTGGAAAGCCTCGACCTGATTTCTACGATCAACGGTTGGGAGTGGCCGAGAGCCCAATGATGGACATTGGGAGCCTGTTGGCCATCCATTTCAGTGAGAATCTGATTGTCCCACTTTCTATTGCATCTGTGACGTGGAAAGCTGACAAAAATGCAACAACAAAAGTGAAAATTTAAAAATTTGAATACGGAAAAAAAAGAAAATGATTTAGTCATGGTATTTATATTGTGTAAAAGGAACCATCAATGCTGGTGATTTGATAGATGCTTGCTTTTATCTTGTTAGCTAGATTTAACTTGTTCAACAAATGGCAATGCTTCAGCTGGGTACTGTGTTGGTGAATCCATGATTTGCACAAAATTTCTGTTGATTTCATAACAGTTTATAAGTACCCAAACAAGATAGGGGAATTAGTTTATCATGTTGGCTTCATCAAGGCAAAATAAAAAGCTTCAGGGCCTGCACCTCACCTTTGTCCAGTTCGTGGTGCGGCATTAAAAGGCCTTCATTAAAGGTGGAATTTGTTCATCTTCCTCGTAATGGGTATAAAGATGGCTCGCCCAGAACCGCCCACTACTCCCTTTCTAGCCCCCATGGCACTGAACAAGGAAAATGACACGAGTTCTCAAGGTGTGTATGAAGAGCGGCCTCAAAAAGCAGCATGGGTTTGGAGCGGGCACAGAGGACACAAAACCCAATGCTGATGGTGTGGATTGTAACAGGAAGAGGAAAGTGCAGTGGATTGATGCAAACTGATGAAGTGGGTGCAATTGAAATTGCCTTTCAAATGAAAAAATGCGAAAAATGGGTGCATGTGAATTGCGATTAAATCATTTTCATTTTTCTTTACGTAGAGAGACAGTAAAGCTGCCTATTGAGAGTCTTCTTGACCATGCTTTTCACAGACATTTCAAATTTGGAGATACAATTACATGGATTATAAATGGACTCCATATTTTAGAGATAGCTGCACCAATAAGTTTGGTACAATCAAATAAAACCCATTTGAAAGACAAACCTGCATGCGATGTCCAGCTCTGCCATGGTTCAAAATATTCTAAGGATTTTTAGGAGACACAAATAGATCAATTTGATAGTATTTCTCAAAAATATATCATCCCATGTAATCTTGTCATTTGCAACATATAGATGCACTAAATTTTGCTAGAAGGCTTTCAAAATATTCAAGAGCAAATGTCGCAGCTAGAAATGCATGCAAAATGTGAAAACAAACACAAGTAGTTGAATTATTTGACAAAATGTCTCAAGAGCCCGACATCTCATCAAACCGTTATGTAACTGATTTCACAGCAATGTTAGAAAATCAACATTATTAACCCTCACATTAAAGAAGATGACAATAAATTAGGCTCCAAGTGAAAGCAAGAACTCTTGCCAAGAAAGAAATCATGCCTAGTAGGGAAAAAATCATTTACTCTGCTCCATAAAACCTTCTCTATATACGAATGCATAAAAAAACCTTCTCAATGTTTTAAATGTTTTGGAGAGACTTCTCGAAGATTGGAGGAAAGTAAAAAATACTGCCGGTGTCTCAACTTTCAATGGCCAACACATCAACGCATTCCATCTACTGATGTGTATTCTCATTCATCAAGTTTCTCACACTAGCAACAAATTTTTTTCACGAAGCATTAACTTTTAATCAGTATTAAAAATAATTAAACTTAAGATACTTCACCAGTCATACAACCTTCACATGCATCTGCAAATTCGAAAGGAGTTAAAATTGATTTTAACAAATTTCATCCTCGATCAATGTCACTATTTTGTCATTGCTGGAATCTCTATTTCATGCACAGTTTTACCACTGTTGATTTGACATGGCTTCTTTTATAGTGGCTTCATAACAGAACGCACAAAGACAGAATTTATATAGCCTTATTTTACCTTACAAAAACTACAGAGAGAGAAGGGAATGTGATATTAGTTGCTGATATAGACTATCCCACAGAATGCCACATAACACAGTTCTTGCTGCACTGCATGAGGGAGACGTGTTTAAGGGAAAGAGCACCGCGTAAGGGGTTATAAGGGAGGGAGAGTGGAAGAAGGCGCTTGCAGATTTATCATTTTCTCCAATGCACTGTCTTGCAGCAGAATCCACGTACCGTCTATTCAAGGAATGACTACAATAATATTTACTGAAACATCCCTTGCCTCATTTGTAACGCACTGCTAAGTGCTAACCCTACAAATTACTGGCAATGGTATAGTTTGTGGCGCGTTCTCTTGCGTCAGGGTTGCGAATACCTTTGTCCACCATTCACATTGCCAATCAGAGGCCCCCAAATATTTTGCATCAAAATTACTACATTAATAATATGCAAGTTGATACAAGTCATGCATAATACTTGCAGGAAAGGAAATCTACACAGAAACATTGAACAATTCGATTGGCTAAATGCAAATGAATAAATCAAAGTTTAATAGTTGATGCCTCCGCTATAGTTCTCGCGGGAACTAATAACAAGGTTCGATTTCCAGCTAAACCAGTATGAGCCATGACGAACCACACAAAATAATTAATAGGTCTCACAAAACCATCGATGGTATCTAAAAAGGACTTAACATAAAAAAACCTTACAAATTTTGTGTTCTTGTCTAAACCCCATTGAATATAACTAAAAGCCTTCCCTAGAAACATGCGTTCAATCAGTATAGCCTAAAGCTCGCACACATTTTCTCTTCAAATGTCCATTATATGATGGCATTAGGAAGTATTACAAGTATTTGCACTCATACCATGGTATATATAAGATCTTGAAATCAAAAATATTTATGATTATAATTATATATATAATTTTTATAATTATAACATTTATTTTATATTATAGTATAATTAGGTTATTTAATAAAATATATTTAAAATTCAAATATCTAAAATTTTGACATATTCTTATGTTCATTTTTCTATTGAAATGATGTAGATATAGGAAAAACAATATTAATAACCTAGATAAATGTTAAGTTAGAGGAGTATTTTGTTGCTTTCATTATGGGTTCATTACAAAGCTCCAAAATATAAGGAGCATAATTCATGTCAATGAGTGTTTCTAATAATGTTTACAAGATCAAACAATTTACGACACTCATGGATGGCAATATGGATAAAGTACTCAAAAGGCTGAAACAAAACAGATGGGCCATACAATGCATACCTAATCTCTTTTTCTTTTTGTTTCATGAATCTTCTATTATGTATCTTGACCAAGTAATCTGAGCCCACATTTAGGATTGATTTTTAATTATATCCTTGTAAGTGGGACACTCCATGATGTAATGTCACTCCTCCTCCATTTCTTAAGTACAATTGCAACATGTTCTTCATAGATGTGAAACAAATATTTGAAGAAGGTGAACTTGTTAAGGAGCAACAAAACATGAAAGTTAAGCCTCCTGAAGTTAGCATTGAGCATGCAACAAAAGACAACATTGGAAGAAATAAAATCTGCATATTTAGTTCCCTAAAGGTTCAAGAGGACAAAAATATCCTATAGGGTCTGGGGGACAAACAGCTGGTCAATGATGGATTCATCTGTTTGTAAGCTCAAAAATTGGTAGAAGCTAGAGTCATCCATTTAGAAGATAGAGAGATATAGAGAGAGACATATATAGGGATAGAGAGTGATAGAGCGATGATAAGATAGAGATAGAGATAAATATAGAGGGAGAGATGGGAGAATAAATATGGAGATGTACAGATTAAAAAGTATAGGAAGAGGGTGATGGAGAGAGGAGTGGGAGGATGGGAGAAAAATAAATAGACATAAGAGATAGATCAAGAGGTAAAGATAGAAAGAGATCTAGGGAGATACGTACAAAGACATAAAGAGGGAGAGATAGAGAGGAAGAGATATTAAGATACATAGATGATGAGATATATTGATACAAAGATAAGGAGATCTAGACAGGATGAGAGGGAGTGAAAAACAAAGGGACACATCATAAAGGATTTCCTTAACACCTACCATTGCTCCCACATATCACATGACTGTCATAGAAATTAAATATTTTTGGTTGGACTTCATGATACTTAAAAGAGTCTTCAAAAGATTAGTAGGCCACATCTCATGGAATGTCCATGCACCTGGATTGTCAAACTTAAATCAGAAGGCCATCCGTCCATAAGGAAACAAAGATATTATTTTACGAAGTAGAGGATTCACCAAATTATAGTTTTTGGGACCGTTTTCTGAATTGAACATGCATTCTCCATAATTGAGGACCCAAAAATCATGATTGTGTCACAGATGGATCTCTGAGTTATTTACAATAAGGAAACAAAATATATGTACTAGAAATCAACAACATTGTAGGTGTGATACTACAAAATGCAAAACTCTTACTATAAGTAACTCGTGCTTTAAAATTTAAATACATCATAATATCAGAGGTCATAACACCTCTGTAATTCCATATCCCATCTTTTGTTATCACTTATAGTAGAATATAGGCCCAAATGCCCTTAATGAAGAATTTTAATGATCACCAATGCTCAAATATAAAAGGGTGTTTTCCTATGAACACTATTGCCCAATGTGCATTGATATCTCCTATCATCGTCCACCTTAAAGCACCATGCATGCAATAGTAGCCTAATTGTCAAGTGTGACATATAAGCTGCAAAAATCCTCAGAAATTCACACTTTGAGACTTTGTTTTGCTTGCCCAACACCTTTTTTATCAAGCGTTCTCTAAATTTGATTTCCATGAATATCTATGCACACTATATAAATGTTCCAATCAAATGTGCCCAAAAAAAATTTCTTGCGAAATTCGCTTAAAGAATATGCAACTTCTACATGGTCATCCCATTAAAAAGCAACCACCATTATGATTTAGTGCTTCTTATTTTGTGAGCCCATACATCTTCTCGAATGTTTATGGGTCATATAAGGATGTCATTTTTATATTTTGTGAAGATAAGTATTTCAAGCATTTTGTTTGTTCTTACTTAGGATAATAAGGAAGCATGATTTTAGTGCTTTAGACTGCAAATTATTTTGTACTAGCAAAAATGTGTGATTACAGTTATACTAAATATGAGTAAGTACAAAATGCTTATGCATACAAAGTTACATAATGACCCTTGTGTGGGCTCCACCATTATCCGTGTATATTGTATATTGGAAAATGAATACAATATTTTATATTAAAATTTCTTTTCTTTTCTTTTGGCAAGCATTTAGAATGTCCATTATCCATGTATATTGTATATTGGAAAATGAATACATTATTTTATATTAGAAAAAGAATACATTATTTTATATTGGAAAATATTTATTTTGTTTCTTTTGGCAAACATTTACAACGTGATTACTAAATATAAGGGCTAAAGTCCACTGTTATCCAACACAAATATTTTTTAGTGCTAATTTTGTGCCATTAAAGGTCTTTAATTGAGATTTTAGATAATATTTTATAAGTTATTATCTTACTTTTAAAATCATATTTATTATATTAGGATATGTATCTAATCAAATGAACATAGGACATCCATTTCTCAAAAATGACTAATTCTACAATTATCTTTATAAGAATAACAAAAAAACAAGTATTTCACGGAATTATGGTACATAACATATGGAAAACATGATAGTGATATCTAAGCAAGATAACACCACCCTACTCTAATACAATTCTTCAAGAAGTCCAACATTCTCAATACAAAGAATGCACATCATGAAAAAATTCTCTGTCTAAAATGATTAAACATCTTTATAAACTCTTAATTCTCAACATTTGTGCAACTCAAATTCATAATGAATCATGACCTCTTTCCTTACTATTATAAGAATGTAAATAAGCCAATGCTCAATAATAACTTGAATGATTTTTTTTGTGTTAGAAAGAGGCAAGTTTATTTAAATAAATTCTTAGAAAGTGTCAAATTTTGAAGATAGCAACCAAGGACTACATATTAGAGAGTTTTTATTCCTTTCATTTTATTAAACCAAAATATTTCATTACTTTTCTCCTTTAATGCTATAGAATGAGAGAGGATGCTTGAGAGATGAAGTATATGGAGATAGGGACTATAGATAGGGATAGAAAGAGAGAGTGGTGTAGAGGGAAGAGCAAGGGAGAAATGAGATAGAGAGAGGTATGGAGATGGAGATTGAGAAGAAGAGGGATATGGAGAGGAGATGGAGAAATATAGAGAGGAGGGATAGAGTATATAAATATATAAAGAAGAGAGAATGAGAGAGGGGGAGATATAAAGATAAAAATAGAGGTAGAAAGGGATATATAGAGAGAGATAGCGAGGGGGAGATATATAGGAATGGTGAGATAAAAAGATAGAGATAGAGGGATATATGGGGGAAGAAATATGGAGATGTGGAGATTTAAAGGTTTAGGAAGGGGGTGATCGAGAGAGATGGATAGATATAGAGATAGAGATAGAAAGATAGAGATAGAGATGAATAGAGAGTGAGAAGAATGGGAGAAAAATAGATAGAGAGATAGAAATAGATCGACAGATAAAGATAAAAAGAGACATAAGGAAATACAAAGGAAGATATAGAGAGGGAGAAATAAAGAGGAAGAGATAGATTGATAAAGAGATAAGATCTAGATAGGATGAGAGGGAGTGAAAAACAAAGGGACAAATACTTAAATGACCTTTCCATAACCTACGGCGTACCCATTGCACACTAAGGTGCGATTGCTAGTTTAATCTTCTACGGAGAAAGACGCCTATAAGATAAAAAAACATTTAATATCGATATTGAATGTTCGAAAATATTCAGGCCGACCTTTCTCCTCCACACAGGACGTACGAATGTTGTCGGAGAAATTGTGGCGTGGGAAATGAACGTCTGTGGTGAACTTATCTTCTGTTGTCGGTGGAATAAAAAATATTGAGGCCGATCTTTCTCCTCCACACAAGTGACCGAAATTTTCTCTACGGTGAACTATGGCTGGCATGAATAGGGAGCTCTTCTCTGCTTTAGAATCTGGTGGCTATCTTTCTTATAACTCTGAAGAATTGCGTCAGCAGTTGTCGCCTTTTTTGGACGACGTTACATTCCAAGGAGATACTCCTCTGCATATCGCTGCAAGGAAAGGCTATCTAGATCTTGTTGAATGGATTCTTTCTGAGAAACCCTCTTTGGCTAACGCTCGAAACAAGCATAACAACACGCCACTGCATGAAGCTGCTAAAAGAGGTAATCTAGATGTTGTTGAAATTATCCTGCAACAAAAGCGGAGTTCTAGGTACCGTTACAATAAGTATAAAGAGACAGCTCTTGTGATAGCTTCGCAGTATGGCCATGTGAGAGTAGTTCAACGTTTATTGGATCAAACATCTCTAGATCTATTTGAATGGGAACGATCTCTTAAAGAGGCAGCTTACAGGCGACATACAGGTAAATTTACACATTATTTGTTCAATTTGAAGACACCAGACACCAGAAATATATTGACATTAGCTACTGTAAATGTGAGGCAGCTGTAGTTATGGTGCTGCTGTACAAGACACCCACTCGGTACTCCAACGGTGCCCCTTTTCTTCCTCAACGTAAAGATGTGATTTCTCAAACCCCCATTCTGCAATGTTAAGTCATCGTTCCTTTTCGAAAGGCTTAACGACTGAGAGGGATGAGTATGGAAGATGCGCGGTTCACATAGCCGCCATGAAAGGTCGCTTGGACATAATCGATATATTTAAGTCCGTGATGCCAGAATCTCTCGATCTCCGCAGTTTAGATGATAAATCTGTTTTACACTTTGCCGTCGAATATAATCATTTATATGCATTTTAATAACTTTCACCTAGGCATTCATCTAGATTTTTGATATACTAATCTACAGAGTTGTTTTCACAAGATTCAACTGATTTGTTAATGTCTGGAATTACATAGCATGTAAGAGATGTACTTGGATAGCTTTCAGGGATTGACTTGAAATTCACAAGACAATAATAAAAAAAACAGCTTCTTTTATGGAAATCCTGACCATCGACATAGCAAGTTACAAAGAGTTAGATCCATTACATATGCAAATTATATTCACTCAGGGTGAAATTCATAACATATGCAAAATATATTCTTTCAGGGTGGACGCAAAAAAGACCTACGTGAGAACACATCAATGCAAAAGATTTAATCCCTAATAATGTGTGCCAAAAGAAATTTTCTAGAGTTTTGGTTCTAATATACAAAGATATTTATATTACCAGTATTAAGTACTGCAAAGAATCCTCTAGCTTCATCATGCAATGAGATACCCCACTTTGATCATGATATAGGAAATGGCGATCCTTCAGTAAACAAGTATAAGATGGATTGGAATAAGTGAAGGTAAATTCAAATGATGGGGGCTAGTAATTAATTTTCAGTTTTATTACTTCTGATTGAACTTAGGTAATTTGTGTTATTGCTAGAGATACAAGTGAATTAACCTAAAATAGCATAAAGGGCAGATGGTATTCATATTATTAACAATAAAGGGAAAAGAGTTCCCAGTATGTGATGCATAAATAATCAGATTCTGGGTTCCACACAACATTGGACAAAAACATTTAAGAATGCTCACAATTTAAGGCAACATCAGGATAAGTAATAAGCGTCGGCCTCTCCTGATGTGCACAGAAAAAAATGGAGGTTGGTGTAGAAGGACTCAAAACCCCACTTCTAGGATTGCTAATTACTTGAAGTAGATATTATACAGGAGATGAGTACCGATGCTGTTGCTACTCCAGGCCCGGACTGTGAATTTTCATAATTTGTGAGGAAGAAATCATAAGAGTTGCGAATGATAATGAAGATTTTGTGTACAATTGATCATGTAAATAAGTAATTTTAGTTTCTAAGGGCATTTGATGCACTCTGTTGTACCTTGTGCCTTCCAATTTGTAACAGAGCTTGTAACAGAGTATGGCCGAACCCTTGGCTTGTAATTTCTATAAAAAAGTTGAGGAACTTAGGGTTTCGAAGTAAGTAACTTCACTAATCACAATAGTTTATTAATGTTTCCACATGTCACAGCTCTCTAAAGCAAATATAAATATGTAAAACAATGATGACCATAAAAAAAATCTCACAATTGAAGGGAAAAAATGGATTAGCAGGAAAGAGTAGATTTAGCGGATATGAGCAAATTCCTCAGTAAGATCAACCAAAAAGGAAATGTACTCAGAAATTTTGGGAATGAAGTTTGATGGCTACATAGACAATCCTTGGGACCTCGGACAAGTAGGTCATGAAAGTTGGAAACAAGAAAGCGTGTGGCAGGGCACAGATTATGCTTTCTAGCTTGCCTTAAGGAAATGGTGTCACACTGGTAAATTTTCAAATTACAAGGTAAATTAGCTATCTTGCCCCAAACAAAGAAATGGGTACTCAAAAACCTTGGCACCAGAAGCAAGATTTGGAACAGCTAGGTCAATAAAGCTTGGGGACTTTTTAAGAAAATGGTGTAGTATTGGTAGTTAGCACTAAAAGAAACAAAAGAAAATTCTAGGAAGTCTTGGAAATAGCATTTGAAAGCTTTGAATAACTCTTAGAGAGCATGATTGGCCTGTGTTAGATGGTGTGTGAAGTGACAAAAGTAAAACCCTAGCTACTTCTAGTTTCTTTCTCCTTCCCGTGAGCCCTTCATATCTCAAGGATGTATTCCATTGCATTCAAGATGAAACTAGATTGTCTCTCTTGAATGAAACTGTTTTAGATGTTGAAGCCTCCCAAGAACTTGTAAAAGGAGTAGACAATACAACAAAGAATTTTAGGTCTACTAACATAAATGAAAAATACAACTCTTTTTTCCAATTTGAGGTGTGATCCTTTTGCATTTCTTTTTGCACTTTCTTCACTGGTAATTTTAGAAAAAGAAAGAAAAGGGAAAGCTATTAGTTAGGCACACATGCAAAAAAAGGGCCCAAAAAACTTGAGGAAGTTGAACAAATTGCAGCAATGCAGACGTTGTTTCTTACAGATTAGAGAAATCACCATTAGGGTGAGGGAGAAAATCCTTGTAGATGAGAAAATAAAATAGAGAACAAACGCTCTACAAGCCAGTAAAACTGTAAAAATAAAGAAACTAACATCTTCAAGTATTCAATTTTAGGCTTGATATGGTCATTAACAGAACGAACAATAATACTTGGGTTTCTGAAAATGGTTTCTCTTACCTGGTCTTTAGTGAATCTATACTCTCTAAGCGTTTGAAGTAACTTATGGGCTCTATATATGGATTTTCTTCTGAAGAGACTATGTCAAATGAATTGCGGTGATAGGCTCTATTGTTCTAGTAAAATAGAGATGGATTTCTTGAATGATGAAAGCCTTGCAAATCTAGGGTTTCATCAGGAGGAACTTCCAGCAAAAGCGTCCCCAATTGTTTTTGGGAAGTTTATTTAGATTGTTATAATGTTAATAATTTTCTATTTTCTTTCAAAAAAAATGATTTTTGTGATTTCTTAAAGGAATGAGAAATCATAAATTTTATATTTTTCAACTATAAAATAATAATATTAATAATTAACTATTATACTTAACAAAATTTAATTCTTTGTTTTCATTGGTTGATTGGAAAGTCAAATAGAAATTTTTCATCTAAACAATGCATAAGTTACTTGGCTATGATAGGAACTAATAATTGATTCTACAAGCTATCATCACATACATATGATATGCTAGTTTATTATTTTCATAGGAGTATATGGACTAATAGAAACACATGGAGTGCTTAGCTTTTATTTTGATAATGGCAATTTGACACAAAATAGAAAATAGAAAATAGAAAACAATGAATAATGACAATTAGACACAAAATAGAAAATAGAAAATATAAAATATAAAACAATGAAAAAAAATTTCTTGTTAGAAAAATGAAAATTATATGTTTTTTCATGGTTCCCTTGATGTGAAGATATTTCCATGAAGTATAATGTATAATGATAAATATATGCCAAGATGAGTGAACAGAGTGGGGAGAATAATGAGTCCGTCCATGTACACGTGGAAATGGATGTTTACATTGTGATGGGATAAGGACTAAAGCTATCAAAGTAAGGGAAAATCTATAAGTATTATTTGAATATATAGGAAAATAATATATTTGATAGAAATGTAATATAGCAACTACGTAGGGTTGGCTCAAAATATGAGATGTGTTTATGGAGATTTATTGTTAAAGGTATAAGAATAATTCTATGCAGAGATATAATTATTTCGAAATAGGTAGTGATTAAAAACCAATAGACAAGCATGCAAAAATATTGAATACAGATGAAGAAGTGAAGATAAAAAAGCTACATGATAATTTAACGAAAGGCTAATAAAAGCATAAGTGAGAAATAAGGAAATGAGATAAAAGTAGGAAACCTTAGTAGGGAATTAAAAATTATGAGGCAGTTACGAAGTCGGATTTGGACCCTGGACCTCCGAACCGGGTTCGGGTCTGGATTGTTGGACTAGTCCACACTGGATCTGGGCAGGATCCATGTGTGGACTTGTGGGTCCGTCCGGAGCCTGCGGATCTGGAAGGACCCACACGTCCACACATGAACCCTGCCTGGATCCAAGGGGATCTAGTGTGAATTCTTGAGGAACCTGCGTGGATCCCCATGAATCCCTAGAGACCCATGACCTATGAAGGCATAAAGTTGATCCAAACCACTTAATATGCCATTTTTGAATTGTTTTTTTTCATCTAACCTTAAAGTGACCCAATTTTCCAATCCAGGGGTAGGAGGATTTATACAAATATAACATTTAAGTATAAGTTTGATTTATTTAATTTCTTATACTTTAAGTTATATTTGTAAAAATACTTTCAGGATGTTTGAGATAGGTTCTAGCTTCATAGGAATTAAGATGCAAATTCTAGATTTTAGGGGCTTTTGAAAAATTCCAGACTTAGCCAAATTTTAGGATTCAACAATACTTTTGCAGGGTTACCTCCCACAATCCAACATGGCTTTCTAAGGTCAAACTGAAGCTAGCAAAATGATTCTCAAAGGGTTTTAACTCATTTTTATCACAAATCACTTAGTTTTGACTCCATCTCTTTGACAAACTTAGCTTAGCTCTCGCCCAAATTCCAAACAGACATGACTTCCCAATAGGCCAAAATCACTCAAACCCCATTTGCTGGACCTAGGGACTTGAAAACAACCACCAACAAAGACTACCTAAGACCTAGTTATGAAGATTTTGACATTTGGCATTGATCAATGATCAAGCATCATAGATTCATACTATGAAATGACTTAGTTTTATAATTATGTATATTTCTCTTATTTTTTGTACACACACACACAAACCCATACAAATCATAATGGGAAAAAAAATTTCACGAATCCATGAACGAGATTCTCGAACCCGAATCCGTCCTTGAACCCGAACCGACAACTTAGAAGCATATTGATTAAAAATTCATGATTCATCATTAGCTGGACACCTAGTATCCGAAATGACACATAGGAAAATAAGAGATTTTTAAAGGAATGGAGGATCATGTCACAAAGGATATCAAGGAGTACACTATTTGCCAATAGAAAAGAAATGTAGCATGTATATTTTAAATGATTGTTACGAAAGTTACCTATTCATTCCCATGAAGGGAAAAATGTGTGTGTGATGTAAATGGTAACACTTGCACAAATATTCTAGCGAATCATGTAAGTATCAAAACTTCTTTACCATCCCAATAGAATGTATATCACATCAAGTGGTAGACTCATTTTTCAAGATGTTTGAGCTATATAGCTATATGATTTTCCTAAAATATCCTTCGTGATAAGGATGGTACATCTTTTAGCTCTTTCAACTATGAATTATGTTTCCTTATTTTTACAAAACTTATTTGTAATTCGATATATCACACAAAAAGATGAAGATAAGAAATAATAGTGTATAAGTAGATCAAATGATATTTGAGAGAATGTGATATAGTATTTTTTAGGGAGGAGAAGTTCATAGGTTGTACAATTGATTGCTATCATATCATATGTTATTTACCTAGTAGTATGTCTCCATTTATCACAATGTAGTTTATAAATATAATAACTTAATATTCATAAATAGTAGAGTGGTAGTCATATGAATACTACATTTCATCATTGATATAAAAATAAAAAAGTTAAGAAATAGGACCTTCAAAAATTATTTGGTTCATTGGGACAACCTATCTAAAGAGGATGCTACTTGGGAAGAATCAAAATCTTGAAAAATCTAAATTTGTGTACTTGGGCACAACTAGATTCAAGAAAAATGACTTGTAATGTGACATTTTTTATTAATTTTTTTGTGTCGGTCCAAAATCCAAAATTACTAGGGATAATAGTTAAATTTTCAGCCTCAAACTAAATATTACTTTACAAATGTACAAAAATAGGCAAGCCAAATATTGCAATATTATTAATAATGTGTATTTGACCAAAATGGGGTTTGTAAATTCAAATAAGAGAATAACCCCTAAGCTTTATATTTTATAATAATTTTGAAAGTAAATTCTATGGATTAACATTATAGGGGAGTAAAAGGTGCATTATTGATTATTATATTATAATAAATCATTAAGCAGCTATGAATTAGATTTATGGAGCAGCATATTCATAATTATTTATGACAATTTTAAATAGGTGCAAGAGGAGCATATTGTTTGGCCAAAAGAGAAAAGAAAGAAGCTAGTATATGCTAAACTCTATGATGTGATAAAAATTAGTCTATCGGTGTAATGTCCCCGATATAGTTAAATAATTCAATTAAAATTAATTATCTATATGCCCCCAGAAACTTAATTATAATATCTTTTAGGCCCTTTTTATTAGTTAGTTATAATTGTTTTGACCGTGTCAACTCATTTGTAGTCCTTTTGGAAGTTTCTCAAAGCCCATATATAAGGCAGAGTTAGTTAGTTGTTGTAGGAATGGTGAATTTGATATTTTCTTTGAATTTGTGAATTCCCATTGGATTTCTACATCGTATGCCATTTTAGAGGTGAGAGATCCTCCCAACTCTAGCATTCAAAGTTTTAGTGGTTAACAACCACCCTAGTATGCTCTTCTATACAACTTGGTCTTCACTTGAAGGTGACATTACATATTAAGTCTTGATAATCTATACCACCAATCTTCTACCTGTCCTTGTGTTGATTTTGTGTCTAATATATTGCATCCATAGGCATAATATATTCACATTCATTTTTAGCTTTCGTTCCATTATATCTAGATTAGAGAGAGACCATATAGATAAGGCATACAATGTTGTTGTGTGAAGCCATACAATATATGTAGGTGTATGGAATAATTATCTTTACCATACAGAGGTGGACATCATACAAAAGTCTCAAGGGACCGTATGGAGTAAACTCTCAACATGTGGGGAAGGGTAGTCGTACAGTGGAAATAGATGTAAGGGGAGTATGGACAGTCGTACAGTGGAGTAAGGGTGTCATACAAGTTTGTGCATGTTGGGGCATATGGTGGTTATCTATCATTGAGGCATTGCAAGTGTACTATTGGGTTAGGAAGTGCATTTGGAACTTTATAATGGTATCAGAGATGGTCATCTCGCTATTCTGTTGGGTAGTGTTAGATGCGAACAAGATCCCAATCGGTAGATAGGATGGGGGGAATCAAGCACTGGGATGATGAAATTTCTATGAGAGCTAACAAGAGGTCAAAAACAACTCAACAAAACTTTGGTGAATGGATAACAACAACTTGGTGAAGGGACAACAAAAAATTGGTGAAACCCTTCAACTTTTGGCAGAAGGAAGAACAAATAGAGGTCACAATGGGCACAATGATAATTTTTTCAATGAGAGGCCACATACTAAGCGTTCCCACACATGCCCTATGATGCCAAAATTTATTCAAAGGATTGAACAACATGATGAAAATAGTCTACATTCTTGGAGATGCAAGATAAGTTCAGAAAAGATTGGTTTGATGTTGGATTTGGAGCCAAACTACCCTTTAAATATTATGTGGGCTTATAGGTAAGGTATTCTGTGAGACATGACCATTACAATGATGAAATCAGGTAGAAGATTGGAGAGATAAATTTATCATCCTTTGATGGGTATGGAAAATATCAACATGAGCATGGTATAAAAAGAAGATACCTACTTCTAGCTCAAATAAATGCCTGAATAAGAGGCAATCAAGTTTGCAACACTTCACCTAGAAGGGGTTTCTCATGAATGGTGGCACCATGGGATGGTCACCCTTGGTCATGATCAGGTTACTTTATATGTTGACTTCATGGAGATACTTATAGACCGCTTTGACGAAAAGGATCCAGAGCTCAACTTAAAGGAGTTGGCACAACTAAGGATAATGGAACCTGTGGATAATTATTTCACAGAATTCCAGAGACAGTCATTGTTGGTTAGAAACATCTTGGAGAGGAGATTGGTTATTCTTTTCATGGATGGATTGGTGGAACTGTTCAAGGGTTGGGTCAAAGGTTTCAACTCCAACACACTCATGATTGCGATCAAGAAGACACGTGACATGGAAAACTCATCTTCTTCTTCTAGGAATTACTTGCATGCCAAACCACCCCTCACTCCAAAGGAGAAAGAAAAAAAACCATAACCAAAGAAGCCATCATTGAATGAGGTGAAAAAGTCCTAGGAGCTCAAGAGGAGGAAATTTTGCTACCCCTTTAGAGAGCTATGGGAACAAGGACATCGATGCTTAGGCAAGGGAAAGATCTACTACATTAAGGTAAAGGTGTCTGCGGGTGAGAAGGAGAATGAGGATTTTGAGAAAAAAGAAAAGGGGGATATAAAAGAAATAAATCATGTAGAGAGAAAATCTAACTGGTATAGAGGGGAGGTGTCATTGCAACACTAGCTGGAAACCCAAGGTGCAATGTGTTTTGGGTACATTGTACACTTCATGAGAAACAAGTCATAGTCATGCTTGATAGTGGATCCTCACTCAACTTAATCAACACATTATTCATTACCCGAATGGTTTTGCATCTAGAAGAACATGAAGGGTTCAAAGTCAACATGGCAGGAGGAAATCTTCTATCATGCACTCGCCTAGTTCCACAACTGAGCATCACCATAGGAAACTACATAGTGACAGATGATTTCTTTGTGGTAGATCTGGATGACATAAATGTCACATTGGACATCCAATGGATGGAGAGCCTTGACCAGTACACACAAAGCTTCAAAATGATGGATTTATCACTCAAGGTGGATGATAAGAAGGTGGTTCTGAGAGAAATGTCAAATGGCAGCCCGAGGTATATTTTAGCCAAACAGATGGAAGTAATTTTCAGACATGATGATGTCATCTTAGAGGCACACTACTTGGTCTTGATGGAACCAACGAGGGGGAAACAAACTTAAAACTAGGATGAGGAGCTTCATGAAGTATTGGATTGTTAGTATAACTAATGCAGTGATGCTAAGTGTTGCATTGATGAAGATTGATACATATTTAATGACAGGTGAATCATTTATTTGGTTGCCATTGATGTCAACTGATTGACTTAGCATTTTCAATATGTTACTAGATATTGTGTGAGTAAATCATGAGTTGCACTATGTTTATGAAGTTTCTATTCTAAAGGAAGAAGATGTTATGTGTTGTGACTTTAAGTTTGTAACCACAACTCTTGATATGAAGTATTGAGCTAGTTATGTTTGAATGGAAAGAGAAAGTTGGAGCATAACTCTATAATGATACAAATAGC
The DNA here is from genome assembly GCA_027943335.1 of Chamaecyparis obtusa. Classification (NCBI taxonomy): domain Eukaryota; kingdom Viridiplantae; phylum Streptophyta; class Pinopsida; order Cupressales; family Cupressaceae; genus Chamaecyparis; species Chamaecyparis obtusa. The sequence continues at coordinate 729,681 of BSBK01004319.1, read as the reverse complement.
TAGTACTCTATCTGATGCTAATTTTGTAGATATCAAAGATATGGATAATGCTAAAGACATGTGGGACAAGTTGATAATAGTTTATGGAGGAGATGTTCATGTTAAGAAAGCAAAGGTGGATAGTCTCAGAGGAAAATATGATGAAATGATAATGCATGAAGGTGAGAACATTGGTTAGTACAACTATAGGATAAAGGAGTTTGTTTCTATAATCAAAGGTTCTGGTGGACAACTTGAAGAAGATGATTTGGTAAGTAAAATCTTGAGAACCCTACTACCATAGTATGTTATTAGAGTCTCTTCTATACAAGAATTGCAATCTATTAATCCTACAAATGTGCCTCTAGATTCTTTGGTCAACAACCTTATTGCTTTTGAGTTAAGTAATTTTAATAGTAGTACACCTAGAATAGAATCTGCATTTAAAGCTTCCCTAACCATTGGTTCATCAAGGAAAGGAAAATAAATCTCTAATAGTTCTGAAGGAAATAATGACTATGATTCTATCTTATCCGAGGAAAGAGATCAAGAAGAGTTGGAGGAACTTTTAGCAAGGAGATTACCTAGAGGAAAAGGAAAATACAAAGGTAAACATCCCTTAATGCTTTGCATGTAACAAAATTGGCCATATAGAATCTAGATGTCCTGAAAATGACAAAGGATAAGCACAAGATATTTAGAAACTTCAAAGGAAAAAGAAACAAGGCATGTTACCTAGTAGAAGGAGTGACTGATGAAGAATAAGATGAAAGAGATAATGAGGAAGAGTTTAAGATAGTCTTTGTTGTAGTTAAAGAAAAACCCTCAACTAGTGTAGATGGAGATAATGAGGAAAAAACATCGATTTCAAGCATAAATTAAAATAGTGACTAGATAATAGATAGTGGGTGTACACATCACATGACTAGTGAAAAAATAAAATTTATTTCAATGGAAGAATGTCATGGAGGAGTAGTAAGATTTGGTAATGGTTTTCCAAGTGTGGTAAGAGGTAAGTGTTCAATAGCACTTAATGAAAATACTAATTGTGATGATGTTTATTGCGTTGATGGATTAAAGTATAACCTCTTAAGTTTTGCTCAGTTGAATAACAAAGGTTTCAGATTGGAATTTTGTAATGGTGTTTGCAAGATCTTAGGAAAATATGGAGAGTTGATTGATGTTGGTGAATAGACTAGAGGTAACCTATCCCAATTTAACTCTACTAATAAACATTGCTTTTTTTTTCTAAAGTTGAAGACTATTGGTTATGGCATAAAAGATTTTGTCATGTTAACTTTGATAATCTGGTAAAGGCCAGTAAGTAGAGATGTGTTAGAGGTATGCTTACTTTAGCTAATCCTGATAATGTTGTGTAAGGAGTGTCAGTTGGGAAATTTGACTAGGTATAGCTTTACTAGTAAAGTCTATTCATCACAGAGCATTCTTGACCTTGTACACACTGATTTGTTTGGATTGATGAGAACTTAGGGCTACTATGGAGATAAGTACTTTATCTTTTTTTTTATAATCTCTCAAGAATGATGTGTGTTATGTTTTTGAAGGATAAATCTGATGTATTTCACATGTTTAAGGTGTATAAAACAAGAGTTGCAAAAGAAATGGTAGAGCAATTAAGTGTCTCAATCTGACAGAGTAGGTGAGTTCACCTCAAAAAATTTCACAACATTTTGTGAAGAACATGGAATCAAGAGACAAATGTTAGTGCCAAGGACACCCCAACAAAATAGAATTGTTAATAGAAGAAATAGATCCATAATTGACTATGCAAGAACACTTTTGATACAAAAGGTATGGCTCAAATCTTTTGGAGAGAAGATGTAAGTACCGTTGTCTATACTTTGAAATGGGTAAAACTTAAGAAAGGCACAAAAAAACACCTTATGAGTTGTGGTATGGTCATACTTCTAGTGTTAGTTATTTTAAAATTTTTGGAAGTAAGTGTTACATAAAGAAGGATGAGAAAAATGGTAAATTTGACTCTAACAGTGATGAAGGGATATTTCTAGGATATTCTACTAGAAGTAAAGCTTATAAATGTTTGAACAAGAGTACCAACAAGATGGTTGAAAGTGAAAATGTTATAATTGATGAATTTTCTGAGAAAAATGAAGAAGATAGCAAGAAGGAACCCGAAGACTGACAACTTTGTCTATGTTCAACTGGTGGAGCCATATACAATACCACAAATAAATGAAGAGGTGAATGATCCACAACCTGGGAATCATGATGAAGGTAACCAAATAGCAGAACCAATACTCTTAAGGTATGTGAAACTTAATCACTCTCAAGATTAGATTATTAGAGATAAAAATGATGGAGTGATGACCAGGAGTAAGGTAAGGGAAAGTACTTGTTTACTATCTAAATTAGAACCTAAAATCGTTAAAGATGCTTTGGAAGATAATGAATGGGTTAAGGACATGAAATAGGAATTAGAGAAAATGAAGAAAAATAATACATGGACTTTAGTACGCATGCCTACTAACAAGAATGTTATGGGTACTAAATGGATCTTCAGGAATAAGCTGAATGAGAAAGGCGAAAGAAGTAATTAGAAACAAGGTAAGGCTAGTATTCAAAGAGTATGTAAAAGAATTATTGGACTATGGTGAGACCTTTTCACCTCTTTCTAGACTTGAAGGTGTAAGGATACTTTTAGCTTATGATCTGTTAGAGCTTTTTCTTGTAGGATCAAACTTGGCTAGTATGTAGGCTTGATTCTCAGTTTAAAGGGTTCCAAGTTTGCAAGAAATAGTCTAATTAATGAGGATTGGATATTATCCTCCTTTGATCTCCACAAGACTCAGGCAGGTGTTGGCTATAATGAATAACTCTATTTCAGGTAAGCATTCAGATTTGGTGGATCAGTTCTTCACTACTATGATATTTAATTCTTCAAGCTAATCCAATAGAACATTATTACTCTGTAGACAACCCCAATATCCTAATGTAGAGTACTATAATGAAAACTACTAACTTAATAGAATGGAACAGTGGTATAAGGACATTCATCCTTCTTATTTTTTTGAGTTTAACTCAAGGAAGGGTAACCTCTTGATTCTTTCTTGAAGGAATCACTAAATATGAACTTATACCACCTAGATATAGTTCTTTCAAAATACACAAACAAGCCTTTGAAGGAAAAAATACTGGTAATGAAATGAATTTTAGTATCTCTAAAGATTATGAAAAGATAATATTATAAGAAACACACTTCAAACCAGTGCCTAATCCAAAGGGAAAAAGAGTTTAAATGCAAATCCACAAGGTTATTTTAAGAGAAATAAATCAGTTTGCCTTGCAAATGATCTGCAACCTAAATACAATTCCAGACAATCTATTCTATCAATCTAATATTACTATTATCAAAATCTCTACATATAAGTTGAATAATGTTAAAATGTATTCAACATCATTCAAATGTTTTGGAGGGGAAAATATGAGATCTATTCTTAAATCCAAATTCCCCACAAGGAGATCCGATTTGATCAACCTAGAGGTTAATACACAATCGAATCAATTTATGGCAGACTATGAAGGAAAGAACAAATCTAATGTTTCCCCTAGGTTGAAATTGAGTTATACTTGAAATTGAAATAATTGAAGTGCAAATACTAACCTTGAATTAGGGAAGATATGGAAAATGCTGAATTCTGGCTTCTTTATGAACTTTCTGAAGATTTCGTCACATGTTCTAGACTGGAAATGTTGAGGCGGACAAAACCCAGAAATCTTTTCTCTGAATTCACATAGGTCGACTTTGACCTTTTAAAAGGTCAAAGACCACATTATTTATTTGAAGTCCGACTCCAATTCTGTTCGCAAATCTTGAAAGATTGCCGAAAAGGGTATCCGAATTCACTCTCAGATCTAAGATTTCACACCTGTACCTGCAAGAAAAATGGTTTTTTTTGTTGTATGGGGGGTTTGCCTTGGTCAAACCCTAGTTTAGGAATTAACCTTGAAATTGAATTGAAATATATTGTGCATAAACAAAGTAATTGAAATAAATCACCTCGCTTATGTTGAAGTCCTTGAAGAGGATTCGAATCCTCAAAGCCACAAGTAGGAATGCTTCAATGGATTTAGGATGTCTCTAATCAATGGTATTTTGATCTTCAACACCAATCTTGATTTGATCTTTGCATAGGAGAAGGCTTGAATGGATGGAGAAGGATGGATCTTCAAGGGGGCTCCAAGGAGATTGAATCCTTCAATAGCTAACAATGGAACTCCTTGATGGATGAATGCTTGAAGACTTGAATGCTTGAATACTTTCTTGAATGCTTGAACTCACTTGCTTGCACTTGAGAACTTGCACATGAAATTGCTTGGATGTGAAAGCTTGATGTTGGAGCGATGTGAAAATGCGAGAGGAAGGCCTCCTTTTATAGTGATCTAGGGTACACTCCACTAGATGGGCCACCTTGGAGAATTAAATCCCAAATATGTCCTCACCTTTAGAAAATATACCTTGATTAAATATCATTAAAGGATTTACCGTTTCAGAGCCCGAAACAGCCGACCCGGAGGCAAAAAAATAATTATCCCGAAAGCCAAACTAGCGGGAACTAAAAATTTGAAATCCTGGTAGGAGGAGGTCAAGGTCGAGGTTGACTTTGACCTCAGCCCCTAACTTTGTTAGGTTCTGCAACAGAGATTCCAGGAAATGCTACAAACTTAGAAATTGATATCTGAATAGGACTCAGTGTCTGGAACAGATAGAAAATTGTCTAAATGATATGATGAAGGACTAGGAGGTCTCATTTCTAAATCCTACCTAGAAAATGGAGCCACGAAAGAGAGAAAATCAAGAAATTCCTTAAGACCTTAACCCTAATTTCACCTAGAATGAAGAAATCAAGTGCAGGGAAGAAGTGGAAAGCGGGGGGAAAGCCAAATCCATGCAAAGACCTAATCAAGGTGCTTAACATGACCCCAAACCACTTACTCAGAGGGCTAAAAACTCTTATCATGGAAGTGCTTCCATTTTAAGATGATACATTAAGCCCCCACTTTAGCAAGAGTATGGACTCGATGCAAACTCTTGGTAAAGGAGATAAAAATAACAAGATAATCTTATTGTAATCTAAGGGACAAAGAGAAATCCCAAGCCCATAGGGACTCGAGTCTTCATTGACTCTTAGATCATAGATAAGAGAGACATCTCTAAAGAGAGAAATGAAAAGTGTGATTACCTTGCCCAATGAGAACTTATGTCCCATTGTGAACCACACAGGAAAAAGGTGCAACTAGAAAGATGGAATTGAACTGCCTAGTGAATGTGGCTACTCACTAGTCAACCCATCAAGGATTTATCCTTAGGAATATTCTATTTCGTAATAATAAAACCAAAAATAAAAACAAAAAAGAGATCCAATCTTAAGGGATCACAATATATGTGCATTTGAAACTGGAGGGATCAAGAGATCCTAATATAAATCCATACTTTAAGGATTAGTTCTTAATCCAAAAAGAAAGGATTGAAAAGTAAATGTGAAGTGCGTGTCTTCCTCAGGATTTAGCAACTTATGTGCATTACCTTTAGAAGATTTAGCATGTTTTGAATTTTTCATAAGTGCCTGTGTGTAATAAGTGAGCAGAGTGTATGCCCCCACGTTAAAGTCATTGCTAACACTTTAACAGGAGCAATGGCTTTAATGGAAACATAAACAATTCCACTGATTACATTTCCATGTTGAGATGCCCCCAGACGAAGAAAAATCAAGGGAAATATCACAAAAACATATAGAGAACACGAAAGGGATCTACCTACCATGGGGTCAGTATGATCATAAGATAATATATATATGATATTATTGCAAATGAATTCACATCATTCCCCAAAGAAAGTAGAACTACAATCACAAAGGAGGAAAGATTACATAAGACATACAAAAGAGAATCTTTTCAGACCATGACATGGAGACCAAAAACAATTAGTGCTACCATATCTCGAATCCAAGCATATTACACAAGGAAACATTTACGAATAATAGCACAGTTACAACATAACATTGCACAACACATAGAAGAATAGAGATACATATAGAGGACTTTGAACAACAATTTCGATTCCTTCATCACCTTGTACCAACTGAGTAACAAGGATCACATAAAAGAATCTAACAACATTTAGCAATCACATTATGGGAGAAGCACAGTACAGCAGGCAAACACACAACAAAGCTACCATAAAGGACAAGCTGATCAAGTGTGCCACCTACTTTCCCCATCTCATTGAATATCATTTAGGGTAGGTGGGTAAATTGCAAGAGGGACTATATCCAATATAGTAGGAATGATAGCCAGTTCCAAACAAGGATCCTCTTGAGAATCACAATGTTCGATACTAGGTGTAAGAGTTAATTGAGATGAAAGCATATTTGGCAAATCAATGTCAATGTCAATAGTCTCATATTCATCATTAACATTATCAGTATCATCAAGAGTATCTTCTTCATCCAAATTAATCAAAATAGGATCTAAGATACGAATAGAATCATCATAATCATGCATGTGAACATCATTATTAGTAACAACATCTTCTAATATATTATGCATAGGTGTATCCACAGAGAGTAGAGATCTTTTAGCTTTAGCATGAGCACAATGCTTTTTACGATGTTCATTAGCAAATTAGTTATGTTTTGATTTATTTGAAATAGGTTGAGAACTAGGAGGAACAATCACAGGATCCTTCACAGGTTCTGTAGGAAGATCAATAGGATTATCAACCATAGGAGGAACAATCATAGGATCTTTGATAGATTTAGTAGGAGGAACTTGATTAATAGAACTAGAAGCCATATTTAAAGGAGGTATTGAAAGTGTAGGTAAAAGACCATGATTAAGATCCATAGGAGGTATGCTTAATTGAAGAATTTTACTATGTTTATAAGCTTGATATGATTGAAAAAGATTATCAGGGCGAGAAGGACATGAATTAGGTAAGGAAGGCCAAAAGAAATCCAAAGCAGCACAATCTCTAAGCCTAGAAGGTTGATATAAACTATGATTGATCATCTTCACTTCACCATCATGAATGAACTTAAGACACTTATGGATAGGTGAAGCAACAGCATGCATGGCAGTCAGCCAAGGCAAACCTAGCTTAACTTGAAATTGATTAGAAGTAGGAACCACAACGAAGGTAGTGCTCTCAAGCTTTCCAAAAAGTTCAACCGGTAAAGTAATAGAACCAAATGAGGGATAAAGAAAACCATTACAAGTTTGAATCCACACATTTGACGTATCATAGTAGTTGCATTGTAAATTTTTCATAAAAAGATTTTCTTTAGTGATAACATTGACTAAGGAGGTAGAATCAACAAGACAACCACAAGTAGGTATCTGAGAAACCCTAGCAACAATGTAAAGAGGACCATTGGCAGCCTTAATAATCTCAGAGTCATCAAAGGTAATCAAAAGTTCCCGAGGTCTTTTATTCTTGAATTGTTGTCAAGGTTTAGGTTGAGGTTTCACTTTATGTTTAGTTTTAATTTGAGGTTGAGATTGAATTGGAGGTGAAGGTTGAGATTGAAGTTGAGGTTGAGATAGAGATATAGACAAATCAACATGCTCCACTTGATTAAAAACATGATTAAGATCATCCATCTTGGAATCATACACAATTTCCTGAGCAGATGGTTGAGCAATAGTATTAGTCTCATGCGTAGGTAAAGGATTCATATAGATTTGAAGGTTTTGATTAGGAGGAGAGACAGATTGATTCCAACTACTATCCAGATTATCAACAGATAAGGCTTTAGCATCAATGAGATCTTGGACCTTATGTTTTAAAGAATAACATCTCTTAGTATCATGACCATTCTAACGATGATATTGACAAAAAGCATTTTGATCAAAAGATTTAGATGCAATTGTAGTAGGTAAAAGAGGTTGAATAGGAGGTAAAGTAATCATATTAGTAGCTAATAACCTATTCATAATAGCATGTAAAGTTCCAGAAAGAGGAGGAAATGTATGATTTAACTGAAAAGCAGTGGATGCAAAAGTGGCATTATGAGATGCAACAACAACCTGATCAACAACTACATTCGCTTGTTTGTTTATCTTGACATAATTGTCGAATTTTTGAAACTTGTTTGGATTAGGAGCAGCATCACTCTTATCAACTGGAACAGGAGCCATTGGAGTGTTGCTCTCAAACTGACTCACTTGTAATTGATAATGATGAAGCACTGCACAAAGTTGTTGAAAAGAGGTAAATTCAGTAAGCAGAATCTTATCTCTAATATCCTTTTGCAAATTGGAAGTAAACATACATTGAATATCAATATCAGGAATAGGATAAGAAATCTGAGCATGCAAATGCTTAAATCTACCAATAAATTCAGTTAACTTTTCTTTAGCACCTTGTTTACAATGCATTAAATCAGTCAAAGACACTTGCAGGCCAATATTGTTTTGAAATTGTTGAATAAAGACATTAGCAAGTTTTAGAAAGGAATCAATAGAATAAGGAGGCAAGGACCAATACCATTTTAAGGCCTTGTCACGAAAGGTTTGAGCAAACAATTTGGCTAAAATCCTATGGTCATGAGCATAATCACTACAAAGGATTTGGAATGTTTTAACATGATGAACAGGATCTCCTTTTCCATTATAGTTCTCAAGATGAGGCATATCAACTTGTTGAGGAACAGGAGTACGAATAATATCCAAGGAGAAAGGACTTCCCATGTCACATGTAGGAATACTAAACTTGTTTTGAGTTAAGGAATGGTTTGGGCCAAACTAATGATGGTGGAATCATTAGAGGAAATAGGAGGAGTAACAACATTAGACACACTAGGTAAAGTGTATGAAGTTGCAGGAATAGAAGACACAACTAGAGGAACACTAGAAACTACAGTTGGAAGTGGAGTGGAATAAGTGAAAGGAACACTATGATATGAAGGTTGTGATGTAGGAAGGGACATGAAAGGAACACTCATAGGAACAGAGGGAACTATCACAGTCACCAAAGAAGGAGTATAGATAGGAAGACTAGGTAAAGGATTAGAAGGAGGTTCAACACTAGTGATAGGAGCAGTGAAACCTAAATCTTGAGCCTCTTGAGTTAAAGGTTTAACATTGGAATGCATAAGATGAGTAATACCACACAAGAGGTTAACACCTTGATCACTATCATGGAGAACTTTCTTAAGAGCCTCTATAGCTTGAATAGAATCTTGACCATGGTTTTCTTGAAGAAGCCAATTACCCATTTTATCAAGTTTAGTGGAAAGTTTTTGGACTTGTTCAGGAGGAACTCTTAAAGCATCATCCTCATCATGAGATGAGTGAGAAGAGTTTTTCTCCATGGTAGGATTAGAATCATGAAGAATCAAGCTATCATCGGGGATCCTAAGGAAAGGAGAAGAAGATTCAGGATCAAAGGCACCCATGAGTCTATGACTTCTTCTAACCGGAATGTTATAAGTAGGACTAGTGGTAGTAAAGCTCATAAACCAATAAATGAAAATGAACTAAACTAAGAACACATAAAGCATGAATATGAAATTGAATTAGCATGCAAGATGAATCACAAAGGACAAATCTAATACTAACAAGATAAAAGGAAATCTAACACCAAAAAGAAAGAGAGTAAGCTTGTCAGGTTCACCAAAATGAATAATGTTAAAATGTAATCAACATCATTCAAATTTTTTGGAGGGGAAAATATGAGATCTATTCTTAAATCCAAATTCCCCACAAGGAGATCCGATTTGATCAACTTAGAGGTTAGTACACAATCGAATCAATTTATGGAAGACTATGAAGGAAAGAACAAATCTAATGTTTCCCCTAGGTTGAAATTGAGTTATACTTGAAATTGAAATAATTGAAGTGCAAATACTAACCTTGAATTAGGGCAGATCTAGAAAATGCTGAATTCTAGCTTCTGTATGAACTTTCTAAAGATTCTGTCACCTGTTCTGGACTGGAAATGTCGAGGCAGACAAACCCATAAATCTTTTCTTGGAATTCACATAGGTTGACTTTGACCTTTTAAAAGGTCAAAGACCACATTATTTATTTGAAGTCCAATTCTGATTATGTTTGTAGATCCTGAAAGATTGCCGAAAAGGGTATCCGAATTCTCTCTCAAATCTGAGATTTCACACTTGTACTTGCAAGAAAAATGGTTTTATTTGTTGTATGGGGGGTTTGCCTTGGTCAAACCTCAATTTAGGAATTAACCTTGAAATTGAATTGAAATATATTGTGCATAAACAAAGTAATTGAAATAAATCACCTTGCTTATGTTGAAGTCCTTGAAGAGGATTCGAATCCTCAAATCCACAAGTAGGAATGCTTCAATGGATGTAGGATGTGTCTAATCAATGATATTTTGATCTTCAACACCAATCTTAATTTGATCTTTGCATAGTAGAAGGCTTGAATGGATGGAGAAGGATGGATCTTCAAGGGGGCTCCAAGGAGATTGAATCCTTCAATAGATAACAATGGAACTCCTTGATAGATGAATGCTTGAAGACTTGTTTGAATGCTTGAACTCACTTGCTTGCACTTGAGAGCTTGCACATGAAATTGCTTTCATGTGAAAGCTTGATGTTGGAGTGATGTGAAAATGAGATAGAAAGGCCTCCTTTTATAGTGATCTAGGGCACACTCCTCTAGATGGGCCACCTTGGAGAATTAAATCCCAAATAGGTCCTCACCTTTAGAAAATATACCTTGATTAAATATCATTAAAGGATTTACTATTTCGGAGCTTGAAACAGCTGACCCGGAGAAGGAGAAATAATTATCCTGAAAGCCAAACTAGTGGGAAATGAAAATTTGAAATCCTGGTAGGAGGAGGTCAAGGTCGAGGTTGAATTTGACCTCAGACCCTAACTTTGTTAGGTTCTGCAACAGAGATTCCAAGAAAAGCTAGAAACTTAGAAATTGATATCTGAACAGGACCCAGTGTCTGGAACAGACATAAAATCTTCTAAATGATATGATGAAGGACTAGGAGGTCTCATTTATGAATCCTACCTGGAAAATGGAGCCATGGAAGAGAGAAAATCAGGAAAGTCCTTAAGACCTTAACCCTAATTTCACCTAGAATGAAGAAATCAAGTGCAGGGAAGAAGTGGAAAGTGGGGGGAAAGCCAAATCCATGCAAAGGCCTAATCAAGGTGCTTAACATGACCCCAAACCACTTACTCGGAGGGCTAAACACTCTTATCATGGAAGTGCTTCCATTTTAAGATGATACATAAGTTTACTCTCTACAATTGATAATAAGGATTTTAATTCTCTCCTTGAGAGAAACTCACAATCAATTGAAAAAATTTCTTAACATTTAGTTTATTTTAAATGCCTCATAGATAAAACATACAAGAGAAAAAATAAAAGTAAGGAGACAACAATAAAAAGAGACAAAAATTGTAGTGTATTTGTATTGAAATGAACTTGTAAATCACATAAAAAGACTTATGCTCAGAAGCCCAGACACAAAATTTAGAAGTATGTTCTGTAGCAATGATACTTTATTTTTCTATATCTTTTTTCTAACCCCCTACAAAAATGAGGAGACCACCTATATATATCCCTCAACCATCTTGGAATTCTCTTATCAATGAGAATGCAAAAAACTTCATATGGTTGGATCCCTAACCCTAAAAAACATATAAGAAAAATTACAATAAGCCCTCAGGCAGTGGAAACAAAAAAAATATTTTGCATTGTTCTGCATTCTAGCTCGTTGATCACTGACACCTTTTTCTGTAGATATTCATGATAGCTTCTCGAGTTGTTGCAAGAGATGGTGACTACCATTTCAGGCTAACCTACACCATTCTTATTGATAGCTTATCATCCCTTTGATCTGAGCTCAGGTGTCAAGTGCTCTAGGTGTCCTCTTTACTCATCATCCAAAATATCAAAGTCAATTGCAGTAGATTTGATCTTCTTGGGCTTTGACAGTTCATCTCGTGCAATGACCTCTTCCTCTATTGGCCATTTATAACTCTGGGTGTGTTGTAGTTGTGCTTTCTATCTTTTCCATCTGGCATCTGTTATTTCTTTGACATCTATCACAAATTTGGTGAGCTCTACTTTTGCCTTTATGGCTTCATCCAGAGTTTTATTGAATCTCTCCACATCCACTTCGTTACTTTCATCTAAAAATGCCTCTTTCCTAGACAATACAAGATCAAAATCTGATCTCCACTGATCAAGGCTCTTTATGGCTCCATTTGCATCTTTAACAGGAGGAATAAATTTGTTGGAATCTAAGCTGAGCATGGCTATCTTAGCCTCAATCTGATTTTCCTTGCCTTTAAAAAGTGGCAATATGCACTTAACTCTGTTTATTTCTTCTCCTACTTGCAGAAAAACCTCTAGAATATTTGTTCTTAAAGATTGAACAACTGCCAATCTTTCAAAGAGGGTTTCCCTAATAGACCAAGTTGCATAATAACTATTTAAAATTTAGACATAATTATTTACTTCTACCTGCAATTCATGTAACTTACTGTAAGCATCAAAGACCAAATCAGATTTATCTTTTAACATATCAATTTTCTGCTGCAAGATCTTTAATAAGGCTTGTAGGATAGCCTCATTCTTTTCCACATTTATTTTTTCAATTTCTGCAGCAACCTCCTCATCACTCATATTGATGAAGGGTGTTCCCCTTAATACCACCAATACATAACAGAAATAGAGAAACAACAACCATATGCAAGAATAAAAAATGGGCTTCTTATTATCTCCACAAATGTGGAATTACAAATTTTTAGAATTACAATATGCAAAGCCACATGGGCATTCCCTTACAATATTCTGTAGGAAAAAGCATCAAATCAATACCCAGATCTACTACCCAAAACTACCCTAGACAACATTATAGACCTTCTTTATATAGGCATTTTCCACCACCCGAGAAGGTTCCATAAATTTAGCCCTTAGGGCCGACCAAAATTAGAATTATTTTATTTTCAATTTATTACATCAAAGTCAGCTCAAAATAACTTTTGAAACCTAAACATAAATTTTGAAGGAAAATTATTTTCCACCATTTCAGGTGGCCCGACTTTTGAAGACCATAAGTCATCACCAGTTGACCCGATTGACTATTATAACCCCATTTTGAAAAGGCTACGAAGCACTCTATGAGCCTTACTTGTGCAAGTGCCTATCACCCACATTTTCATCCTCATTCAGGGCCTCTAAAGCCTTCAAAATAGAGTTCAAAGTTTTTGTACCCTACTGCTAATACTGAAAATCTTCAATATCTTCAAAACTAGACCTGATCTAGCCATGAAACTTTACTAGTATGCTGATATGGCTGAGATGAACCTCCACATGTAAAATTAGAACATTTTGAGTTCGTATGACCAACTTACTAAAAATAGAAAGTTTCCATAAATAGCAGCTCTACAACAGATAGCCCTTATTGAATACAAAAATATAAATATTTTTGGGTGATGCAAGATTGCTCTTACACCCTGGATGCTCCTACATCAGACACTTGGGGTAATTTGAGAAGTGACCCTATCACGACTCAGGTGTGCAGAGGAAAACCAAGATGGTTAACCTCCTCCTTTGTTAGCCATGATGAATCTTCAAGAGATCATTCTTTCCATTTGACCAAATACTCTTCATATGTCCTGTTCCTTGTACTTCTACCAACATGACTATCCAGTATGTCTTTGATCTCCTTGATATCTGAACTGGTTGCTAGAATACTCCACTATGATGCTGTAACCTCATCTTTAACTCCTCCTTCATGATAATTTGTCAAATCTGAAATGTTAAACACTGGTGAAATATTCAGCTCAGTAGGCAATTCTACTTCAAATGCATTTCCTAAATCATGCTTCTTCAGTATTTTACATGGCCCAAACTTCTTCATTTTCAATTTTTTATATGTACCAACTAGAAATCGCTCCTTCCACGAATGAACCATGACTTCATCTCCAACCTAAAATTCCTTATGCCTCCTTTTATCATCTACCTTAGCCTTATACTGTGCATTCATCTTGGTAATGTGTTTCCTCACCTCCTCATGGATGTTCTTCAAATGTTCTGCAAAATCCTCAGCTTCAACACTACTTATTTCTCCTTGATCTATCTTTCTCAACTCAGATGCATTTCTGGGACTATTTCCATATACAATTTGGAATGGTAATTTACTAGTACTCCTATTGATAGAATTATTGTATGCAAATTCTACCTATGGTAAAATCAAATCCCATCTTGTCTGCTTATCTCCAACCAAATATGTCAGAAAATTTCCCAAAATCCTATTCACCACCTTCATTTGTCCATCAGTCTGTGGATGATGTGATGAACTGAATTTCAAATCTGTCTTCAACTTCTTCCATAATGTTTGCCAAAAATTGCCTACAAACTTGGTGTCTTGATCTAAAACTACGGTCTTTGGCAAACCATGTAGTCTCACTACTTCTCTGAAAAATAGTTCTGCTATATGAACAACATCATTAGTCTTCTTGCAGGGAATGAAATGTGCCATCTTTGAAAATTTGTCAACCACCACAAAAATTGAGTCATGTCCCCGCTGAGTCCTCGGTAATCCAAGAACAAAGTCCATACTGATATGCTCCCAAGGCTTCTCTAGTACATGTAATGGCTGATGTAACCCTATATTCTACTTCACTCCTTTCACCATCTGACATAATCTGCAACTTTGTACAAACTTCTTGACATCTTGCTGCAACTGTGGCCAATAATAATTCTCACTAACCAAAGCAAGGGTTTTATCATGACCAAAATGTCTAGCCAATCCTCTGCTATGCTTCTCCCTCATAGAGCTTCTTGGAATGCACAACTGAGTCCCTCTAAATACCATATCATCCTAAATGATGAAATTTAACCACTTCATTCTATCTAGAGTAATAGGTTCTTTACAAGCTTTCCAAGCTTCACCAAAATCAGGATCCTCTGGATACAAATTCTTGAGTTCCTTGAACCCAACCACCTCAATCTGCATCTCTATCAGCAATAGTTGCCTTTTGCTAAGTGCATTTGCAACCCTGTTAGACTTTCCACTTCTATGTTTCAAAACAAATGTATAACTCTACAAAAACTCAACCTATTTCAAATGCCTTTGATTCAACTTTCCTTGACTATTCAAATATTGCAAAGCTTGAAGATTAGTATACAAAAAAAACTCTTTAGGAAGTAGATAGTGTCTCCACTTCTTCAATGCCTAACCTATAGCATAAAATTTTTAATCATAAACATAATATTTTCTCTTGGCATCATTTAACTTCTCACCTAAATAAGCAATAGGTTTACTTTCTTGGCTCATAACAGCTCCTATTGCAGTACCACTAGCATCACAATCTACTTGAAACACCTTATCAAAATTAGGAAGTGCTAAAACAAGTTGTTCTGTAACCTTTTGTTTCAACAATTTAAAACTCTTATATGCCCCATTAGTCCACTTGAACTCTTTTCTATCCCCTCTCATTGTTTCAGTCAAGGGTCCACAAATACTGCTAAAATTTCTGATAAACTTTTTGTAAAAGCTAGCCAAACCATGAAAAGACCTTACCTCAGTAGCACTCCTTGGAGTAGGCCATTCAAGGTTAGCCTGTACCTTCTTTGGGTCCATTTTTAGACCTTCTGTTGAAACTACAAATCCCAAATACACTAACTCTTTCTTCACAAAACTGCACTTCTTCAAATTAATCAACAATTTCTCATCTCTTAACTTCTCAAACACCATACGAATATGCATCATATGCTCTTCCAATGTCTTAAGATCAAAATATCATCTAGGTACACAATGACAAACTTACCCAAAAATTCCTTTAGAACCTTGTTCATGAGTCACATGAAAGTGCTCGGTACATTGGTTAGCCCAAAAGGCATGACTAACCACTCATACAGTCCTTCCTTTGTCTTGAAGGTAGTCTTGTATTCATCTCCTTCTATGATCTGAATCTAGTGATATTGACTCTTCAGATTTATCTTTGAGAAATACACAGCTCCACTCAAACAATCCATAATATCATCCATTCATGGTAATGGAAACCTATACTTGATTGTGATCTTGTTTATTGCTCTGGAATCTGTACACATCCTCCATTCTCCATTCTTCTTTGGTGCTAATACTGCTGGTACAACACATGGACTCAGGCTCTCTTGAATCGATCCCTTTTGTAACAACTCATGTACTTGTCTGTTCAAGTCATCACTTTCTGCTGGTGTCATTCTTTTTGCTACCTTGTTTGGCAAACTGGCTCCTAGAATCAAATCCATCTAATGACTGATCTTCCTTACCGATGGTAATCCATCAGGTACATTATCAGATACAATATCCTAAAACTCATTCAACAAATCTACTACCTCTACAAGTACATCCTCTACTTCCTCTTTACTAACTTTTGGAATTAAAGCAAAACACACATGCTCATGCTTCATACCATCTAGGAATTTTCTTCCATCAACAAAAGTTATTCTCACATTACCACATACCTTTTCTTCAGTCTTGTTCAATGACTTTAGCTTATGTCACACTCCATCCTTTGTCAGGGAATAGGTATTCACATGACCATCGTGTACAACACATCTATCAAACTACCATGTCCTACCCAACAACATGTGACATGCATCCATAGGTACGATATCACATAGTACCTCATCATGGTACCCACCAATCTTGAACTTTACTTGGCACTGTTCACTGACCATGACCTTGTGATCATCCTGCACCTAGACAATCCGATATGGATGTGGATGTTTCTATCTCTTGAGCTTCAAATTTGTTACCATCTCTTTTGACACCAAATTGTTAGTGCTTTCACTATCAATAATCACATCATAGCATTTACCCTCACACTTGCATCTAGTGCGAAATAGGCTCCTCCTTTGTTTAGGTTCATTCTCACCACTCAACATGACTCTTCTGTTAATCAACATTTCTCCTCTTTCAGCATCTTTAGAATTTGATGATCTGACATCTTCATCTACATGTGCAACTCTGGCCTGGCCTTCATTCCTCCTATCTATCCTTGGTGTTGAGGACATTCAAATTCCCTATGACCTTCTTCTCCATAATGAAAACATGTTCCATGGAAGCCTCCTCTTCCTAAACCTTGTCCTCTTCTTGTTCCTCTCTGATCTCTATTGTTCTAATCTTGGAAATGATTAGAATTATTTCCTCTCTGATTTTGACTGCTACTAGCCTCATCCTTCTTTTTCAGATCTTCATTTCAGCCTCCATATGACCGTCCACTAGATCATCCACCATGACCTTTTCCATTTTGTTTTCTCTCAAACTTCTTGTTCAGCTTTTCCTCAACTTTTAGGGCAAACTGGTATGCCTCTTCAATACTATTCATTCAAACCAGATTGAGCTCCTCCTGAATGCTTGGCCTCAACCCATTAAGGTAATGAGCAACTTTCTCCTTATCAGCTTCTACATGGCCTGTTCTGATGAGGATTCAATAGAACTCCTCTGTATGCTCCTGAACAAATCATCCTACTTGCTTCAAACTTTGCATTTTCTTTAGTAGGTCAAGCTCATGATCAATAGGGATGAACTGTCACTTCAATTTATCCACCATCCGATCCCATCTTGTGATTTTATCTTTCCCTCTTTTATTTCACTCCAATTGAATCTCTTGCCACCAGATCTTCGCATGACCTTTCAGTCTGGCCTTTGTGAATTTGACCCTATCAGGATCCTTAATATCTTCATACTCAAAATATTCTTCACATTCATTGATCTAGTCGATCAATTCTTTTGGGTTAAGATTTCCTGAAAATGCAGGAACCTCGATCTTAGGTGTTTTCCCAATCTTGGAAATGGCCCAGAAAAACCATTCTTCTTCTTGATTCAAAAGTTTGTCTTCTTCTTCTTGATCATCATTTCTTTCTTCGGCTTCATCCTCACTTTTATCTCTAACATTAAGATTCATTCCTCTGCGAATCATTTCTTGTAATGTTTTCACTTGTCTCTGGAGTGCTCTAACTGTAGGTGTTACAACACTAGCTCTTCCACCACGTTCCCTTCATGGAGGCATTTTTGTGATGCACGCTAAAACCCTAACCATGATCTTGGTGCAAACTGCCTCACAGTCGGTGATCTATTTACACAATTAGGAATTCCTGCTCTGATACCACTTGATGAAGGGTGCTCCCCTTAATACCACCAATACATAACAAAAACATAGAAACAACAATATGCAAGAACAAAAAATGGGCTTCTTATTATCTCCACAAATGTGGAAATACAAATTTTCAGAATTACAATATGCAAAGTCACATGGGCATTCCCGTACAATATTTTATAGGACAAAACCTCAAATCAATACCCAGATCTACTACCCAAAACTACCCTAGACAACACTATGGGCCTTTTTTATAGAGGCATTTTCCACCACCCGAGAAGGTTCCAAAAATTTAGCCCTTGGGGCTGACCAAACTTAGAATTATTTTATTTTTCAATTTATTACATCAAAGTCAGCTCAAAATAACTTTTGAAACCCGAACATAAATTTTGAAGGAAAATTATTTTCCACCATTTCAGGTGGCCTGACTTCTAGAGACCATAAGTCTTCACCAGTTGACTCGATTGACTATTATAACCCCATTTTGGAAAGGCTACGAAGCACTCTACAAAACTAACTCACGTAAGGAACTGTCACCCAAATTTTCGTCCTCATCTGGGGCCTCCAAAGCCTTCAAAACTGAGTTCAAAGTTTATGTGCCCTGCTCCCAATACCAAAAATCTTCAATATCTTCAAAACTAGACCTGATCTAGCCATGAAACTTTACTGGTAGGCTGATATGACTGAGATGAACCTCCACATGTAAAATCAGAACATTTCGAGATCGTATGACCAACTTACTAAAAATAGCAAGTTTCCATAAATAACAGCTCTGCAACATATAGCCCTTATTGAATACAAAAATAGAAATATTTTTGGGTGATGCAAGATTGCTCTTACACCCTGGATGCTCCTACATCACATACCTTTGTCTTCTACCAATGCAGGTTTTTGAGGTGGTGCAGGGGCAGCCACAAGAGTATTCATGAGTTGTTGTTCCAAATCTACCAATGACTTCTCCAATGCCTTCTCTTTTATTATCTGGATATCTCTATCCTTCAACAGTGCACTACGAGAAAGGAACCATACCTTTCTGATAACTACTTTGTTTTATCTTCAATGAGCCTAGGAAAATGGGTTAACACTTGAGAGATCTCAAGGTCTCCTGTATTATGGATTGAACATACAATTTTGTCACCATCCATTTTCTCTTTGACATTTAGGATTGAAGGCTTCTTATCCTGAGGATAAAGACTCCAAAGGGCCAATGCTTGGTTTCTTGGGCTATACCCAAACCCTCTGATGATCTCCCCCACTTGGGTTTTTGAAGATAAAGTTATATCCTCCTTTCTTTTGATTTGATCAATAATAAAATATGAATACAAATTCCACCTAGGCACAAGTAGCATATTGCTATTTTTTACAAGTTGTCTAGCCTCCTCTGGGGTAAATTTTTCAGTCTCTGGGTCATACTCTCTTAATGTTTTCACTGCCTCCTCAGGGACCTAACCTTCTTCAGTGATCTGAACACTAGATGCAACCTATTGTTGTTTGTGCCATATTAAGAAACTCTTGAATTCCTCTGACTCTATAAATTTTTCATCCTTCAAGAATGCATCTTGTTCTATCATTCTTTCATCTTGGCATAGAGCCAAGGGAAACTCAACATTTTCTATTTCAAGCTTTTGATTCTTGTTCTCTTCTCTTATTTTCTTTCTTAATTGGTGATCATGGACACCAGTTCTAGTGAAGAGGGCTCCCACTTTTTCCTTTTTCTTTACTTGAGAAGATTCTCCAATTAATAATTTCTGGTTCTTTGGAGAAGGCCCACTTGTATCTTGAGAACTATGGAGCTCTGTTAAATCAACAACATTTTCTTCAACCTGATGCCTTTCAGTCATTATTTGTTCTAGGGGAGGGATGCTATGCATAGAGAAACCACCATCACTATCCTCATCACATTCAGACTCAGAATGGACATCCTTCTTCTTGTCTGTCTCATCAATTTGATCTTCAAAAGTCCTCATCGAAGTATTAAATTGGGACATCATTTGTTCAAGCCTTTGAAGATAAGACAATGCAGGGAAGAAGCCACTAAATGCCAATCCCTTTTGTCTCAATCACTTCTCCATGGCATACAATTCATGTATATGGTCTGGTCTTCTTACCATTTCTTCTTCTTCTATTATGTTTCTTAACACATCCTCCTCGGGATACTCCTCATGTCTTTTATTGAATGGGATGTTGGGCATGTAATATTGCCTGGCACTAACCATGAACCCTTTTGTATCAACATATCTATTGGAAGCAGCATGCATCCTGAACTATCCCAACCAATCATTAACCTTGCTGAAGGCATTCTTGCCTATTGTGATACTACACACCCTAAAGTGCCTTGGAGTAAAATTTCCTTTTTTGTGTGAAGCTAGATTCTCCTTATCAGCCAACATTAGCTGCCGGATGAACTCTAAAAATGCCACCCTTGGTGGAACAAAAAATGGTTATATATGAGGGGGCTGAGGGCATCCATATACTCCGATCATAGTATACCCCTTTTCATAGTATATATATCCCCAATTATGACCCTTATTCCATTTATCAACAAATTGTTGAGGCCTCACCAGTTAGAAAACTTTGGTGGATAGCCTTGATAGATTAAGCCCTAAGCTGAGGAGGATAGGTTGAACTATCCAATTTTCAAATACACAAAAATCACTCCTTGAGGAAGAAGGACTCCAAGCCCTTAACCAAAATTGCACTAGGTTTGGCTGCCCTTTATACATCATCTGTGGCTCAATGTTATCCATGTTCATTATGTCATAATTAAAGTACAAAATGAGATGCATCAACAAAGAATAGTGCATGAACCTAGGTGTAGAACTAGAACCAGACACATGGTTCTTCATATCTTGTAAACCCTCATGCATTTTATTTATTATGAAACCTATATAATCATATCCCCTTGTCACATGAAGACTCTGAGAATCCAAAACCATCATCAGAAGGTCCGAGGTGATCCTCTCCCCACCATCTATCCCTAGAACTTTGCATAGTCCGTATGCAATATACTTTATGTAAAATTTGAGATCCTTGTAGAAAAATGGGGTTGACCCGGTTATTGGTACAATATAATTTTTATTTTCTCATGGCACATGGGCTTGAACCACTTTTTCCACCACAACAGCCTCCCTAGTATACCTATTGGCCAGGGCCTATAAATTTATTTCAGTAGCCATAGGGACATGGATACCGAAATCCTTTATGAATGAACTTTGATCAAGAGTAACCAGAGGAGAACCATCAACCTTCCTAATTTTTTTGGAGAGGGGCTCATAGCTGTGGGATAAGACAATTAGGACATCTATATCTAGGAAGACCTTAGGAACTATCAATTTTGCTAACCCTGATGTCCAAGGGTTTGAGACAATGATCAGACTCTCAACATTTTTATAAAAGTATTTAAACAAGCACATTCTAGTGACATCTGGTGTCCTAGCATCTCTACAATAAGAAAGTTCATCCATAAAAAATTCATCACTAACCTTCTTGTTTTGTGATGAGCCTGGTAGCAAGATGAGGAATTCATTTGAATAACTCTCCTTAACTTTCTCCTTTCCTCCTTTGCTGGTAGAAGCCCCACTAGCTGATGATTTTCTCATTTTGTCTGCAAATTTAAACTTCATCTACAAATTCAGGATGTTCTATCACTCTGAAAAATTCTATTGCTCTTGCTTTCTGCAAACTTTGGTAATTTGAAATGAATAAAGAACCACATTTATTTAGCATAATTGAATGCAGCAATTCGTTAGGGATCAAAAAGCTAAAGAGTATGTCACTTCCGCCATTACTTGGCATGCTCAAAACTCAATTCAATATTTGTAAGCTAAGAAAATGACAGGTAATCAAATTTTAACTTCTGGCAATCTAGCGACTACAACATGTTCTCATAATCGCTAAATATTTGGTGCCTTCTTTATACTTTCAGAGATCTGGCGACTAAATAAAATCTCAGTCACTGAATGACTTTACTTCTTCTTCAGATCTAGCAACTATAGTCAAGCCCGCTTTCCTGTTTATATTTTTCATATTTTTTCAACCAATTAGGAAGAGACACGTCACAAAATCCGACAAATGAAAACTCATATTTTCTTCAATCTTTTGACCTCGATCAACACTTAACTCTGGATTATTTGGCAATTACTCGAGTGAAGATAGTCTCTTTGTTGCTGAACAACTTCCTTAAATTGAGTTTGATCCAGAGACTGGGTGATAAGGCAAATCTCAAGGTTGCTAGATCATTCTTTAACCCATGGTTTGATTCTGAGATTACACAACCACCACTCAATGAAATTTAAATAAATGGCTGAGAACAATTGTTTGAAAACCTTCTTCTTAACTAATCTTTATTTGGCGACCACTCGACTGAAGACATCTACCTATCACTAAATATATCTTTTGACTATAGTTAAGACTGGAGATTACACAAACACCCTTATTCTTCAAGTCACCAGAAGAATTACTTAACCTTGGTCAAGTAATGAGATTAAATATCAACCACTGACTAAAACTTCATCCAATGGTTCTGGCTAAGTCACTATACCTTTTATAACTTAACTACTTCATTGGGAGACTTAGAGATAACCGTGTCACTGAATTGCTGACCGAAAGAGACATAACCGCCAGAGTGATGAGAATACGTGACTATTGAAATTGCCTAATCGCGGGATAAAAGAACTAACCACTAAATAACTAGAGATCTCACAACCTACAAAACCAACCGCCAATTTTCATTTGGAGATTTAGCGACCAACTGCAAATCTCATTATCGCTGAATATTATATCAATCTTTTATTTCTTTCAGAGATCACCCGACTGAAGTTTTTTTGATCTAGAGGTAAAGTGACCATAGTTACTTTGCAAAACTTTATCAAAGCAGTCGCTAAATCTCATAATAGTCATCCAGAGACCTGGAGACTAAAAAGGACTGTTAAGTCATTTGAAGACAAAGAATATTCCTTCAACCTAAGGAGATTGCATGACAAAGGGATTTGGGTAATCGCTAAATAATAAGGAATATGCTAAATTGTTTAAGAGACTAAGCGACCAATTAGAAATATAAAGTGCACATGCAGAAAAGGCCATTTAAGTGATTTGAAAAAGTAGCAGCCGAATATACTTGGGTGATGAATTTTAGGGCTTTTGGTTTTTCAAAGAAAATTAGACCTAAAACCTAGGGTTTTTCAAAATTTTAAACAAATTTGGAGCTTCTAGGGCTAGAAAAGCTGGAGATAGAATCATAAAAATCAAGGATGGATATCAAAAATCAAAATTTTGAAAGATAGAATGCCTAGAACCAGGAAAACAACCAACAATGGCTCTATCTGAGGATGTCTAAATACAAGTTTAAGCAAGAACCACAGATCTCTAGGAAAACAGACCAAAAACAACTAACCTAAAGCATGAAAGGAAACACATGACTGAAAAGAAAAACACTATACAGAAATTTACAAGAAATTTACATGTGCATAAGGATCAGAACTTTCAGTTGAAAAAGGGTTTTAAGAATTTCCCATGCACTAGCAACTAAAAAATTTCTCCATCCATATTTTTAACAAGTAGGAATCCTTCCCAAAACTTTCATAGATTATGTAAGGACCAAGACATAATAATTCAAACTTCTTATGCTTTCCTTTATCTTCTGCTCTGACATTCCACTGAAGCACTAGGTCATCTATTTGGAATTTTCTAGTAGTGGCCCTCTTATCAAGCATGTACTTCATTTTTTGCTACAACTTGACATTACTCTTTTGACTATCTCTTCTCATTTCATCCAATTCATTTAATTGCATAATTATGTCTTGCATTGGTTCTAAAATATCTAGCTCTTCATCGTAGATGAATTTTTATATAGGCACCAAGTTATTGATAGGCAACCTTGACTATAATCCATACACAAGCTCAAATGGAGACTTCCCTGTAGCTTTGTTTAATGTAATCATGTCTCCCACAGAGCAAGTTTCAACTTTGAATGCCAAGCTCTTTTATTCTTCTCTAATGTCTCCTTCAAAATTGTCAAGATTATTTTGTTTCTAGATTCAACTTGTCCATTTGCTTGAGGGTGATAGGGAGATGAGTAAGATGTTATTATTCCATTCTCTTTGCAAAAATCCTTGAACTATCTGATCTAAAGAACATTGCATTATCAGTAATCAACTTCATGGGGACACCAAATCTAGTCAAAATATTGTCTAGTAAAAAATCAATCACTACTCTACATGTTGCCTTCTTGGTAGGGATAGCTCTATCCATTTTGTGAAATAGTTAGTTGCAACAAGTATCCAATTGTGCCCACCACTAGATTTTTTAGAAAACTCACTTATGAAATCCATTCTCCACATTGCAAATGGTGCTTCTGCAACTATTGGATTTAACAACAATGCTCTTGAATACTTTAATTTGGAAGCGAATTGATGCAGGAGCATCTCGGGTCCTTGGAAATCTTGTGTCACCAAAAAAATTTTGGAGTTTGTTTGTGTTTCTTGGTTCCTTCTTTGACTGAGTTGGTCGGTAGTTGTTTGGTGTACTTTGGTTACCGAGTGTGGTCGGTCATTTCCTGGGTGGTCGGTTGTTTTAGTGGTGCTCAACATTGCCTGTTTGCTGCTTGGTCATCCTTGCTCGTCGACAGGTTTAGTTTTGTTTTCTATTGAGGCTGACTTGTGCATTTATATTGGATCATGGATTTAATGTTTGTATCAATCATTGGGAAGCATGTGGTCCTAGATCTGACTGTTACTTCTATTAATTATGGATCTGAAGGCTGACTCGGTTCGATATCCTCTTATATAAATGTAGTTGTTTGGTTGTAGTTGAGGAGGCAGTTTTGGAGAAGATAGTAAACATTAGATTGAAGATTTGTAATAGATCCTCACATGTTGGAGGACTTATGAGATTCATTATAATATCAAGCTATAACTAGGAAGGCCTTACAGCTTGGCATGTATGATTCAATTGATGAAAATATATGAAGGATCTGGCATTCTCTCACTCACTATTATGTTTGTTTTCTTCCGCATGTGTTGAGTAGACTTGGATCATCAGGGTGTGTCATCCTTTGGCCCCTCTTGACTCTGGCCTTGCATTAGGTGGTATCAGAGTGAGGTGAGATCTTGATCTAGTTCTGCGGATCTAGGTTTGTAGGTTCCTCTTGAAGCCCTAGTTGAATTGTTGTAGGGTGGCAGGTTGCGATCTAACCTGTAATTGTAGAGGGTTGTCAAGATGGTTTGTGGGAGGCGAGATTGAGATCTAGGATTGGTAGATATGCCTAGATAGATTGCTACTAGATTAGAAGTAGTGGAAACAACCCAAAGAAGATGCAGACATCTTGAGGATATTAGTGATGATGAAGTTGAAGAAGAACAGTCGAATGCAGAACTTGCACCTGTCATGGATCAAGGTGAAGAAATATTTTTGAAGGCTTTGACAAATTTGAAGTCAACACCACATTTCAATCCTCCTGAATATGTTGGGAAGTTGGATTCTGATGAATTGGTGGACTGGATCAATGAGATGGAAAAGTATTTTGAATATGAAAATGTTCTTAAAGATAAGAAGGTGAAGATTGCAAGTACAAAATTGAAAAGCCATGCATCTTTATGGTGGGAACATCTACAATTGGATAATAAAAGGAAAGACAGACAAAATCAAGGTATGGAGTAAGATGGTCAATAAATTGAAAGGAAAGTTCTTACCCTATGATTATCAGATTAACCTAGTTTGGTGAATGCAAAGTCTAAGACAGAAAGATAGCTCAGTAAAAGAGTATACTGAGGAATTCTATAGATTGGATATCAGATCTGGACATGATGAAGATGATGTGGAAAGAATTGGTAGATACCTAAATGGTTTGAGAATTTCCATCCAAGAGGAAATTAGTATGGTGAAGTTGGAGAACATTGAAGAGGCTTATCAATTTGCTTTGAAAGCCGAGGAGAAACTGAAAAAAAGACATGAGCAGAGATAGAGAGGAAGAGGTGGTAGATTCCCTAGAGGAAGAGGTAGATCCAATAGTGAAAATGGTAGATCTGAACTTGAAAAGAAAAATCTAGACAGAGGAAAGACAGAGTGGAAAGATGAAAGTTCATCCAGAGGTAGAGGCAGTAATTACCGAGGTGGTTATAGCAGAGGAAATTTCCAAGGAACTTGCTACAATTGTGGAGAAGGACATATGTCATTTGAATGTACACAAGCAAGTAAGAAGGTTGGTAGTAGTAGAGATGCTTTGGTGCAAGGTGAGCCAATGAATGAACCTGAAAGGGAGAATAACTTGATGGTGAGGAGAGCATTTTGGAATGAAAGGAAGAAGGAAGTTCCGATAAGGAAAAGTTTTTTGAAGACCAGATGTAGGGTTTCTGATAAAGTTTGGAAGGTAATCATTAACAGTGGTAGCTCAGAGAACCTAGCATCTGAAGAGATGGTCAAAAAATTATAGTTGGAAAGGTTGGAACATCCGAAGCCCTATCAGATTTCATGGATTGAAAAGATGAACATACACTCCTGGTAAGTGAATAATGTTATGTGAATTTGAAGATTGGAAAATACTGTGATAAGGTGTTGTGTGATATCATGCCTATGGATTGTTGTCATATTTTGTTGGGTAGACCTTGGCAATATGATATACATGGTATATATGATGGGAGATTGCTTTAGTATACTATTGTGGCTAATGGAAAGAAAAAAATCTTGTTACCATTGATGGAAGAACCTGTTAGTAATGTTTGCACTTCTGTGAAAGTTTGCTTGATGGAAGGAAGAAATTTTGTTAACTCTTTGAAGAGGAATGATGTATGTTTTGCTATAATCCCTAATAAGCTGAGTAAGAAAATAGAAGATAATGTACCTGAGGAGATTGATAGGTTACTCATCAAGTATAGTGAAATCATTTTTGATAATGTACCTGATGGTTTTCAACCAAATAGAAGCATTGATCATTGTATGGATATAATCCCTGGAGCTAGTTTATCGAATAAGGCACCTCATCGGCTAACACCTACTAAGAATTAGGAATTGAATCGACAGACTCAAGATTTTCTAGAAAAAGGTTTGATCAGAGAAAATTTGAGTCCTTATGCAGTACCTACTATATTGGCACCTAAGAAGAATGACGAATGGAGAATGTGTACTGTTTCCAAAGCAATCAATAAGATAACAGTGAATTATAGGTTTCCTATACCAAGAATGGATGACATAATGTATAAGTTGACTGGAGCAAAGTATTTCACAAAGATTGATTTGAAAAGTGGGTATCAACATATCAGAATCAGAGAAGGTGATGAATGGATGACTACTTTCAAGACAAACGAAGGTTTGTATGAGTGGTTGGTTATGCCTTTTGGTTTAACTAATGCACTGAGTACTTTTATGAGGTGGATGAATGAAGTTTTGAAGAAATTCTTGGGTAAACTTGTGATTTTGTATCTTGATGAAATTTTGATATTTAGTAAGACCAGAGAAGAACATTTGTTTCATGTTAGACAAGTTTTATAGAGATTGAAAGAGGAAAAGTTGCTGATAAATCTGAAAAAGTGTTCATTCATGAAAGAAGAGATTGTGTATTTGGGATTTGTGATTTCAACTGATGGTTTGAAGATGGATCCTGAAAAGGTTGAGGCTATTTTGAATTGGCCTACACCTATGAATGCTAGTGAGGTAAGATCATTTCATGGTTTGGAAAGTTTTTACCGAAAGTTCATAAGGAATTTTAGTTCAATTTGTAATGCTATGATATAGACTATGAGAGGAGATAAAAGGGAATTCAAGTGGACACATGGAGCTGATAAATTTTTTGAGAATTTGAAGCAGAAGGTTGTTGAATTACCTATTTTGGCATTATCTGATTTCAGTAAAGTATTTCAAGTAGAATGTGATGCGAGTGGAGGTGCAATTGGAGCTGTGTTGAGTCAAGAAGGTAAACCTGTTGCTTTCTTTAGTGAAAAGTTGAATGATGCTAGAAGGAAATATTCTGTGTATGATCAATAATTCTATGCTATTGTTCAAGCACTAAAGAGATGAAGACATTATTTAATACCGAGTGAATTTGTATTGTATACCGATCATAAGGCTTTATAGTATTTGGGTTGTCAGAATAAGTTGAATCAGAGACATATGAAGTGGGTTGAGTATTTTCAAAGTTATACATTTTTGATAAAGCATAAGAGTGGAGTCACTAATCGAGTTGCTGATGCATTGAGTAGAAGAAGATCTTTGATGACTGAGATGAAAATTGTAGTTCTTGGTTTTGATGAGATGAAAGGTTTGTATGAAAATGACCCTAATTTTTTTGAGCCGTGGAGAAAGTACAGAGCACCTATTCAAGATCAACAAGATACTAAATGGGATGGATATTTTATTCAGGAAGGTATGTTGTTAAAAGATATTCAGTTGTGTATACTGAGAGGAGTAATGAGAACTAATTTGATAAAAGAGAAACATAGTAGTGGTTTGGCTGGACATTTTAGCATTGATAAAACATGGAACTTGCTTAAGGAGAAGTACTTTTGGCCACAGTTGTAAAAAGATGTTCAGAAATTTGTGAAAAGTTGTGGAATTTGTTAAGTTACAAAATGAGTAAGTCAGAATACTGGTTTGTATGTACCAATTATTGTACCTAAGAAACCTTGGATTGACATCAGTATGGACTTTGTTCTTGGCTTACCGAAGACAGTAAGTGGTAATGATTCTATATTTGTTGTTGTGGATAAATTTTCTAAGATGGCACATTTTATACCTTGTAGAAAGACATTAGATGCAATACATGTAGTAGATCTTTTCTTTAAGGAAATTGTCAGATTGCATGGATTACCAAGGAGTATTATCTCTGTTTGAGACAGTAAATTTGTTGGATACTTTTGGAAGACCCTTTGGAAGAAATTTGGCACTGAGTTGAAATATAGTTCTACATTTCACCCACAAACTGATGGACAGACTGAAGTTGTGAACATAAGTTTGAGAAATATTTTGAGATGTTTAGTTGGAGATACACCAAGTAATTGGGATTCTATGTTGGCACAAGTAGAGTTTGCATACAATAACTCAATGAATAGGAGTATTGGAAAAAAACCATTTGAGATTGTGAATGGTATACAACCGAGAGGAATATCTGATTTGAGAGACATTGATGATAAAAATAAGAGAAGTACCAAAGGAGAGAATTTTTTTGAGTACATGAAGACATTGCATGAAGATGTGAAGATGAATTTGGAAGATAGTAATTAGAAATACAAAAATAGAGTTGATAGATGAAGAAGAAATAAGACTTTTGATGTTGGTGATGAAGTGATGGTTCATTTGAAGAAAGACCAATTTCCTGTTGGAACATATGGAAAGCTAAAGATGAAGAAGTTTGGACCTTACAAGATTTTGAGGAGATTTGACAGTGGAAATGCATATCAGATAGAGTTACCTGATGACATGGACATATCACCAATTTTCAACATTGCTGATTTGTATGAGTATCATGAACCTGATGAAGAAGTGACAGTACTGACAGAATATCCTAAGAAGCAGAATGAAGAAGTTGAATAGATTTTGAATCAAAGAATTGGCAAGAGCACAATGTAAGGAAACTCAGGTGTGGAAACAGCTTCCTACGCTAATTTTTATAGGAGAGTATTGTGTAAATTCTTATAAATCCTTACAATTTTAGATTCGTTAACTACTTTAACAAAGATATTGCAACCACATACCATACATACAGAAAAATAGAGAATGACACAATGATATACCTTGGGGAAAACCTTTCGGGAAAAAACCCCAGCACTCCAAAACCTACACAATGTATTATCTTCAACACAAAGATTACAATACACTTGCAATGCAAGTTCTTTTAGGAGATGAGAGACAAAGCCAACAAGACTTAAATTTTTGTTATATCTCTCCCATAGGAGCAGCATCATATATATAGACTCCTCTGGACCCAAAAATAGGCACAACCACCAAGACCCATGCACAAAGCCACATGTACACAACTGTTACATGCAATCCCAAGAATAGGCATCCATCCCTAGAATAGACTATGATAGCTTGTCATAGAATCCACCAAAAATAATGGTCACAAGAGAAGTGTAAGAGAATCATACCAACCTATTTTTGGCATATTCTCTTACACACACCAACCATTTCTTCTTGGGTGCCCAAATAGGCCCTAGTCATAAGATGCTCTTACACCTATCATAGCACATTCCTTAAATAGTTCTTACGCATCATAGGAATCCGTCATGACTGTTTCAGTCATGATCTCCTTACACACAAGATGCCGACACATTAAGTGGAGTGACACATCAACATGCCAACTAGACATGTACACTCACACTTAATTACATTATTTGCAAAAAATACATTTACAAAAAAAATAATAAGAATAGGAATTATCCAAGGTTGAGACACCTTATTCCTAACATTCTCCCACTTGTCGAACACCTTGTAAGAGCAACAGGAACATAATAGGAACTTTAACCGCTATAGGCCAAAAGGCCCATAGACTCCGAACACCATCTGAACTTCTTAGTGCCCACTGGTTTCGTTAATGCATCTGCAACATTCTTCACAGTATCTACCTTCTCCAAATTTACCTTTCCATCTTCCACCATATCTCTCACAAAGTGAAACTGCACATCAATGTGCTTCATTCTGCAATGGAAAGTTGGATTCTTTGCAAGGCAAATAGCGCTCTGACTGTCACACCAAATAGTAATTTGTTCTGCATCAACACCAACATCAGAACACAATCTTCTAAGCCAAATGGCTTCTTTACAAGCGTGAGTAGCAGCCATGTATTTAGCTTCTGTAGTGGACAAAGCAACCACAGGTTGTCGCTTACTCATCCAACTGATGGCACCACCAAACATAGTGAACACATAAGCACTGGTGGATCTCCTACTGTCAATATCACCTGCCCAATCTGAATCCACAAACCCATGAATACACACTGAATGTGGAGATCCAAAAGAGTTACCATGATAACATATGGAGTAATCTGATGTACCCCTCAAATATCTGAATACTCGCTTAATTGCATCCCAATGTACCTGTCTAGGATTAGCCATAAACTGACTCAGGACTCCCACTGCTTGGGCAATGTCTGGTCTAGTACAGACCATAGCGTACATAAGACTGCCAATTGCACTAGCATAAGGTACTCTACTCATGTCCTCCACCTCACTAGGAGATTTTGGACAATCATCTACAGATAACTTTGTTCCCATAGAAATAGGAACACATAGTGGTCTACAATCTGCCATGCTGAACCTATCCAACACAGACTTCACATACTTACTCTGACTCAACCAATTTTTTTTGTTAGACCTATCTCTACTGATTTCCATACCCAAGATGTACCTAGCTGCCCCAAGATCTTTCATCTCAAACTGTGCTGACAACTGAGATTTAAAATAAAAAATCATACCCTTACCCTTCCCAAACAGCAACATATCATCAACATATAATGCAACAATAAGAAGGTGATCATTTTCAACTCTGAAATAAACACAATGATCTGATTTTGATCTTACAAATCCAATTGACAACACAAAGGCATCAAACTTAAGGTACCACATCCTAGGAGATTGCTTCAAACCATATAGAGATTTCTTTAATCTACAAACTAAGGATTATTTACCTTTAACAATGTAGTGCTCAGGCTGTGACATATAAATCTCTTCCTCCAAATCACCATGAAGGAAAGCTGTCTTCACATCCATCTGTTCTATCTCTAAATCATATGATGCAGCAAGAGATAACAGAAATCTAATGGATGTCAAATTTGCAACAGGAGATAATATTTCACCATAATCTATTCCCTCTACCTATGAATACCCCTTTGCAACCAATCTAGCTTTATACCTTTCAACACTGCCATCTACACATAATTTCTTCTTGAACACCCATTTACAACCAACAGATTTTCTCCCTTTAGGCAAAGGTACAAGGTCCCAAGTTTTGTTTTTCTCCAATGAAGCCATCTCATCATCCATAGCCTCAATCCAGGAACCTGCATCTTCCATGCCCAAAGCCTCTTTCACAGATCTAGGCTCATCAGTGTTAGTAATCAAAGCAAAGGCACAACTGGAATCTAACATAGAATAACCAAACCTTTCTGGTTGCTTTCTTTCTCTCATGGATCTCCTCAAGGGCTGTGGTTGAGGTTGTTCTGCCTCTTCATCTGAACTATCAGAGCTACTAGAGCTCTCCTCATCATTAGACCCAACATGGTCTCTCTGTTCAGTCTTCTCAGGGGTAGGTGGCAACTGAACAACATCTTTTTCCTTTTTTTTTCATCTGGTTGTAGCACAATAGGAGAAGATGTTAGCTCTCTAAAAATAACATTTCTACTATACAACACCTTACTAGTCACAGGATCCCAAAGCTTGTATCCTTTCACACCAGCACTGTATCCGATGAAAATACTTTTAACAGCTTTGTTTTCCAACTTAGATCTTTTCTCCTTTGGAACATGTGCATAAGCTTCACAACCAAAAACATGAAGATGTCTAATTGAAGGCTTCTTACCAAACCACACCTCCATGGGTGTCTTACCAACAAGGGCTGATGTAGGAGATCTGTTAACTAGATAGCAAGCAGTGGCCACAGCTTCGGCCCAAAATCTTTGTTCTAAACCAGCTCCACTAAGCATACTCCTAGCCTTCTCCATCAATGTCCTATTCATTCTCTCTGCAACTCCATTTTGCTGTGGGGTATAAGGAGTTATCTTATGCTTCTCGATACCTTGTTCTTTATAGAACTGTTCAAACTCTGCTAAGCAAAACTCATCACCATTGTCAGTTCTCACACACTTAATCTTCTTACTAGTCTGATTCTCTACAAGAGCTTTAAATTCCTTGAACTGACTAAAGACTTGTGTCTTACTTTTAAGGAAATAAATCCACGTCCTTCTACTATAATCATCTATGAAAGATACAAAAAATACAGACTTGGAGATTGAAGGAACTTTTACAGGACCAAATACATCAAAATGAATAAGATCCAAAACATCAGAAGATTTGTGAGAACTAGAGTAAAACTGAACACGATTTTGTTTACCATAGACACAGTGTTCGCAGAAGTCAAACTCGAGATTGCAATCATTTAACCCCTCAATGAGATTTTTATTTTTCAGGGTTCTGAAACCCTTTTCACCAATGTGGCCAAATCTCATATGCCACAACATTGTCTTTTCTGCAGGAAGCTTACCTTCCAAAGTGTTTGCACTACCATCGGAACCAATAGCCACAGACTTCTTCACTACTTGTTTAGATGGTGAGGATGAAGAACTATTACATAGAGGAATACATGCATCTAGCTAAAATAAGGTACCTCTCCTAGTACCCCTTGCAAGCACTATCGATCCTCTCATCATCTTGCATCCTTCTTTCGAAAAAACAACTTGCACACCTACATCATTTAGCATACTTACAGATAACAAGTTTCGTGCCAAACCCAAAATGTGCATAACTCCATTGATTCCCTTTATTCATCCATTAGGAAATTTGATAGTGACCCTTCCGCGTCCAACTATCTTTAGGTGGGAATCATCACCCAAGTACACCTTTCCACCATCAAACTCTTCATATTTTGAGAACCAGTTTCGATGAGAGGTCATGTGAAAAGATGCACCTGAATCAACCAACCACACATCATCAGATGCATGGGCTGCCAAAGCTTGATGAATGCATCGCCATCTTCTTGAGATCTTTCTGAAGCTGAATCTGAACCTTTCTTCTTCTTCTTTGGCTCTTTGCAGTCTTTACGGAAGTGCCCAGATTTATCACAGTTCCAACATTTTGCCTTGGACTTATTGGAAGTCTTTGACTTCCCATGGGATTTGGATCTACCCTTATTGTCAGACTTATTGTCATTTTTCTTCCCTCTTTCAGTGGATCTCCCACGAACAGCAAGGGCTTCTTTTTCCGAAACGAAAGCCTTTCTCCGCATCTCCTCTGATTGCAGCGAAGACACCACATCATCCATTTTGAAGGTGACTAAAGTGCTTCCGAGAGCCATCACAAGATGGTCCCATGAATCCGGTAAAGAACACAAAAGTGTGTAGCAACGATCCTCCTCCTCTAACTTGACACCAGCTGATGTCAATTGTGCAGCTAGAAGATTAAATGCATTTAAATGATCCGTTAAGGATCCACCTTCCTCCATTCATAGAGAGTACAACTTCTTCCTCAGAAACAAATTTTTCACCAGAGATTTGGCCTGATACACAGCCGCAAGTCTTTCCCACAAACTATTTGTAGTTTTCTCATCTAGAACATTCAGAAGGACTGCATCGGTTAAACAGAGTCTTATGAGACCCTTAGCTTTACGGTCTTTGATATCCCAATCTGCTTGAGCTATAGTTGTTGGTCTTGTAGCACTTGAAGTCACTTCTAATAGGTCATGATCTTCCAACATGTCTTCCATCTTGAGTTTCCACAACTCAAAATTAGTGCCATTAAATTTCTCCACCTCCATTCTTCCATATGATGAACTTGCCATCTCAATCTGCAAATAAGATTCAGAATGCTCTGCAAAAAACTCCCACTCAAACTTGAGATTAGCTCAAAAAACCCTACCCAACAACTAGGATCAAAATTTGATCAAGCTCTGATACCACTTGTAAGGAAACTCAGGTGCGAAAATAGCTTCCTACACTAATCTCTATAGGAGAGTATTGTGCAAATTCTTATAAATCCTTACAATTTTAGATTCATTAACTACTTTAACAAAGATATTGCAACCACATACCATACATATAGAAAAATAGAGAATGACACAATGATATACCCTGGGGAAAGCCTTTCGGTAAAAAACCCCAGCACTCCAAAACCTACACAATGTATTATCTTCAACACAAAGTTTACAATACACTTGCAATGCAAGTTCTTTCAGGAGACGAGAGACAAAGCCAACAAGACTTAAATTTTTGTTATATCTCTCCCATAGGAGCAGCATCATATATATAGACTCCTTTGGACCCAAAAATAGGCACAACCACCAAGACCCATGCACAAAGCCACATGTACACAACTGTTACATGCAATCCCAAGAATAGGCATCCATCCCTAGAATAGACTATGACAGCTTGTCGTAGAATCTGCCAAAAATAATGGTCACAAGAGAAGTGTAAGAGAATCTGTCATACCAACCTATTTTTGGCATATTCTCTTACACACACCAACCACTTCTTCTTGGGCACCCAAATAGGCCCTAGTCATAAGATGCTCTTACACCTGTCATATCACATTCCTTAAATAGTTCTTACGTGTCGTAGGAATCCATCATGACCATTTCAGTCATGATCTCCTTACGCACAAGATGTCAACACATCAACATGCCAACTAGACATGTACACTCACACTTAATTACATTATTTGTAAAAAATACATTTACAAAACAAATAATAAGAATAGGAATTATCCAAGGTTGAGACACCTTATTCCTAAGACACAAGAGGAAAATAGTATATGGAATATCTGGTAAAGTAGAAGAACAGACCGATGGAAGACAATTCATGGATTTCATAGTCTGATTAGGATGTAACTCAGATCATACCCACTAAATGATTTGGAGAATCATTACAAAAATAACCCCAGGTGTCTAATGTAGGAGCATCTCGGGTCCTTGGCAATCCTATGTCACTGAAAACATTTTGGAGTTTGTCTCTATTGCTTGGTTCCTTCTTTGACTGAGCTGGTTGGTACTTGTTTAGTTTCCTTTGGTTATCGAGCATGGTCGGTCATTTCCTAAGTGGTTGGTTGTTTTATTGGTGCTCGACATTGCTTGTCTATTGCTCGGTCATCCTTGCTCGCCAACGGGTTTAGTTTTGTTTTCTGTTGAGGCTGACTTGTGCATTTATATTGGATTGTAGATTTAATGTTTATATCCATCATTGGGAAGTGTGTGGTCCTAGATCTGACCATTACTTCCATTAATTATGGATCTGAAGGTTGACTCAGTTCGGTATCCTCTTGTATAAATGTAGTTGTTTGGTTGTAGTTGAGGAGGTAGTTTTGGAGAAGATAGTAGACATTAGATTGAAGATTTGTAATAGATCCTTGTATGTTGGAGGACTTTTGAGTTTGTTTGTAGTATCAGGCCATAATCAGGAAGGCCTTAAAGCCCAGCATGTATGATTCAATTGATGAAAATATATGAAGGATCTGGCATTCTCTCTCTCACTATTGTGTTTGTTTGCTTCTATATGTGTTGAGCAGGCTTGGATCATCAAGGTGTGCCATCCTTTGGCCCCTCATGACTTCGGCCTTGCGTCACAAACTTCTGATAGGCCTCACATGTTTTAACAAATTGAAAAGAGTCCTTGAATAATGTGGGCCAAAAATAGCCAGCTCTCAAAATCTTATGGGTAGTAGTCCTTGCAGAATAATGCCCCCCACATACACCGGCATGCATTTCATTCAAGACCTTCTCTACTTGATTCTTCTCAAGGAAAAATAGTAGAATCCCATCTCTATTTTTCTAGTATAAATCTCCTTGTATTAATGTGTATCTCTGAGCTTATAATCTTAAAGCTCTCTTTTGATTGTCAGTCATATACTCTAGACATCTGGCATTCTTAATGAAATAAACAATGTCAACATAATGTGGTTGCATTTCAATACTAGTTATTGTCAAGTCTGATACCCCTTCACTATTAACTTGGACCAAATCCATGTTTTCTTCAGTCATCAACTTTGCCAGACCTAGTCCTCTTACTAGCTTGGTCATATGAATTTCTAAGTTGAATTCCTAGATCCTAGTTCAATTTCATAGATCATCTTATCTATTGCTTTCTAACCATTGTAATAGTGAAATACCTTAACCAGCTAGATCTTAATAGATCTTAGTTGTAAACCCTCTTACAAGGTGGCATTCATGTTGAATGTTTAAAGTCCTCTAGCAAGGCTTCTCCTAACAGGACAAAGATTCTAACAAGTCTATAGAAAAACCCCTTAACCGGGTAGCACCTAACAGTGCTTTTGTAAACCTTTAACTGAGTAAGCTCCTCATAGGGCATAGTCCATAACAGTAAAAATCTAGTAGGTGCCAACTCCCATCGTGGTTTTTTCCCATTTGGGTTTCTACGAGAAAAATATGGTGTCTTCATTGTGTGATTGATTATTTGTGGATGAATGCTTTGAAAGTTTCTATTCATGTTAGTTGATGTTGAATGTTTTGGTTCATAAAGTCTAAGGAGTTTTAAATCAAAGAATTTGTTGATTACTGATTCAGCCCTACCCTCTCAGTAATTAGACTTGTATTAACATTGGATAAGAATGATTTGGTCTTAGCAGATATTCCACCTGGTATACCCTTTTTGGATTACAAAAAGGGGGGTGAATCAGTAATCCTTGATTCTCTATACCTTAAATACTTTCTCCGATTAAACTTGGTGTCAACTCGGTCAGACACAATTTAACATTTATCAACAATAGTAAATAAACTTATCAATTAGCAATAACAATCACACAAATCATTCAACACATAACACTAGTATTTAACGTGGGAACCCATCTTTGGGAAAAACCACTATGGGAATTGTCACCCACTAAAGAAAATACTCTTTTGAAGTATGCTCGATTAAGAGCCAATCTTGTTAAAGATTACAATACACACTGCTAAGTGTGACCCGGTCAAGGGATTTACCTCAGATCTGTTAGGATCTTCATCCTATTAGTAGTGGTCTGGTTAAAGTTCTTCAAACATTCTTTAAATGTTACCTTTTGTAAGGATTTTACATTAAGAGTGTTAAGTCCACTAGGTTAAGAGATTTTTCTGTTACTTGAATGTTAATAAGAAAGAATGAATAAATTAACTTTTAAATCCGCTACTATCCTTTTCATAATCAGATCCTTTGTGTGCTCTTCTTCTTCACTTCAATCCTTCACTTTCCACTGGCTTCAACACTTCATCAACTTCAACTTCCTGACTGATAATTCAACCTTTTCCTTCTTCACTACATCAATTGGTGACTCAATAACTCTTCAATTTTCCAGCAATTTAATCATACAAATTCATCCTTTATATAGACTTTTTTTTCTACTTAATCTCTTTTATCACATTTTCTTCTGATTAATTTCAACTGTCTGATCAAATTCATAAACTATTTCAATGAATATAGATCTCGGTAACACATTTTAATTTCACC
The DNA here is from genome assembly GCA_027943335.1 of Chamaecyparis obtusa. NCBI lineage: Eukaryota > Viridiplantae > Streptophyta > Pinopsida > Cupressales > Cupressaceae > Chamaecyparis > Chamaecyparis obtusa. The sequence continues at coordinate 691,446 of BSBK01004319.1, read as the reverse complement.
TTAGAACTTGGACTTTCTTGAAACTTGTTCCTTCTCTTTTAGCCGCTTAGATCTATACCATAGATCGTCATCATAAATTTTCATGATCGTAGATATCTCCAAGTAACTCTTCCTTATCATTAGAATCTTCCACCTCATCAAAGCTCAACATTAAATGTTGTTTTGATCCTTCTTTTTAATTTATGTTCAATTCTTGGTGATTAACTTATTTTCTTGAATTGAATTTCATTTAGCTTCTCTCGGTGTTTAAAACCTTATGCTTGGTGTCTTGAGTTCCTTTGCCTTTACCGAAACTTACTTTTCTCTTACCGAATGACTTATTTTGCTTGGTAGCCAAAATTGTTTTACTTACCAACTTGATTAATCTTCTTTACCATTCTTGACCAACTTGATATAATCATATGTTAGGTAGAAAATAATTATATCAACATATATTTTAACATTGTTTGATGTATATCAATTGCCCAATTAGGTTCTTCATCTTCACAACATGTCACTTCTTCTTCTTCTTCTTCTTCTTAACTCATTCAACTTATATCATACTCTGAATGATATGGAAACACAATATAAACTAGATATCAATTTCTTGACAAGATAATAACTGATCTAATATTTCTACTATCTTGTATACCTCTTATCTTAGTTGGTCTTTATCATCATTACTATCAGTTAAAGTAATAATCTCCCTGTTTGGCATTAATGGCAACACTAACAAACTTTACTATTTAATTGATGATGGCAACACTTACTGTCAAGTCTTAAACTCCCTTTGAGTTGTAACTTCTTTTTTTACTTGATCTCCTTATGTACATCTTCTCCCTCTATCACTCTAGTCATCAATATAAATATTCTCCCTCAATTGATCTTCTTCAACTTATCATATTCTCCCTCTATGCAATCTTTAGTAACCTCTCCCTCTATAATTAATTGAATTATTCTTCCTCTTTGACAAAAATGCCAAAGACATACTCTTGAAAACTTTTCTTAGGTAGTAAATCATACCTCAAATGTAGTGATTTCTCATTGCAGACATAACATATTTTTACAACTTTAGGCTTCACCTAAAGAATGAACACTAGCATCAGCTCATAAAATAGATTTCCTGATAAAAACTTGAATTGATGCAACATGCATCTTGCCTTAGTGAATATTGGATAGGGGAAGAACCCCTAACTTACCTCAAAGATACTCAAAAGCATCCTTCGATAATGGTTTGGTAAATATATCAGCTATATGTTCCTTTGAATTTACATACTCCAATATCACATGCTTGTCTTGAACTTGTTCTCTCAAGTAATGATATTTCATAGAAATGTGCTTTGTCTTTGAATGCATCACCAAATTCTTTGATATATTAATAGCACTAGTATTATCATAGTAAATTGTATTTGTATCAGTAATCTCTTCTTGCATACTTTTAAATAATTGTTTGATCCACACAATGTTTGAACAATTCATAGCTACAACAACATACTCAGCTTTGATAGTAGATTGTGAAATACAACTTTGTTTCTTTCTTAACCATGTCACTAATATTTATCCTAAAAATAAAGCTCAACCACTTGTGTGTTTCTTGAAATCAATGTTTCCAGCCCAATCAACATCAATATATACCTCAAGATCAAAGTCTCCTTTTTGTGTATAGCAGACCAAACTCTTCAGTCCCTTTCAAATATCTAAATATTCTTTTGGACTACAGACATGTATGTTTCCTTTGGGTTGGCTAAAAATATAGCAACAATACTATTGCCCCACTTTTGTTTTCAAAGGTCTAAACAAATGTGGATACCTTGTTTTAGATTGAGTCATGATTTTTGAGATGTCTAACAAGAGTCTAAGTCTAGATTGACCCTAGGATAGGCAGTCTTTATCGAATCCCCTTTCATGCCTTTCTCTGATTTCAAGCCGGGAAGGTTTTAATTTTATCTTAGGGATGGGTAAGTTATAGTTCCTAATTCGATAAAGACTATTGCTCTTATGATTCTATTGATGGAATTCATATAGATGAGAATTTCCAAATCAAAATTTCCCCTCTTTGTCAAGAAAGTGAGATTCACCTTCTCCTCAATGGGTTTTGGCCCATGAAGGTAGTTCTCCAATTGAAGGGAATACATGAATCACAAGCATAAAGACTAAACCTAGAAATTTAGTTTCTCAGGTTAAGAATGAGTCTGATCAAGTAAAGTTTCTGAGTGGAAGAAGCCATACCAAACTTCCCTCATATTGCAGAGTTCTCCCTGCAAAAGTTAATTCCTGAAGAACAGTGGAAAGTATATCAGAAATTCCTGGGACCTAGGCACCTGCATCTGAGGAAGTAAATTTGAGCTCCTGTAATGGATAAATAGCCTTGAAAGGGCAAGATGGTGAATAAGAGCCTATTTTTGGAGAACTAGTTTTTAGCTTCTCCCCTCTCGAAAAATCACTCAAGAAGGTCGATTTCCAAAAAATGGTAACCTATGAAGAGATAAGCACCAGGAGTCATATGGATTAAGCATCTTGATGTGAAGGTCCTCCACTTTGGTATTTAGAAGATTTCTAACAAAATGAGTTGGTCACTGATTTTTGGCAAATCACTCCTACAATTTCCTTTCAATCGGGTTTCCACCTGCGAAGTGGGTTTTTCGACAAAGGCAATGTAGGAAGCAAAAAAGTAAAAATTTGATACAAAAATTAAGTTACCATTACAGCTACTCCAAACAGGTAAAAATAATTTCTTAAGGGCATTAATAAGGTGCATTGAATTCAAATCTTAACGTTAGGACTTTAACAAATATTTTTAAAAATCCCTCACTTGTGTGGTGCAAGATATGGAAGGTAACGGTAGGCAAGTGGGTTGTTTATAAAAAATCAAAGCTTTTAAGAGAAAATCACTATTCATCAACATATGCCCTTGATTTACCACAATTTCATAAATCATTTCACAACATCATCTGGAGCTTCTCGATAGTGAATCATAGTAAAAAATCAAAAGCTATGGCCACCAGATTCATGGGTTTCGATGGTCTGAATAGAATCACATTTGAATGGCACATGATACGTGTCTCAGATTCTATGATCTGGATAATTTGCACTAAAAAATTGAGCGAGGAGAAACTTCATCCTATGACATAGAAGCTCAAAGGGAGTGGTTTGGTTGAGGCCGCCAGATTTCCTATTGCAGTTCAAGCTCTCGAGTTAATCCAAAAATGCATAGCTAGGTTCAATTCGGATTTCCTATTGATAGAGAGTCTGTGTAGAATAGCCTTCGTATCCCAGAGTGGGTAGAGTTTTCAAATATGAACTTCTCGATTGCAATGTCATAGTATAATGAGAAAAATATGAGATGGAGGAAGGAGATCATGGGTTCATGGTTTCAAAAAGCTAGAAGCATAAAAGGAAAAGTTCCAAAGATGCTTTTTGGGATGGATTTGAAGATCGTTGACATTCTGGTACTTCTTCATAGAATAAAAGGTGAAAGCGACGCATTGAATTTGATAGAGCACTACTACTTCTTGGTCTAGTAATATGTATTGATCACCATTATATAGACTGGGCTTAAGTGGTAAGTGAAAATATGTCCAATGCTCTGAATCTCACCAAGTACCAAAATAGTTTCTATATGTCTTCCTATTTAATATATGTTTTAGCTACATTGCAAGTATGCCTTGGACTCCCTAGACTAGAAGAATATGAAGATGATGTAAAAATTTATGATTTCTTCCCCCATTCAAAGTTGAAATATAGTTATGTCGAGTTCATTAGAGTCAATGAATCATTTATGATGAGGTTGTGGAGAGAGTTGCAAGGATGCCCAGAGTGGAAGTTCTCACCAGAGGCTATGGAATTCATCACCTAGTTTAGAAGCTTCTTTATTCAATTTTCTAGTTTCTCATACCTTCGCCTTGAAAGTTTTGATGATTTCCCCATGAAGCTGCCAATGTATCTAGATGACATGATCATGCTTGTGGAGGTAATCTGGAAAATGTTGCAAGTGAACCTAATCAGTGCAGGTATTAAGAAGAAAGGCTACGAGTTCCCCATTACCATTGGACCCTACAACTGCACGTCCAAATCAAATGCTAAGAATGTGATCAAGGCATTTGAGGGTAGATATAAACTAGAGAAGTATGAGGTGCTGAGGCCACATTTTGATCTAGTAGGCTATTCCAGAGATCATCTATAGATGAGTTCTATAGTCAGGCACATTCTTAGGCTCGAAGATTATTGAGTGAATTGCAAAGATGATTTGGAGAGTTGGGAGAGATTTTACTCCAGGCTGACCATTGAACAAATCAAACTATTTAATGTCAACATTGATGTTGAAGGCATCATCAGTCATGGTGAGCATATGTATAAAGATACATATAGGGACCAGATCAAGCCCTATCTTGTGAGTTTAGAACCAGTTCAAGGTCAAGTCATAGAAGATTTGGAGACCTTAACGGCTAAAGTCATGAAAAGGACCAATAAGTGGGTCCAGTAGATGATGGGAAGGAAGAAGAGATTTGGGAAACCTACCCCTCAAAAGGATCCTACAATCAAGCCAGTGAGTGCTCCTACATCCTCCTCTTTGTTAGCTTCATCTGTAGAAAAGGGACCAGCTCAACCAGCGGGTGGAGATGATCACCCACTCGCAAAGGAAATTCCACTCGAGAAAACTTGTGGAGCAGGATCATCTCCAGTCATAGGTTCTAATGAAGCCGAAGTCAAGAAACCTGACAAACCAATGAAAGAGGCTATTGAAACTATAGAACTAGAGCAATAGACCCAAGGAGGAATTGTGGAAAAAAAAATGACACTCCCAGCCAACAGGATCATCTTGTTTTCGAGATCGGCGATGATAGTAGTAGTTCAAAAACTAATGAGACAGATGAGCACTTGGGATCTCCTGAAAAAGAAAAGGGTATTTCTTCTTTGCAAGTCAACCCTTTCACTTCTAAGCCTAAATCTTCCACTCCTATTATCAGGATGCTATTCATAGAATACTTTCTCTCTACCACAAAGGTCACAAGTGTGGAATCATGGAATGATAACACCATAGCCCGGTAGAGGAAGAGAGCTGAGTTAAGTACTCCTAGTAGCAAGATGCTTTCACAAGCAATGGAGTCAGTCCGAACCAAAAGAAAAGTTAATAAGTCTAGGACACTGACCACCCTTGGTTGAGATCCTGATACAGATCATTTGACTATGGAAATAGCCAAGCCTTAAATCACAACATAATTGAAGATCTTGCTACCTTGGATTTTGCACTCCAGTCCTTTGACATGGGGCTCACCTGTCATGACACCAAGGTAGATTTATGGAAGCCCAATAATGTCTTGATTGAGGAAGAGCTCGAGGAACTCAAAGTCACCAAGACTTGACTCAAGGCAGAGATTAATGAGATGACTAACTTCATCAGGTAGTTAGTCACCCCAGTGGTTAGTCTACCTAGTTCTTTGACCATGTTTGATCCTACTATGGCTGAGAACCAGACACCAAATTACAAGAAGGTCGACACTTTGGGCATATCAGCAGGAGATGGATAGAGTGGCTTAGGTCGGAAGGTCTAGTAGCCATTGAACAACTTAGAAATATTCTTCTAAAATTGGAAACAAAGAAGAATTCAATTGGGGGACATTTGAAGATACTCACGGCAGAAAGGTTGAGATGTGAAGAGTGTCTGGTGTTACTACATTGGTTAGTCACTATGAAGACTAAGGATGTCGTGAAGGCTAGCATACTATAGAAAGGAGATGAGATTTTGATTGAGTGGCTCTAGGGCATGGAATTCAAAATGGAAATGATAATCAAGGAAGAAGCCAAAATGAAGGTCACCGAAGAGAAAATTGCCAAAGAGAAAAGTAAAATCTTTGCATATCTAACAAGCCTTCATACTAAATCCCAGACTAGTGGAGATGGGAAAAGTCTGATTGGTCTGGCCAACATGTAGAAGTCATTTTCCAACTACCTAGATCATCTCACAGATTCATCCAGGTCTCATCTTGATAGGATACCCAATCTTCAACAACTTGGCGGGAGTATATACAAGGCCATGGAAAAGATACAGATTCAAAAAGATGTGTTGAAATGCATGGAGAAAGATCATTCCCGTTGGCTCATAAGATTCAAAATCATCTACATCCCAAATTCTGAAAAGATGATTCTGATTCTTGCAGCTACCAAAGTACATAAGGCCAAATTAGAGAAGGTGAAGAAGCTAGTGAAGAGAAAATAGCTTTCCCCTCTTTCTTTTTGGATACACATTGTATAATCAGTAAATGGCCATTTGTCATTTACAGGTCCTGTAGAATATGAATCGATTCAGTTGATTTTGTAATGGCTTAATTCTTGAAGCCTATATGTAATACTTTGAAAATCAATGAAAAGGTCAGCTAATTTTTGGTGCGAAATACATCTTGTTGAGGAGTCAATTTGGATAGTGTTTTGTGCAATTTATTTACTATTCCATGCATTTGAAACTTTGAATGTTTGTTTTCCTTAAGCTGGTTTGAAGATAGCGAATAGACGATGTTCTGTTTCTCTTCTTTAACACAGCTAATTGATAGTAATCGGAGTGTTACTTGAAGGTTGGGAGAATACACATATGTCCTATTTAGATCATTTTCATTCACTTTGTTTTGTTTCATTTCATTATCTCAAGTAAGGTTCTTAATGCACCGCTGCTGCTATGAATTCATAAGCATTGTGAAATCACATAGTTGATTAGTTTTTAAAATCATTTTCACTGCCTAGATTAGTTTCTCACTAAGGGCTAGTTCAGTTACCTCTCCTGTTCTCTGGTTAAGAACATACCCCCATTAGGCTTTATAACAAACAAAATTCATTGCATATCTTTACATAAGGGAGTTGTACCTATAAAAATTTAGAGGGAAGTTAGTTGAAAAGTTAACAACTTTCCAACTGTTCGTATTCACATTGTTTCTTGAGGATATTTTGGGAAAATAAAGAGATAAGTCTAAAAGGAACAATCTATTTACCAAAAAATACCAACAACATGAGCAATATTAGGTCAACTATGAACAACATACTGTAGGTTACCAATCAGGTACCGGTAGAGTGTTTCATTTACTTCTTTTATCTCATCTTCCTTTGACAATTTACAACCATTAGCCATCGGTGTTCCAACCGGTTTTGACTCTTCCATATTGAATGTCTTTAGGATCTCCTTCATATACTTTGATTGTGCTATGTAAATCTGACTTTTAACTTGTTGAATTTGTAATCCAATGAAGAATTTAATCTATCATATCATGGACATCTCAAATTCCTTTCTCATCTCTCCAGCAAATGATTTAAACATTGTCTCATTTCCTCCAAATATAATGTTATTATTTTTGTCACTTGTCCTTTGAAATCCAATCTTGATTAAATATGAGTTTAGTCTTTCATACTATACTCGAGGTGCTTTCTTCAAACCATAGAATGCCTTGTGTAGTTTGCATACCATATCCTTGTTAGAATTCTATTTAATATAAACTTCTTTAATAATTCCATTTAAAAATACAAACTTAACATCCATTTGATAAACTTTGAATCTTTTATAAGTAGCATATGCAAGTAAAAGTATTACACCTTCTAATCTAGCAACAGGGGAAAATGTCTCACCATAATCAATACCTTCTTCTTGTGCATTCCCTTCACATACTAGTCTTGCTTTGTTTCTGATCACATCTCCATTCTCATTGATTTTATTCCAGAAAATCCACTTTGTGCCAATCACATTCCTATTCTTAGGTCTCGATACCAATAACCAAGTTTTGTTCTTTTCAATCTAATCAATCTCTTCTTTCATTACATTAATCCAGTCTTCATTTTCAAGTGCATCCTTGACTAATCTTGGCTCAAATTCAGAAATTAAACATGTATTATCTCTTAACTTACTTATTGTCATGACTTCTTGTCTCCAATATTTTTTGTCGATGAGTGGTGTCTTCTCACTTTTTTTTCTAATACAGGCTTGGTAGACTATTCATCAGTGTTTTCATTTCTCGATAGAGGCTCAACTTGCTCCTTTATTTCTTCTTGTTGCAGCTTGGGAACTGTACCCAAAATTATTTCCTATACATATACAAATCTTTGATAATCTTCAAGTTCCTTTTTGTTATCTTCTTCATTTCTTTCTTTAAATTCATCAATCCTCACATTTGTACTTTTCACAATATTGTTAGTAGCCTTAATCAGATATTTATAGGATTTTCCCTTTGAGAAATATCTTAGGAATATACCTTCATCTCCTTTAGAATCAAACTTTCCATTCTTAGCATCTTTTAGTATGTAACACCTACTTCTAAATTTTTTGAAGTAACTTACATTCAGTGTATGCCCATATCAGATTTCATAGGGTATTTTATGTGTACCTTTCTTCAATTATACTCGATTGAGTGTGTAGACAATGGTACTAATGACTTCTCTCCAGAATATTTGTGCAACCTTCTTGTCAATCAAAAACATTCTAGAACAATCAAATATAGATATGTTCCTTCTTTTAGCTATGCCATTTTATTGTGAAGTATTCGGTGTAGATACTGTTAGGAATGGGAACACTGAGAGGGAGGGGTGAATTAGTGTTCACTATATTTAATCTTTTTGCTTCACTCTTTAATCTTAACTTGAATGCTTAAGTACTGAAATGAACATCGACATAAATAAGAAACATGAACACAAAACATAACAAAAATATGGTTATGGGGAAACTCAAATAGGTAAAAACCCCAGTGGGAATTGACACCCACTAATATTCTGTACTAGTGTTTTATGATTGTTTTTAGAAGATCCTCAACCTTGTTAGGAGATGCTTTACAATGTATTTATTACAGTGACCTAGTCAAGGGTCAGACCTTGTTAGGAGTCTTTTACAATAACCCTATTAGGGGTGTGGACACAATGTCCTAGAGCTCACTTCTCAAGTGGTGAAGGCTACAACTTTATGATCTTAGGTACACACTATATCTACTAGATGAACTATCACTGTGACACTGCTTGTCTGATCAATCCCTTTGATGCACTAATGCTTTGACTTCTTGAAAAGCTCTAATAAATCTTATCAACTCTTCACATACTTATTCTCTACTTATCTCAACTCTATTTCAACTCTCATACCTATTACAAAGGGCACAACTAATGTTTATATGTGCATACAAAATAATTAACTAGGTCGGCCCTTTAACCAATTACATACAACACTTCCAATTTAATTAGCTCAAGCATGTTTACAAAAAAACATAATTATATGTCTACAACCTAATTAAAATAGGTGTATAGCCTTTACAACATAATAATAAAACCACTAACCAAAATACCCACAATCGGCTACTTGCACTATTCTTCTCTGGCATTCACTGTCTGTGCAACTTGAACTCTCTGTATCTTCCTCATACTGAATCTTCTGATCATGCACTCTGAGATGTAACATGAATATGGTCTTACCAACTTAACTTCTAGGGTGCATACCATAATTCTATCATATGCACGTGCATTGATGCTTTGACCTTCAGGTACTTTGTATACTATGCAATCTTCAACACTTAGCCATTTTATGATCTTCTTATCATAAGCAGTGACTCCAAAACATCATATGACTTTGTTACCATAATGAAAACACCATATTAAGTCATATATACTAGTATAGTCAACTTTCCAACAATCTCCCCCTTTGTCATTGATGGCAACAAAGGAATATTGAAAAGTGACTAACTGTTCCTTAATACAAAAAACACTTAATCATACTCTATCTTATATCTCCCTTATATCTTCTTATTATACATTTTCTTTACATAGCTATAGTTCCATATTCTATACATGCTCCCCCTTTGACATTAATGAAAAAGGTGTTACAAAATTGAATCTGTACAAGTACTTACACTAAAAGTACATCCGGGTATGCAATCTATAAATTTTGGATCTTTTGCTTCCAAAATGCAATCAATACATTGATTGTTTGGAGATGGGTGCATAAGGCATATTGTAGTTTCTCCATGTTCTCCAAATCAATGCTAGGACCTTGATCATATGTCAGCATGGTGGCATCAATCTCCTTGATATTCTGATTCAACACATCTAGGGAAGGCACAAGAGCATTTCTAAGCTGAGTCTGCCTAGCCCTTATCTTGGACATCTCCTTTTCTGCCTTCTTAATTTTTTCAAGTTGTCCTTGAGAAACATTTTTGCACATGTTTACATTAGTATAGGGATCTTCTACTAATTTTTTCACTTGTTCTATCATGGCCTCTGCTTCTTGAATCTTCTTGTAGTGATCAGTTGTCAACTTATCTTGATTCATACAATCAATAATAATTTTTCTTCCTTTTGCTGCAAACTCTTTCAAAGTTGCTTGTCCAACTTTGAGTGAGCTAAGGTCTAGTGAGAAGTTACTGAAAAAATCATTTAGCCTTTTCTACATATACTTCTCCTCTGCAACTAATGATGTTAATTCTTCCAATTTAGAGAAATTACTCTTAAATTGTGAAAGAATTGCACTTACATCATCAACAAAGTGTACCTTGGATACTTTCTTATCTGCTCGTAATAGGTTGTTTAAAATATTTACTGATTCTAAAAAGAGATAATTCCTCATTACCTATTTCTCCTTGGCCTTCTCTATAGTGAAGACACTGATCTTGATCAGGTCTTCTTCTCCCCATGAATCCAAACTTGTCAAGTCAGGTGTCAATCTTGACAATAATGATACAGAAGTAGTGATAGGAGTGCTATCCACTACTTCTTGTTTTACTTTTATTAACATTTCAGCTGATGGTTCATTTCATTTTTCTTCATCTTCTCCTTTTGATGTTTGTGTTTATTTTCCTTCTTCTTTGTCTATTTCTTTTTCTATCTCAGGTGAGTTACCACCACAAAGTGTTTCAGCCTCTTGTGTGCTTACAAAGGCTTCTTCGAACTTGTCTAAGTCTTTATCTATAGCCACCATTGCAAAATCAACATTGTCAATAATGATGGTGCTATCCTTTAGTGACTCTATCATGGGCGTAGACTTATCTGCCTCTAAATGTGTTTCAACTATAGGCGCTGAGTCCTGGGGACCTATCATAGGTACATTAGTAGGCTCTGCCACCTTGACTTCCTTTGTGGGTACTTGAGCTATAGGCACAGTAGATGGGTACATGTGCCTGTTCATGAAGACCTTCTCAAATGATTTCTCTATTTCCTTAGCCACCAATTCATAGTTCTTATCCATTATACGTAGGCTCCTTGACTTGGTTCTAAGATGAGGCTTCACAAGATCAAATAGTAAAGTCTTCTCTTCTAGTGAGCATACTGGGAGGGTTTCATCTAAGGTCTTTTCCCTTATCCTTAGGTCCTCTTCAATGGCCTATCTCTTTAGGAATTATAGGATGTTCCACACATTATCTAGAATCATAGTCTTCAGTTCTAGGACTATCTTTTTTAACTTCATCATATGTTTGACAATCATTCCACAAATTTCTGATTTTTCAATTTCACTATACTTCTCATAGAATTTCCCTACTTAATCTATTCTACCTTCATCAATAATTCTTGTACTCAACAGACTAAGACTAGGTTTGAAGCTTACTTCTAGAGGTGCTTGAGTGTTCTTCATGTTTCTTGTTACTCATGAGGATGGATGACTAGTGCTAATATCTTTCTTCCTCTTAGGCATTACCCTATACTCAGCAGGAGTGGTAAGGTTAATGGTTACTTTGGGAGCAGAAGGAGTAACATCAATTTTACCCTTCTTATCATTTGATTTCTCAATTTTCACCTTCTTCATCTTTGGATCATCAGATTTTGTGTTTGTTGTAGCTGCGCTCTCTATTTCCAAAGCAATCTTCTCTTTCCTTGCTTTGTCTAGGTCTTCTTGAGATACTCCATGAATTTTTAGAATCTCCGAAGTAACCTTGACAACCTTTCTTTTTTTTGCTATGTTGTTCAATACAACATCTACTTCTCTTGTTTTCTCTCCATAGGTTCCCCATCTAGGTTCATTGGGGTCCTTAGGTGCTAACAATAGAACTTGAGCATAAGCCTCTAGAATAGGCTCTTCAACTTCATATGCGAGTGGATGAATCCACTTTGTTCTTGGTTCAACAGCCTCCATGCATGTTGTATTAGTCTCTACCATGAAACAAATACTATCCTTGCATTTTTCAACTATCTTTTCTGGAATTCTGTATCTCATCTGCATTTTGGCCCTAAATGTTTTCAATTCTAGTGTCATGTAATCCTTCAATGTACTTTTAGTACATGGCTTGAGAGATATATGTGGAATAGTGGGAATAGATTTGTCTAGATACAAATCAGACACCTTTCCAATAATATGGAAGTAGATATAGATTATTAAGGATCCAAACCTAAATATCTTAGTCTTGTCATGTTTGATGGCTCTTATGTTGTCTATTATCTGTGTGTGCAAGATCTCACATAGATTAAACTCTCCATTCTCTCTTACTAGTCTTATTGGCTGCTGACACACTGTTTACTCTGCTGGTGTGCTGGAACCTGTATCCCAGTATCATGGACATCAATTTGATGTCTTTCTCCTCTACAGGCTCTATTGTCATTCCAAACCTATCACTTCTTGATTTGCAAGCCTGTTCTACAAGTTTTTTAGTGTCATTTCTCACTAGAAGAATGACACCAATCCTTGAGAGTCCAGTCATCTCATGAATTAGATCTCCTATTATCCTAAACGGTACTTCACCTATCAAAAATAGGTCATCATGGATCTTGGTGAGTGGGATCTTGATCCATTCTGACTCATAGAACTCATATGCTATAGCATATTCCACTATAGGATGATTATCCAACTGTGCATACTCATCCATGAAGGTTTTATCGGGTTTCATCATTGTTTCCCTGTGCACTCTTATTCTATCCAAACCTATTGGTTCCTTGCAGTAAATGTGTGCCCTAATATTTTCCACATGCATAACACCCATGGGAGTGTAGGAGAATGCACCTTCAATGTCATCTAGCATGGATTTGAATGGATGTGTCTTAAACATATATCTCTTCTTCTCTGCCACATCGAATACAATGGGAGTAGCCAATACTTACTTGTAAGCTTTCCAAATGATCTCAAAGACTTCTGAATTGATGTGATAGATTAAGGATTCTGCTACCAATCAAATGCATTCCTAATCACTGGTGAATCAATCTGCAATCCTTTACTATCAAATTTTAGGGCTTCATTGCTCTCCAATCACTCCGAGTTTGAATGTAATGAGAGGTCCAAAAGCTTCTGTGTACTTTAAAGTAAAAATTCTGCCATTAATGCTTGCCATGTAAACTAGGCTATCACTGATAATTTCAAACTTTCATTCTGCAATCAATCAGCTAGTGCACTCTTGCACATAGGTTCAACTAGTCTCCAAAGGGTTAAGTCCAAAGGTACATACTCTGAGAGTGAATATACCAGCCGCACAGGGGTTTAGAGCTAAATTAGCTCCCTCTATGACCCTGAGGTCCATTCATCCAGATGTAGAGGGTGTGTCCACTATGGATGAATCCAATACATTCTCATCATCCTTATCCTTCTTTGCCTCTGACCAGATCAAGGTCACATCCTCTGAAGCTTTCATGAACTTGACTTCTCCTTCGGTATCTAATATTGTTTCTTCTGGATTTTTAGGGCTTTCCTAACTCTACTCTCTTGATCTACAGAACTTTGAGATATGTCCAGCCTTGTTACATGAGTGACAGATAACTGGATGTCTTATATTCCTCAGTGCATTGACATGGGTTACCATTTTACATTGTCTAGCTGAGTGACCATTATAGTTACATATCTGACATGTAACATTCTGAGAACTTCTTATATTTGGCTGATTCTGATTTCTCTGATTATGCCGAGTCTTGTTCTTCTAACTTGTCTTACAATTCATAGCTCTATGACTAAATTTATTGCATGCATAATAGTGACCATTGAAAGGTCTTACCTCTGTACAGTTCCTTGCTATATGTCCATGCTTTTTACATGCATAACAAGTTCAATCTACTAGCTTGCGCTCATTCTTGGATGGTTCAACATGATCTTTAGTTTAACTTCCAGTCTCCTTAGCATCTGAGGTGTCTTTTGGTGCTTTCATTCTTGCTCGCATGTTGTCAATCTAATTTTGTACTTCATTGTTTCCAATGCAGCTAGTATCTCCTTTAAGTCTTCTTGCATACAATAGAGATTCTATCAAATCAGAACTGGTGTGCATTTTATCAATGTGATTCTTTGCCTCTTTTAATTCAGATTCCAAGCTTTCTTTGATGTTCCTTAGCTCCAAGATTTCCATGTTTTCTTGCCTCAATTCTTCATTGAGTTGAAGGTTCTCTTTGATCTTTTCATCATAGACTTCCTGATTGTTAGTCACCTTATCATCCAATTCTTCAATCTGTTGTTTCAAGGATGAATTTTCTTCATTCAACTTCTTGATCATTATCCCTAAATCACTAGTTGATCATTCTTTCAAATCCTTTCTTAGCCTTTTGATTACTTCTTGAGCATCACTGACTTTTTCTTTTAGTTCTTGAATTTCTTTTTCAGATCTGTCTAGGTCTTCAAGAGCAGCTTCAAGATTTCATTTTAGATGTTTCATTTATGCTTTTTCCATGATCTCCTCAAGTGGTTAAACTTATTTTTTGAGGACTAGATCTCTGATACCAATTGTTAGGAATGGGAACACTGAGAGGGGAGGGGTGAATCAGTGTTCACTGTATTTAATCTGTTTGCTTCACTCTTTAATCTTAACTTGAATGCTTAAGTACCGAAATGAACATCAACATAAATAAGAAACATGAACACAACACATAACACAAATATGGTTATTGGGAAACCCAAATAGGTAAAAAACCTTGTGGGAATTGACACCCACTAATATTCTGTACTAGTATTTTATGATCCTTGTTAGAAGATCCTTAACCCTATTAGGAGTTGTTTTACAATGTATTTAGTACAATGACCTGGTCAAGGGTTGGACCTTGTTAGGATTATTTTACAATAAACCTATTAGGGGTGTGGAAACACTATCCTAGAGCTTACTGCTCAAGTGGTGAAGGCTACAAGCTTCTGATCTCAGATACACACTATATCTGTTGGATGAACTGTCATTGTGACACTGCTTTTTTGATCAGTCCCTTTGATGTGCTGATGTTTTGACCTCTTGAAAAGCTCTAATACATCTTATCAAATCTTTGCATACTTATTCTCTACTTATCTCAAATCTATTGCAACTCTCATACCTATTACAAAGGGCGCATCTAATATTTATATGTGCATACAAAACAATTAACTAGGTCGGCCCTTTAATTGATTACATACAAAACTTCCAATTGAATTAGCTCAAGCATGTTTAAAAACAAACACAATTACATGTCTACAACCTAATTACAATATGTTCATAGCCTTTACAACATAATAATAAAACCGCTAACCAAAATACCAACAGTCAGCTGCTTGCACTGTTCTTCTATGACATTCACTATCTGTGCAACTTGAACTCTCTGTATCTTCCTCATACTGAATCTTCTGATCATGCACTCTTAGATGTAGCATGAATATGGTCTTACAAACTTAAATTCTAGGGTGCATACCATAATTCTTTCATATGCATGTGTGTTGATGCTCTGACCTTCTTGTACTCTATATACTATCCAATCTTCAACACTTAGCTAGTTTATGATCTTCCTATCATAAAAGCTGACTCCAAAACATCATATGACTTTTTTGCCATAATGGAAATACTAGATTAAGTCATACACACCAGTATGGTCAACTTGCCAATAGATACTTGTCTTTTGATTCATTTGCATTGTAGAATATAGTTAATTCATTGTTATTCCTAACTGGTTACTGAGAAGGGGGGGTGAATTAGTAAATACTATTTCTATTGTAATTTAAAACTTGTAAAATGATTCTTGCACAAGATAAGTAGAATGTAAACAATCATCCAAAAGCATAAATAGAAATACTCAGATCAACACATCATTTATATGTGGAAACCCTAGGTTAGAAGGAAAAAACCACGGTGAGATAGAGCTCACAACTTCACTACTGCAGTAATAAAGACACCCTGTTAGGAGCTTACAAAGCCCTTGTAAGAGTGCTACATGGTTAAGGGATTTGATAGAAGATCGGTTAAGATCTTAACTCTATTAGGAGCTGCCTTGTTAGAGGACTTTGAATATCAACAAAGATGTTACCTGGTTAAAGGATTTTTACAAAGAACCTATTACGGTTCACCCTTATAGAGGGATTTCAATATGCTTTCACAATACAAAAGCAATGATCTTAACTTGACACTTTCTATCTAATTAGATCATACCTATTGATCTTTCCCAGTTCTGCTTGGCTATTGATCTTTCTGCCTTTCACCTCTGTGACTGTATCTCTCTTCTGCTATGTATATTCAAAAAGTATCAACAACTATCAACAACTTATTTTCTTTCTTCTTATGACCTGTATTTATACAAAAGTTTGTTTAATGAAACCCTTAACTCATAGAACCACTAGGGTGTAAAATCCTCCATAAATTATGCAACAACAAAAAAGCTTTGCATTCTAATCTCAAGTTTACCTTGAAATATCTACGTAGAAATAAAAGTCACTCCTGTTAAAAATCTAACTTCAGTTCTAAATGGTGGATGCTCCACATATTTTGGTTTTAACTTAAATAGTTCTACATTCACCAATGCGGATAGACATGCTTCTTGACCAGTAATAATCTTATACCCGGTTTATCCCTGTATGCAATATAAGACCGGTACAATGCACTCTATTCGGTCTACCAGTGTATTTTTTTTTGTAGTCTACTAGTGCATATCCTCTGTTATAGTCTACTAGTGCCTATAAAGTAATATAAGTGATCTTCTAGTGTACCTATACTGGTGGGAATGGTGTTTGCTTTTGGCTTCACTAATGACAACTTAAATTGCTAACAATCTTCCCGTTTATCATTGGCGGAAAAATCATTGCTCACTAACCATTACTCATTAATTTGTTGTTTTGTAGACTTCACTTTTCACTGGTTGCATGCTTCCCCTATTCTGGTGCTTCTAGTGCCTTTGCTATTCTATCATGTATCTCTTTTGAGCTTCTTCCCTAACTTAGCTCTTCTATCCTATATCTCTTCTGAGCTTCTTCCCTTTTGTTTTGATCTCTCTCATCTTCCCAATGCTTCTTCTTCCCCTTTTTTCCTCCATAGGAAAATGGGTTATGCTTCTCTTAAGATTTTACATTTGAAGCTTTGTGAAGATATCCTTGTATATGTTCTTTGCTAAATGAAGAAATGGGTTCCATTGACCGGTTACATATTCAATGTTCTTCTGTGTTTCTTTTAGAGAGACAATAATGTTCTCCATGTCCTCCACAGTCTTGTAGTCTAGTTCACCGAGAAGATGCTCTGCATCTATTACAGTTTGATGCATTTGATCAAATGTGGGAGCCATAAATAATTGAAATCCAATAGTATCTTGGATTCTTTTGGTCTTATCTTTAGATACCTTTCTCAGAATGAGAGCTAGGTTTGTCATTTCCCTCCTGAAAGCTATTGCAGACTTGTTGTTTATGTCAAATTGGGAAGACAATTCTCTTATGTCTTCTGAAGTCTTTGTTGACTTCTCAGTGAGATCTTGAATAAAAGTATCAAAATTTGAAGTTTTGGACATTAGAGTTCCTGCATCTTAAATTTTTTGTTGAAGCACCCTTAGATTGGTAGATAGTGTGACCTTTATTCCCTGAACCTATTTGTGGAGAATTTCAATTCTCTTCTTCTCGTAATGATCAATTGCCACTGTCTGGATTGGTTAGATCATCTCTAATTGCTTATGCTAATATTTCTAATTGATCTATTATAGGTTCATCTTCATTGATGTCAGTATCAGGTGCAAAGTTGCTTAGGATATTTTTGACACTAGTTAGAACCATGTCCTATTTCCTTTTTGTTAGCTCCTTTAGCTTCCTTGTTGACATTTTGCTAATGTCAACCACATTCTTGGTAGCCTTGCTCCTTTTTTCTTCTATGTCAACTGCAAAAGATAGCTTCCTCTTGGATGAGGATGAGCTTGGAACATCTAAGTGTTCCTTTTGTGTAGGCTGTACCGGTGGTGCTTGCTCAATGTGTACATGCAACTCTTGTTCCTGTTCATTCTACTATTCTTGTTTGTTTTCATTATCTCCCAGTTGGGCTAATTCCCCAGCAATGCCACATTTTCCAGTTGTGCCTCCTCTTCTAGTCAATTTTGCTAACATGAGAAATAAGAGTTTTTTCATCTTCATACTTCTCTTCTTCTGAATTATCTTTCATAGAAACATAGACAACTTTAAATTTTTTTTTATGTCATCAGATTCATCATTAGTAACTCCTTTCTTGGCTAGGTTACAAGACTTCTTTCCTTTATCCTTGTAGTCTTTAAGGGCCCGTTTGGTGCATGGAATTAACCTAGAATAGGCATTATTGAATGCGAAAATAAACTAATTCGCCATTTGTGGCCATTTTCTTAATTCCCAAATTAGAAAACTAATTCCCATTTTTTGGCCAATGCATGGATTAAATAATTCAAAAAAAAGATGGAATTCATTTTATTCCAGAATAAGTCTATTCAAGAGTTCAAAATTTCATCAAAATCTAAAAACTCATCAAGTCTATGCATTAGGGTTTTCCATTTTTTGCAAAACTCATTGGGTTCGGGTATTAAAAAATGCATATGTGATTTTTTGTTTTTTTGAAGAACAGTAGCCACAACTTGAAACTCAATGGAATATGAATCACCACACACTGGAAACACTCAGTCTTGAAGGAGACTCCCATAATACAGTTGGGAGCCTATAACAAGTCTGACGCCCTTTGCCAAGATCAAACTCTGAATCCACAAAAGGAAGTGACTCCTCTTCTTTATCATTGTCTTCTTTATGATTTGTCACCATGTATAAAATGAAGTTCTGACTTGTAGAAAAAATGATAAACACATGTTCTTAAATGATTTTTTAATGTCTTTGGCCTGTCTCCATGCTTGTTGCAGACTTTTGAAAGATCTCCATTGCACGAAACTTTCTTGACTATATTTAGAATGTTCATTGAATGTATCAATGTTTTGTGTCTATATCATTTTGTATAGTTAAATAGTATTTAAAGTAAATTTAGAAGTAAAGTGAGACCAGTCTTAGCTTTAAATGGTTTAGGGAAATTTAATTATTTAAAAGATGTTCATAAAATATATATTAAAATTTATAAGATTTTTTTTTTTATAATTATAATTTTTTAATAAGTTAAAAATACATATTGTTCAAATTAATTAAAATAATGAAAAATAATCCTTATTCGAATTCCACATTATGGGATCCAAACACATAATATATTAATTCCTAGTCATCTTCTAGGTGCACCAAACAGGTCCAAACCTTATTCCAACTTTCATTTTGAGGATTAATTAATCTGAGAATAGGTCCTTATTCTAGAATAGGCCTAATCTAGATAAGCTAATTCCATGCACCAAACAGGCCATAAATCTTTGATATCGGCTCTCTTTCTTGTCACTTTTATCATTTATGTCATTATTAGGACATCTAGATGCAAAGTGGCCAATTTTTTTGCAATTAAAACATTTCAAAGGTAGCTTATGTTTATACTTTCCTTTACCTCTCAGTAGCCTCTTAGCCAACAGTGCTTCCAATTCTTCTTGTTCTTTATCTTCGATTAGGATACTGCCATAATCACTTCCACATGAACTAGTGTGATTCTCTCTTTCTCTTCTTGAACATTCAATGCTTAAAGATGATTTAAAAACTATTTCCATAGTTGGTAGACTATTATCATAATTACTAATTTCAAATGCAGTCAGCTTACCGATCAAGGCATCAAGAGTAGCATATTTATTTGGTATGGATCTCAGTTCCTAAATAGCAGATATCCAAATAGTATACATGGATGAAAGAGTTCTCAGAATTTTACTTACCACTTGTTCACCAGTTAGTGATCCACCATCACCTCTGATGGCACTAACAAATTCCTTGATTCTGAAACTATACTAAGCAATGTTCTCTTCATCTTTCATTCTCATTTCATTAAATTTTCCTCTGAGATTGTCAACCTTAACTTTTTGTACTTTCAGATCACCTCCATAAACAAGTGCAAGCCTATCCCACATCTCTTTTGTAGTAATACAATCCTTAATGTCATTGAATTCAACATCAGTCAGGGAGGAAGCAATTTTAATCATTTCTAAGTTGTGTTCCTACTTTTCTCTTATTTGATCAATTGT
Organism: Chamaecyparis obtusa; assembly: GCA_027943335.1. Taxonomy (NCBI): domain Eukaryota; kingdom Viridiplantae; phylum Streptophyta; class Pinopsida; order Cupressales; family Cupressaceae; genus Chamaecyparis; species Chamaecyparis obtusa. The sequence goes on along the minus strand of BSBK01004319.1, from coordinate 671,244 downwards.
CATAGGTCTAGTAGGTGGTGGAGTGTAGTCATTATCTAAAAGATTAAGTGCAAAATCTTCAATCCCAGATATGTATAACCTCATCCTGCTTTTCCATGTAGAGAAACACTCTTTGTTCAACTTAGGTACTTCTCTTCTATATGTCTTCGGATCTTTTACTCAAGTCTTTCAAACTTATCCCTTTAGATTACTTAGATATGATACTAATTGTTGGATTATGGAGAGGGGGGTGAATTTGTAATCCTTGATTCTATTACCTTAAATACTTTCTCTGATTAAACTTTGTGTCAACCCGGTCAGACTCAATTCAACATTTATCGACAATAGTAAATATACATTATCAATCAACAACAACAATCACACAAATCATTCAACACATATAACACTAGTATTTAACATGGAAACCTAGCTTTGGGAAAAACTACTGTGGGAATTGTCACCCACTAAAGAAAATACACTTTTGAAGTATGCTTGGTTAAGAGCCAATCCTGTTAAGGACTATAATACACACTGCTAAGTGTGACCCTGTCAAGGGATTCACCTTGAAGATATGTTAGGATCTTCACCCTATTAGGAGTGGCTTGATTAAAGGTCTTCAAGCACTCTTTAGAATGTTACCTTTTGCAAAGGTTTTACATTAAGATTTTTAAGTCCACTTAGTTAAGAAATTTTTCTGTTACAAATGTTAATAATCAATAGTGAATAAATTGACTTATAAATCTATAACTATCATTTGCATAGTTAGATCCTTTGTGCGCTCTTCTTCATCACTTCAATCCTTCACTTTCTATTGGCTTCAACACTTCATGAACTTCAACTTTTTGACTTAGAATTCATCATTTTCCTTCTTCACTGCATCAATCGGTGACTTAATAACCCTTCAATTTTCCATCCATTTGTTCATACAAATTCATCCTTTATATGGACTTTTTTTTCCCTCTTAATTTCCTTTATCACATTTTCTTCTAATTAATTTTAAGTGTCTGATCAACTTCATAAACTATTTCAATAAATATAAATCTTGGTAGCACATTTTACCTTCACCTTGGAACTTAAACTTTCTTAAAACTTGTTCCTTCTCTTTTAGCCATTTAGATCTATACCATAGATCATCATCATGAATTTTCCTGATCATGGTTCTCTTCAACTAACTCTTCCTTATTATTAGAATATTTTAGCTCATCATAACTCAACATTAAATGTCATTCTGATCCTTGTATTTAATTTATATTCCTTTCTGGGTGACTAACTTATTTTCTTGAACTGAATTTTGGTTAACTTTTCTCGGTGTCTAAAACCTTCTGCTCGGTGTCTTGAGTTCCTTCAAGCCTTTACTGAAACTTACTTTGTGCTTATGGAATGACTTATTCTTCTTGGTAGCCAAAACTATTTTACTTACCGATTTGATTAATCTTTTTTACCATTCTTTACCGACATGATATAATTATATGTTAGGTAGAAAATAATTATATCAACATAATCTTAACATTGTCTGATCTGTATCAGTTACCCAATTAAGTTCTTCATCTTCACAACATCGAGCACTTCTTCTTCTTCTTAACTCATTCAACTTATATCATAATTTGAATGATATGGTAACACAATATAAATGAGATATCAATTTCTTGACATAAATGAAAAGATAATAACTGATCTAATCTTTCTACTATCTTGTATACCTCTGATCTTAGTCAGTCTTCATCATCATCACCATCAATTCTAGTAAAAAACCCTACATCAAGGCTTTGAGCACACCATCAGGTTGGAGGAAGGAGCAAAAATTGTTATCACCACACCCTATCATCATCCTAAGAAGTTCAAGGAAGAGATAGAGAAGACAATCCAGAAACTCATTGATAAAGGATGGATTAGGCCTAACTCTTGTCCCTTTGCATCCTCGATGGTATTGGTGAAGAAGAAGAATGAGAACCTCAGGATGTATTTCAACTACCATGCATTGAACAAGAAGACTATCAAGAATAGATATCACATTCCTAGGATTGACGAGTTATTGGAAAAAATACATGGCACAATCTATTTATCCAAAATTGATCTTTGCTCTGGTTACCATCAAATCCACTCAAGGGAGAAATATTTTGAGAAGATAGCTTTCCTTTTCCACTATGGACAATATGAGTTCTTGTTAATTCCGTTTCGATTGACCAATGCTTTGACCATTTTTTAGTCTTGCATAAATCACATTTTCAACAAGAAACTACATAATTTTTTTCTATAGGATTCTTCGATGGCATACTCATTTATAGGAAGACATGGGAGAAACATTTGAGACATTTAGATGAGTTCTTGGGAATCATGGATTCGCATTAGTTTTTTGTAAAATATTCCAAATGTGAGTTTAGAATGACAATGATATTGTACTTGGGTCACATCATTAGTGTTTAAGGAATTCAGGCACACTAGGAAATGATTTAGGTAATTCTTGATTGGCCCACACCTAGGAAACTTTCATAGTTGCGTGGATTCTTTGGACTATGTAGTTGTTATAGAAGGTTTGTAAAAGTGTTCTCATAGATCGAAGCACCACTAACAGACTTGACAAAGAAGGGATCCTTGCATTGGGATGAGAAGGTGACACACCTTCAACAAGTTGAAGGAAGTTGTGAGTACGTTTCTAGTGTTGACACTACCCGACTTCACTCGCCCTTTTTTCCTAGAGTGTAATGTGTTAGGTGAAGGCATTGGAGCACTACTAATACAATATCATCACCCCATCACATTTGAGAGATGGAAGCTGTCAAGAGTAGAGAAACTGTACTCTATCTATGACAAGGAGATGCTCACCATCATGCACATACTGACCAAGTTTTGGCAGTACCTCTTGTTAGAAAAAATTGTCATGCAAATGGACCATAATAGTTTGAGATATTTCCTAGACTAGAAGCTCTTGAATGAGAAGCACCAGAAATGGGTGAGAAAAATCAAAGCATATAATTTTGATATTGAGTACTTGAAGGGAAATAATAATGTGGTATTCAATGCCCTGTCAAGAAGACCTTCCATATGTTCATTGTCATAGATATTAGCAGATTGGAAGGCACATCTATTGGTTGAGTACTCCAAGAATTCTTTTGCATGCAAGGTGATAGATGGATAAATATAAGATGATAGGTACAAGTGGTTGAAAAATTCACCTACTATAAGGATAGAATCTATTTGGTACCTGAATCAAATATGAAGAAGAAGATTATGAGGGAAGTTCATGACTTACCTCTCCTAAGACCATCACGGTACCTCAAGACATATAGGCAAGTTAGAGAGAGATTCTCTTGGAAGGGCCTCAAGGACAATGTTCTCTAGTACATGAGGGATGTTCCACTTACCAATCTAGAACAAATCCAAGCACACCTTACTGGTAGGACTACTTCAACCCTTGCCAATACTCGATCAGAAGTGGGAAAGCATCTTAATGTGCTTCATTATAGAACTTCCCAAAGTGCAAGGGAAAGATTGCATTTTTGTCATCGTGGATCATTTGACCAAATATGTACATTTATTTTCCATTTCTGCTAGATGTTAGGTAGCTCAGGTGGCTGAGTTATTTTTCTAAGAGGTCTTCCACTTGCATGGCCTTCCATAAAACATAGTTACTGATAGGGATACTCATTTCCTCAACACATCCTCGATCGAAATTTTTTTCTTGGCATGAATGGAGTTTTCATTGAGTACTAGCTACCACTCACAAACAAATGGTTGGAGAAAGATTGTGAACAAGTGGTTGGAGGGATATCTCAGAAACCATGTTTTAGCGCAGTAGACAATGTGAGTCTATTGGCTTCATTTAGGAGAGCACTCTTACACCACTATCTATCATATGTTAATAGGCATGTCACCATTCAAGGAAATTTATAAGTTTATGAGCCTTTGTCATTTGTGGATCTAGCATTAGCAAAAAATCATACACCAAGGGCTAAGGATTGGCTATAGGAAAGTTTGGATATCTTGACGTCTCTCAAGGACAACCTACAAAACCTAGCTTAGAATCAGTAGAAGATATATGTTGACTGACATAGGGTAGAGTACAGTTTTGAGATAGGAGATTTGGTTTACCTCCATCTACAACCATACAAAAAAATATCATAGATGAAAAGTGGCATTGAGAAGTTGAAGCCATGCTTCTATGGACCCTAAAGAATGATTTGGAGGGTAAGAAAAGTTTCCTATGAGTTGGAACTACCAGAGTGAAGTTAGATTTACAATATTTTTCATGTTTCATCCCTTAAGAAGGAAGCTAGTCAGTGTGTCATAGTTACAAAGGAACTTCCACCCATTATGAAGAAGGAAAACTTATTCTAGAATGATCATCAACATCAGAGAGAAAAAGATGAGGTTGTGCACCATCAAGGAGTACCTAGTTCATCAGAAGGATCTTCCAATAGAAGATTCCACATGGGAAAGAAAGCAGATTTTGGAGCACCTGAGTCTACAATTTATTGAGGGAAAGAAATTATTGGGTTGAGAGGACTATAATGTCCTTTAAGGATCGTTTGTTTGCTGGAATTAGACTGGAATTGGGATTACCAAATCTCGGAATTGACATTTTTGATGTTTGTATTCAAAACATGAAATTGGAATATGGATTTGTTAATTCCCATTTACCCCCCAAAACAACATTTGAATCTTCCATCTAGATAGGTGAAATTGGAAAAACAATTCCAATTCTACTTAAATGGGAATTGGGGGTAAAGAAAAGTTTATAATATTTTGAAATTCATATGCAAGCAACATTTTTCATCTTCTCATTATGAATTCCAGGTGAACCAAATAGTTCCATCCATACTCATAAAACCATTTTTTGGATTTAAAACTTCCAAAATTGTCAAATACTGGAATTTGACAATTCCAACATTATTTAATTCCAGCAATTAAATAGACCCTTATAGAATTAAATAATTCAATTAAAATTAATTATCTGTATGGCCTTGAAACTTAATTATAATATCTTTCGAGCCCTTTTTATTAGTTAGTTGTAATTGTTTTGATCATGTCAGCTCATTTGTAATTCTTTGGGAAGTTTTTCAAAGCCCATATATAAGGTCGGGTTAGTTATTGTTGTAGGCATAGTGAATTTGATATTTTATTTGTATTTATGAATTCTCATTAGAGTTATGCATTGTATGCCATTTTGGAGATGAGATTTCCTCCCTACTCTGACCTTCATAGTTTCAGTGGTTAAGAACCACCCCAGTCTTCTCTTCTGTGCAACTTGGTCTTCACTTGAAGGAGACATTGTATCAAGTCTTGATAATCTATACTACCGATATACTACTTGTCCTTGTGTTGATTCTATGTCTAATATCTTGTATCCACAAGCATAATGTATTCCCATTCATTTTTAGATTTTGTGCATTATATCCAGATCAGAGAGAAATCATATGGATAAGGCATACGATGTTGTCATGTGAAGCCGTATCGCTTAGGTAGGTTTATGATAGACTTTTCTTGACCGTATGGAGGTGGACAACATACATAAGTCTCAAGGGACCTTATGGAGTCAACTCTCAACATGCAGGGAAGGGAGGTTGTATGGTAGAAATGGGCGTACAGGGAATATGGGTGGTTGTACAGTGGAACTTAGGTGCACAGTGGAGTAAAGTCATACGAGTTTGTGCACTCTAGGGTGTATATTGGGTGTCTATAATTGATTCATTGCAAGTGTGCCATTGGGTCAGGAAGTGTCTTTAGAACATTACAAGCGATTGATAATTGTTGCATGTTTGAAAGAGAGATTAGTGTGCTTGCATATGTTCTTCACTCATATGTTATGAATTTAATAGGAGTCTTCTATGTTATTTATCACCTTCTTGTTCATAGGACTCACTCTAGGCCACCTTTGGTGCTTCATCCAAGGGAAGGAAGTGCAAATGTGGAAAAGGACTAAGTAGGATCATCAAAGTGTTCCAAGATTGCAAATAATGATTAAATTTCTCACATCTCATAGTTTTGTTTTTTGAGGTGGTTTGTCTCAATTTCGATTATATTTGTCTCTTTTGTTGCAGGGTAAGACTGATTTAGTTAGTCATTTTGTGTAATAATCATATATAATATTTATGGCTAGAATATTGGTGTCTTAGTGGTTTATTTTAGGCATTACAATCACCAGGGTGGGTTGCTAGATATAGATGTATATTTTTAATAAGCTTTATATAAATGCTACTCAAGAACTATCTATATTTTATATTTAATAGATGTTTAAACAATATGCCTTTTACATATCAAAAAACCATGCCAGCAGGCCTATTTTTAGAGAGAAACTTGAGTAAATATGAAACTAAATTTTATAATTTTATTGGGATATGGAGCATTGGAATTCCAGCACCCAAAGTCAGATCCTCTAAATTCTATTTAATTTATTTCACTTCTTTAGGTTTCTATCTTGCACCACTTTATGAACTTTTTTCATAACTTAAGTAGCAATGTTCACCTACAAGATTCAAGAAAAAAACCTCTTTAGAATTAAAAAATCAAATGATTATATCTTTTGGTTTCTTGAGGACAATCTGACACAAACATTATAATTGAGTTTAAAACAATATTTATATTTTAGCGTTTATTTTTATCTTTTATAATATTTGTACTTCAAAATAGTCAACATATTGTGAAAGAATGTATGGACCAATTAGAAATTAAGATATTTATTATTTTGTTATATATTTCATATTTTATATAGTTAAATGATTTTTTTTTAAAGTTTCTAACATGAGAAAATTATTTATCGGCACTTTGATTGGCTAAATCATTTGGACCCTTATACACGAACAATTTATGGAATTCTACTCTTCCATATTACTTTATTAGGCAAAATTTGTGCATAGAAAAATTGAAATTATAAAAATATAAAAATATATATTCTATAATTATATTTTAAATTCTTACAATTATGAGAAATAAAATTATAATAAAAAATATGATTTTTAAAAAATATAAGAATGAAATACAATAAAATTTATTTAAGATATATTTAATTAATTTAAGGTAAGATTTAAATTGTTAAGATTAGAAACATAATAAATTTTGAAAAAATAAATACACTTTGTAATGCTAATTCTATTACAAATTATTTAATATATAATATTATGTTTATTAATATTATTGAAAATTTTGCTATACCGTGTGGAATTTAGAAATGTTTTGTAAATTTGGAGGAAGTTGTGACTCCATATTGCTTTCAGGGTATGATTGTTGAAAATTTTGAAATCTTGTAAAAATTAGATTAATTTTGAAATTTGGAGGAAGTTTTGTCTCCATATTGTAATCAAGGTTTTTGACCATCGATATAAGTATTTTGTAAATATCGATGTTATAAACATTTTATATATTGCGATGATGTTGGGTTTTCTTACTAGTTCTTTGGCTAGCCCACTTTTGTCAAAAAAATAAAATAAATATTATTATTATAAAAATATATCTATTATAAAATCTTAATATTGTATACCATATTTATTAATTATTAAGTATTCAACATATAGCAAAAAATTATGATTATTATATATTTCTCTTTTCAAATATATATTAACCAAATCTTAAAGGAAAAAAAAACTTATTTATCTACACAACTTATTTTTAACTTATATTTTTATTTTATTTTAAAAATATTATTTTAAATATAAATATAAATTATAATTAATTATCAAATTAAAGACAAGTACTAGCCACTATACGACACTTGTTTATATTGTACCTTATTTAAAACTATGTTATATCTATATTACTTTTACAGTCCATTATTATATTTTTTTTGGACATTATTATATTGAATAGAACATATATAAATAGATTTACTGATCTAGCATATAGTATATTCTATTAACTTTATCTCAAGTGAAAACTGGTTAATAATAAAATGTATCCACCCTAAGTTTTAACCTTGCGTTCATTAGGATTTGATAATTAAAAGTGAAAAATATTATATTTCATTTATGTGGCTCATTATACATCTACACTAAGATCCCTCGGAATGCTTCCATTATCAAAATGGACAACTAGATCAAGAGATCTAACAATATTATAAGAGAATATATAGCTAGTTCCAACACCAAACAACTAAATGGATGCAAGTATTGTTATAAAATTGGAGATTTTGAAGAGTTCGAATGGTTAGAGATGTAATATAGTATGGCTTTGTTGTGAGTGCAGCTAGTAGAATATCTTCTCCTACCGCGAGGTCCAGACCAGAATGCCCTTCATTTAGACGTTAATGCCCTGAATGATGAAGGCATGACTGCACTTGACATTGCATCTGCAGCAGCTCGAGACAACAACAATTGTGGCTATATCACAAATATGTTGGCAGGTGCAGGAGGTATTCCGTCAAGTCTCACACCGAAATCTAACGGCCCAAAGAAGAGGATAGGTACAGACACTACAGATACACACATGTTAGTTGCATCACTGATTGCCACCATCACATTTGCAGCTATGTTTCAAATCCCCGGAGGAATTGAGGATGACAAAGACAGTATACACTATGGAGGTGCCAAGTTGGCATTTGGTAAGGTATTCAGATTGTTCTTGTTCTCTGACACCGCGGCCTTTATCGCTTCCCTTACAGTGGTTGCCGGCTTGTTACTTGGACAACATTTGCAAGACACTTCTCCACTGAGCTCAGTTATAGATACGCTGACCGATATCTCTGAGGCGAGTTTGCTAGTGTCAATTTTTTGGACCTTAGTAACATTTGTGAGTGCCACCATCACTGTCATAATGCCCCATAATCTCGACAGCTTGAAAGGTAAGGATAACAAGGCATTCTCGAAATATAGACAGCTCTGGCGATACGAGATCTCTCTTGCAGCGATCGCACCAGTTTTGGTTGTAGTCGTGTTTCTCATTGGGCTAATGAAATCAGACAGACTAAACAGATTGATTAGCAGAGGGAGCATTTTACTTTTCCTGCTTTTTCAAATGTTATACCTCTCCACCATCATTCTTCTCTTTACTTTTCAATGAATATTTACTATCGGGAATATTGTTTCCATGTACCTATATCCTGTTCTTCCAAGAGCAATTGACCATTAGAGATTGTCATAGAAGAGACGTGGACATATAGTACTTATGTAGTTTAGAAGGAAGCCACTTAGTTTGAAGAGATTTCAATCTACCGAGTTTCAGAATTTTCATTGTGATTGATTAATTATATTAAAGAAGGTGCTTTTGTGATTGGTTAATTATATTATTTAGAAGGTGCCTTTTTTATGGTTTCTATTAGAGCATTTAAAACAAATGAAATAAACACTGCATAATTGTTAAAAGTTGCATTTCTAATTGCTCTTTTGGCTTATTTATTTGTGAAAATTAATTATGTAGAAGGTCGGAATTTGAAAGGCTAAAATTTTATAAAATTGTAAATATGACACTTGAAGTTATTAATAAACCGTCAAAAACTATTATAGATAATATATTATTTTGTATAATGATATAAATATGTGTTATTTTATAATATATATTTATATTTTGATTATTACATGTTCATATTTATTTAGATTCTTTGTAAAAGAAAATATATAAATTTTAAAAACTTGTTTTAGTAATTTAATAGCAATATATATATTTTTATATTATTTATTATATGTTTATATTAATTTAGAATTTTTTTAAAATGAAACATATGAATTAAAAAACTTAGTAAGTAAAGTTCCATTTTTTTATATGTTACTAATTTAAATTTAAAATTATTTATTAAATGATTTATAAATTAAAAAAAATTGACAATCAATTATTTTCTTAAAACGTAAAATGAAAGGCATTAAAATATCTAAACCGTCATAAAAAAATCATATGACACGTAGGGGTGACCCTCAAATTCCAGCCCTGGTAGAAGGCATTAAATCTATAAAGCCAAGCAATTTGTTTTTTCAATCATCGGCTCAAAGAAATCAACAAAATATATAAGACAGATGTAATTCATCTTGACCGTTCAAATTGCAGGGTATATTTTAATTTGCTATACCTATAGCATGTGGCGTTGGCACACATTACAATTGTCTTATTATCATAGTCCCCCTTATTATTATTAAGCTGATAGACTTTGTGTGGGAGCTTTGCTCAGGAAATAACTTTTTTTCTTTTCGAAAGTTGTCAGTCTTTCAGAATATTTTCATTTCCCATTATAAAACACTTAAATTTTTTTTAGTTAAGAAATAACAACTTGTTGTGTTTTTCTCCTATTTTTTCTTAGCCTTATCGAAATACAGAGTTTTTTTAGTATGCTCAACCTTAACAGTAGGACTTGGAATATAAGGAAATCCAAAAATTATAAGTAAGAAAGGTTGTAGCAGCACAGTAATGAAAGTATTGTAATGTGAAATCTTCTTTTTTAATTTCATTTTAGACTACTCCTTCATGTTTTTCCTTTGTTCAAAGGTGGCCTCAGTTCATGATTTTGATGGAGGGAATTTCATAGGAGGGGGAAATGAATTGACAAGTTTTAATGAGTTTATTTTTAACTATAGTTGTCTCGATAAGAGATTTGATATTGTTCAAACAAAAGGTTTATGATCTGCTTTGAATTCTATTGGATATTTATCGTTAAATACTCATACTCATTTGGTATGTAATTAAAAATTTTGTATAGATGGCGCTTGTTAGTTTCTATGATAGAAAAAATGCTAAATAGGGGTTTGTTCATACTACTACTGTGGGGAAGCATTTAGTTTAAATGTTAGAAAATGTTGGCTGTTTTGGGGTTGTGAAATTCCTGGATTTTGGATTGTTAGGGTTTGATACTTCTATTTTTTATCATTGTGGGTTCTAGCCTATATTGTGAGGAAGCATTTATATGTTCGGCTTGAAAATTTGAGTTTCATGAAAATATTTTTGCCCTTTGCTCTTTGAATGTGTTGTTTCAGCTGCTTATGATGTGAAATTTCATATTTTGATCAGAAGTGTGGATTTAGGTGATTCTATGGGAGAATTTATTGGTCAAGGTGTTTATCTTTCTGGAACTTTTGGTTGCTCAATTGCATTCTCAATGCCTATTTTTGGAGTTTCAAGTTTAAAGGGATTATTGTTGAGGAACTTTTCTTAGTGTTTTCTTTCTATATTTGGGTCTGTGAGATTTAGTTCTTTTTAGGTTTACACATAACTGAATTTGCAAAGTATTGTTAGTTGAGGAGAAAACTCCCCTTCTAATGCCAAGCATTTTATGATTTGAGAAGATCAAAATAAAACATCATAGGCGTGGTACTGGTAATTGGGTCTATCTTTTCTTCCCTGTCTTATTATTTGGCCACAAGACGGAAGTCTTTTTTCAGCTTTGAAGTAAATTGTCAGCTTTTGTGTATCTTCACTTGAAAATTCTATCAACGTTGTTGATGTTTTAAGTAGGCAATAATTTTTGAGATAGGATGGAACCAGTTTTACGACTGTGGAGAATAACAGGAAACCAATGGGGCATTTTATTGGGCTCATGATGTCAAATTTTTCCTAGGTAGAACACCTACATTATTTTTCATTATGGATGCAAATGAAGCTTATCTTATTGTCTATGCAACCAAGCACATTATCACTGCTGTGGATAATTATAACTTTAACGGTGACACCCCTATCTGCATTGGTTAAAACCTCATTGCTTTTTCATTTTCATTCACAAACCATAGAGTGAATTTGTCTGTTCTCTATTTAACTGTTGGGTCGTTGAATATTTGTAAAGAAACAAGCAATAGGTACATCATTTTGCAATACGTTGTAAGACCCCTACTAAGATTGTCTACATGATGAAGTATTGCTATCAGTCTGTTAAGTCTATAGGATTTGTACGGGAGCTATTCTCCTAAAAATGAGTTTTCTTATTGGAAAGTTGTTAGCCTCTCTATGATTGGTTTGTCTTTTCCGGCTATGAAAAAACCATTGGGATTTTTTCTCCTACTTTTTCCTTGGATATTACCAAACAATTCTGAAATACAAATAACAAGTTGCCTTGTTTATTTCTCCTCTTCTTATCACTTTTTATTTTTGAGCTTATTGAAATCCTTAGTTTGCTCAACATTAACTATAGTCGCTTGGGAAATAGAAATATATTAGGAATTACAGTATACAAAATTGCAAAGAATTTGGAAAGTAGAAATAAAAAGCAAGAAAATATTGAAATTTGATGGAGGACGTGGTTTCCAGCTAGCAACAATAATCTTCACCATTGTCCGCACACCTACCTCACCTACTGGCAACGCTTTTTGCCTTGACGCATGATCACAAGGCAGTATTGCTGGTCTTGCGATCATGCGACCAACCTACTTTCCTTCTGCCAACTGCTGTATTAAATGTAATTTATTTTATATTTGCTTTTCCTCTGACGTTTCATTGATTAGACATTTCTAGATGTTTCTGGGCAAAATTATTTTGTAAAAAAAGGGAATGTTTCTCTCAGTTTGGTACGCTAAAAAATTGTCGGTCTCTGCAAGAGGAAAACATACGATATTACGAGCATTTTTGGTAGCTCTCTGTAATCAAAATAACAAAGGCATTAATATATAAAATAATTTTTATTTATTAGAGTGCTCTATTTTTACTCTGTTTTATCCTGTTTATTTGCAGCATTGTGTTTTATGTAATCTCTCTTCCTCCAACAAATTGGTATCAGAGCTGGTTATTGAAGATAAGACTTCTGCTGGAGGTTGAAGAACTTAAAAAGGATCTGGGTATTGTTTTTTGGCAAAATTTCATTGTGGGTAAAGAGCAAATTAGAGAAAAGAAAGAAAAGGGTTTGTAAAAAAAGGAGAAAGTGTTATTGGTAAACCATGACAGGAACCAGTGGGAGTATTTCTCAGCCTCAAATTCCAATCTTTAATGGAAAAAACTATGATTATTGGAGCATAAAAATGAAGACTCTTTTTTGTTCTCAGGATGTTTGAGATTTAGTTGAAAATGGGTTTCCTGAACCAGCAGATCAGTAGGCATATCAAGCTCTTTCACAAGCTGATAAGGATTTGTTGAAGGAAATTAAAACAAGAAAAAGGATGCTAAGGCTCCGTTTTTCATTCAACAAGCAATGGAAGAATCAATCTTTCCAAAGGTTGCAGCTGCCACAAGATCAAAACAAGCATGGGATAGTTTACAAACAGCATACCAAGGCACAGGCAAGGTAATAATGGCAAAATTGCAAATACTTAGAATGGATTTTGAAAATTTACAAATGAAAGACTCAGATTCAATAGATACATTTTTCACTCATGCAATGTCAATAGTAAATCAGTTAAGGACCTATGGAGACACTATTGAAGATCAAAAGATTGTGGAAAAAATACTTAGAAGTCTGCTTGCTAAATTTGATGCTGTAGTAATAGCCATTCAAGAGGCCAAAGATCTTTCTCAGTTATCAGTAGATGAATTAATGAGGTCACTTTTAGTGCATGGGCAAAGATTAAATCGATCAGGGTCATCATCATTGGAGAATGCATTCAAGACTCAGCTCTCATTTGGCAGAACAAGAGGGAGATCAAATAACAGCCGAGGCAGAGGACGTTTTTCATCAAGGGGAGGAAGAGAAAACACACAATTTGAAAGTAGAAGACCACCATCAAGCCCACATGCCCATTCTACATCAACAAGAGGAAGGGGGAGCAGTCACTCTCAAAGCCATCATCAAGGAGAAAGGTATGACAAATCCAATATCCAATGTCATTATTGTAGCAAATTTGGGCATTATGCATCAGAATGTAGAAAAAAGCAAATATGATTTGAATAAGAAAAAGACACATTTTACAAATGAAAATCAGTCAAACACTAGTGAACAAGACACAATATTGATAGCTTGTAATGTAGCACAAGAAAGTTCAAAAGAACTATAGTTTTTAGAGAGTGGGTGTAGTAACCACATGGGCTGTAAGAAGGAAATGTTTTCAACAATAGATGATTCAGTAAAATCAGAAGTTAAATTGGGAAATGATCAAAGAGTTTCAGTTATGGGCAAAGGGTCAATTAACATAAAAACAAAACAAGGTGAAGATAAACATATTTTAGATGTATACTATGTTCCCGGATTATAACACAACCTTATAAGTATTGGGCAATTGGTACAAAAAGGTTATAGAATATATTTTGAGAATGGTGAATGTGTGATCCTAGACAAGAAACCAAACAATAGGCTGATTGCAAGAGTTGAAATGACTAAGAACAGGATGTTCCCATTAAAAATTCAAAATGAATTAATGATAGAGCCACAAGGTTTGCAAAAGGTTGCTGAAATAGCTTTTAAAGCCTCATACAAAAATGAATCTTGGTTATGGCATTTAAGACTTGGGCATTTAAACTTCAAAGGAATGCAACTGTTATATAAGAAGAAAATGGTATATGGGTTGCCACAAATAGAGCCACTTAAAACCACATGTGAGAGTTGCATATTGGCAAAGAAACATAAGAAATCATTTCTAGTTGGGGAGTCATATAGAGCAAAACAACCACTTGAGATAGTACATTCAGACATTTGTGAGCCTATGCAAACACCTTCCATGAGTGGAAAACTTTATTTCATAACGTTCATTGATGATTTCAGCAGAAAAGCATGAGTTTGTTTCTTGAAGTACAAATCTGATACATTTGTTGTTTTTAAAGATTTCAAAGCAAAAGTTGAGAAAGAAAGTGGATACTCTATCAAAATATTGAGAACCGATCAAGGTGGAGAGTATGTTTCAACTGATTTTCAGAATTTTTGCAAAGTAAATGGCATAAACAAACAATTTATAGCAAGGTAGAGATCTCAACAAAATGGAGTAGCAGAGAGAAAGAATAGAACAATCATGGAAATGGCACGTAGCATGATAAAGGCAAAACACTTACCAAATGAATATTGGGCTAAAGTAGTTGCATGTTCAGTGTATATTTTGAATAGGTGTTCAACAAAAGCAGTAATAAATAAAACACCAGAAGAAGCTTGGAGCAAAAGAAAACATAACATATCACATTTAAGAGTTTTTGGATGTGTGGCATACTCATTGATACCTCAAGAATTGAGAAGAAAATTAGATGACAAAGGAGAGAAATGTATATTTGTGAGATATAGTGAACATTCAAAGGCATATAAGCTATACAATCCTATTACAAAGAAGTTGATAATAAGCCGTGATGTTGAATTTGTTGAAGAAGAAGCATGGGATGGCAGCATAGATAAAATAAATTCAAGCACACCCAGTGTTCTACAAGAGAATGAAGAAGATGAAATTCAGGTTGCAAATCCTCCTATACAAGCAAATGCTCCTATAACACCATCAAGAGCACCTAGCACTCCAAATCCCAATACAACAAATAATAACAATAGTGAATCTTCTAATCCAATGCTTGCATCTTTAAGGTCTAGGTCCATAAACACATCAAAGAAGACAAGAAGTCTTAGAGACATTTATGATGAAACTCAAGAAGACAAAAATGCTGATTTTTGTTGTGATTTTGCATTGTTAACACAAGCTGATCCAATTTATTTTGAAGAAGACATAAAAGAAGACAAATGGATTGCAACCATGGATGAAGAGATTCAGTCAATAGAAAAGAATGAAACTTGGGATCTAGTAGAACTTCCTAAAGGCAAGGATGTGATTGGAGTTAAATGGGTTTATAAGACAAAGTATGATGTTGATGGAAAAGTAGCAAAGCACAAGGCAAGACTAGTGGCAAAAGGTTTTACACAAAAGCCAGGTATAGACTTCAATGAAACATTTGCACCCGTGGCAAGATTGGATACAATAAGAATGGTCCTATCTATAGCAGCTCAAAACAAATGGAAAGTTTATCAAATGGATGTCAAATCAACATTCTTAAATGGTATTTTGGAAGAAGAAGTGTATGTAAGTCAACCACCTGGTTATCAAGTTTTGGGAGAAGAACATAAAGTATGCAGATTGAAAAAGGCATTATATGGTTTGAAACAAGCTCCTAGAGCTTGGTATAGTAGGATAGATTCCTATTTTGTGAAAAATGGCTTTAACAAGTGTGGTAATGAACCTACTTTGTATATCAAAGTGAATGATGAAGGAGAAATTTTGATAGTTTGTTTGTATGTAGATGATTTGATATTCATAGGAGATATGCAAACTGACACATTCAAGGTAGCCATGAAAAAAGAATTTGATATGATTGATTTGGGCCTCATGAGATACTTTCTTGGCATGGAGGTAATTCAAAATGATCAAAGAATTTTCATATGTCAAAGCAAGTATGCTAATGATTTGTTGAAAAGATTTAAAAAGACAAATGTGAATTCAACTCCTACACCAGTTGTATTGGGTTTGAAGCTTAGTAAGGATGATCAAGGTCCAAGTGTAGATGCAACTTTATTTAAAAGATTAGTTGGCAATCTCATGTATCTAACATCCACAAGACCAGATATCATGTTTGGTGTTAGTCTTATTTCTAGATTCATGGAGAAACCAAAGGAGTCACATTTAAAAGCTGGAAAAAGAATCTTGAGATACATAGCTGGAACAAATTTTTTTGGAATTTTGTATACTTCTTCAGATGATTACAAACTGATTGGATATACAGATAGTGATTGGGGAGGTAGCATGGATGATAGAAAAAGTACTTCTGAATATATTTTTCATCTAGGTTCTGGTGCTATCTCTTGGGCATCAAAGAAACAACCAATAGTCACCCTCTCATCAGCTGAAGCAGAATATGTAGTAGCCACATCAACATCTTGTCAAGCAGTTTGGTTGAGGAGAGTACTTTCAGATTTGGGGCATCATCAAGAAGAACCTACAAAAATTTACTGTGATAACAATTTAGCAATTGCCTTATCTAAAAATCTTGTATTTCATAAACAGAGTAAACATATTGATACCAGATATCATTTTATAAGAGAACTGGTAAACAATGGTGACATTCATCTTGAGTTTTGCAAGTCAAATGAACAACTTGCTGATATTTTCACAAAACCACTGGCAAAGAATGTTTTTGAACATCTTTGAGAAGAAATCAGCATTGCAGACTTATATAACAGTGAAGATTAAGGGGGAGTGATGGAGGACGTGGTTTCCAGTTGGCAACAATAATCTTCACCATTGTTCGCACACCTACCTCACCTACCGGCAGTGCTTTTTGCCTTCTCGCATGATCGCAAGGCAGTATTGTTGGTCTTGTGATCATGCGACCAACCTACTTTCCTTCCGCCAACTGCTGTATTAAATGCAGTTTATTTTATATTTGTTTTTCCTCTAACGTTTCGTTGATCGGACATTTCTAGATGTTTCTGGGCAGAATTATTTTGTAAAAAAAAGAAATGTTTCTCTTAGTCTGGTATGCTGAAAAATTGTCGGTCTCTGCAAGAGGAAAACATACGATATTGCGAGCATTTTTGGCAGCTCTCTATAATCAGAATAAAAAAGGCATTAATATATAAAATTATTTTTATTTTTGAGAGTGCTCTGTTTCTACTCTGTTTTATCCTATTTATTTGCAGCATTGTGTTTTATGTAATCTCTCTTCCTCCAACAAAATTTCTATGAAAAAAGAATTCCACAGCAACAGAATAAATGAAATATGGTAAATTGATATTCTCTTTTCAATTTCATTTTGGACTCTTTGTTGATGGTTCTCACGACTCATTACTATACTACTATAGCCATTCCCCTGCAAGCTTAGAGAGGAAGAGACATTTGAATCCAATTGGGGATTTCAACAATACCCACATGGAGAAAGTTGTAGTTTCAAAAATTCAGACATTCTCTGTAGAAAAGTGTAAGGTAGGTCAAGTTTCAAGGCTTGTGAAGAGCACTTAGTTTGAGCAAAATGTGCATGGACCAAGGAGGAGACATGAGTTTGCACGATGCCCAGCTCGAAGGAGTGTCGGTGTTAGGTTCAAATCAGAATTGATCTGGGCATATTTTCACATTGAAGGACCAAAATTATTTCTTGTCAAAATATGCACTTTTATTAGTTATATTTTTAATGCATCTATGTGTACTACTAAAAATGGCTTTGGAAGGGTACTTAAGTCTCCTGATTTTGTAATCTTTATTAATAAAAATAACAAATCAATTATTTTGTCTATTCTAACTTTTTTGAATTAATTAACTCATAATGTGATGCTAAAATCCCTAAAATTTTGGATACTATTTACTTCCATATCTTCTTAAGACCATAAGTTCTAAATTATTTCATATATAATGGTCTTGATAGAAATGCATATATAAAGTTGTTTAATATTTTTCATAATATTAGCAAGGTCCACCACATGAAACATTGAAGTTGGACAACCAGTCACACTGCTTGTTCAGTTTTTAATGCTCAACATAAGCAAAAGCCCCATTATACAATTTTAAATCTCTGTGGTTTGGCCTATCAAAGGGGTTACGATTTTGCAGTCTGCTAAAATTTCAATTGATATCTGTAACCTCAGCATATTCAAGACATTACACTTGTCAAAAGTGGCAGTACTCTACAATTTTTAATCTGTGTATTCCTAGATTATTTAGGAATTGTGACCTCTATTACTCTGGCATGCTTGACCTTTTGTATTACATATGTATTATTAATCACTGATTTAGCAACTTTAATTAGTAGGTAGTGTTGGCTGAAAATGTTCAACAATCAGAATTAGGTCCAAAAAAGCCCTTGCAGCTACTACATGAAATTTTAGTACCACTTCTAATGGTTAGTTGTATTTTAAAGTTTTGGCTGAAATTTAGGATTGCATTAGTTTTTGAAAAGGAATGGTAAACCATATATGGGATGTCATCCACACTAGCTGGGTTAATTCTAAGTGAACATACTTTAGTTTTTTCATAGAGAGGCTATGCATGACAATTATATGATTTTTGAGTGCTTCCACATGCTTGCTTCAATTTGGCAATAATAATTATAAATAGATATTGTTGAGCTTACAGTATGGAATGACATGTATTGTTTATAGTTTTGGATGTTTATTTCTCTAAGGGCTATTAAGTTGATGTAAACTAGTTAGTTTGTGTCACAACAGGAAGTGTCCTTACTAAATTATTTTTTTAATGGCAACTTATATTTGACGATGTGTATGATGATAGGCCCTTTGGCTAATATGGGGACTGGAATATTACATCTTTTTGGAGTGGAATATTACATCATTTTTATTAATGTTATTCTTCTCTTAATACGTGCTATTATGTCAAAGGAACGAAGGAGGGAGCACATGGATTAATGTTTTTTTTTTTCAATATTGTAATAAAATATATAGGTTTTTATTTTTACTCTTTGTTAACTCTTTTTAAAGATTTATATAGCAAATTATTCTCACATTTTCTATTGTCTTTCTTTCAAAACAATGCATATTATTTTATGTTTTATATATTATTTATTTGCTATCAATATTATGCAATAAACCAGTCACAAATTTAATACAAAACTGAACAATACCATTTTAAGAAAACATCATGATGTAAGAATTCTTTTATATCATTTTAAAAATTCTTTCTATATACCATTAATTATCTATTGTTGATTGAACAAAATATATCATTTTTTGAAAATAGAAAGTCAAAACTCCTATGGACTCATTATTGTATGCACAAAAGGGCACAACTACTAATTATCACCGTTTGAGGAACGATACCACCTCTACCAAAAATCTTATGCCACATCATCTTCCTCAACATAAGACATCTCTTCACCATCACCTTCAACTGCTAAAAACTATTCTTTTCTAGACGCACCAACAGTTGACAGAGGTATTTTATATTTCCCACCATATAAAGCTTCATAGTCGATAAATTATCATTGAAATTTTATACCTTAAAATTTAAATTCTCTTCTCCTTGAATTTTATGTTGCTGAAGTAATAGGCCACATGTTTCCAAGCCATGGCTTCTATTACACAGAAAATTTCTTCAATTGTTTGTTCTTTTGAATTCAAACTATGATCTGTCATTTCACTAGCGTGCTGTCTAGTGCTTTGCTATAGTCCATATGCATGCTTTAATGGGAAAAGTGAGGGAAATAGGATTTTCCATTTCGTCCACTCAAAACATATTTCTCATCTCCTTGATCCTTGGTTTGATTCACAAAAATAGAAACCCACTATTTGATGAAGCCCAAATAAGAATATTTTACCGATCTCTGAGGTAAATACACTCAGAAATTTGGTTTTGAAGCTCATTTGGCTCCTAGGGCTTATGGTACTATCCCAACTCTCTCTTGATTTGGACCATGACAAGGGCTTATTAATACAGTTCTAGATAACTAAACTTTTCATAGTGTTGATAGTTCTCTATGTTAAGCTCTCTGAATCTCCTAAAGCTCTGCGTTACGTACCAGAGGGGACACACATTCATTTATCATACTTGTAGATATTTCATTCACAGTCACGATTAACAACTAAGTATTCAAGACAATATTAAAACAACAAAATATTTACAAACACTAAATTGTGTAACAGAAACTCATTTACCAAGAGGATAGGTAGGTCTTTCGAGGCCAAAATTCCTAACAATTTTACAATAATGCAAGGCGAATATCCAATGTCTTATAGAGCTGCTCTTGCTTGGCTTGAAATATCAATTCAGAGCAGCTCCAAAGTTGGAAAACATGAATAAATACAGAGTTGGCTCCACAACAGCCATTATTATGTCAGTTTCCATTTAGTATGCATAGTTACAAGTTCAAGAAAAATAGACTTCCAAATCACTAACAATAATTGCCGACAAAAATAGTGGAGGAGCACTTGATAGCATTATCAAATACACATTATGTCAGTTTCCCTCAAACTGTTGCCGAAAAAAAATAGTGGAGCAGTACTTGATAGCATTATAAAATACAAGCTCTTCAAAAGATCATCTTTTTTTCAAGAACTCAAGTTTGTTCTTTAATTGATTTCATTTATACTTAGTGCATCTATATTCCATTTATACAATTGTGCTCCTATATATTTTTTATCATTTAATGTATAAGATAAGTATTCAACTTAGAAAATCAAGTAACAATAGATCTAACATGTTGATTATAACTCTCTTAATTTTAGAAGCTCAATGGACAAAAGAAATCTCCAACGTACTACATTAACCTATCATTTCTTAGTTTCTATTTCTATAGTTTTCAGATTTAAGTTAGGCACAAAAAAATCATATAATTCATTTTAATTATATTCTTTTTATACAAATCACTTCAGAAACTTTCTTCCTTAATTTCAAATCTCAAAAAAGAAACATCAATATCTACAATATTATGTTAACAATATGTTTGATTTTTTTCTCCATATATAATTTTAATTATCGATGCAACATGGCATGAATTTAATTTACAACTAAATGACACAATTTTAAAATACATTTTTTTTAAATATAAAAAAATACATATATTTTTTCTCTATATCAAATACCATACTTTAGCCATACAGATTCAAATTATCAAACATTTTTGCAACATACATATTGCACACCAAGACGTGATTGCTAGTGTAGTTTGTTGTATATGTTTTATAGAAATTTTAATATTACATCTCTATGTATTTAATATAATATATTTACAAATATGCTTTATATACGTTTAATAGTAAAATTTATGTATTGGTTCTAATTCTTATTTAATTTTGTGTTGGTTTTGAAGAGTACATTATTATTTCAGTAAAAATAATAAAATTGCTATCAAAAGATTAGGAGGTACAAATAACTATAGTTATCTCAAGCATATATTATATATTTATATTTTAAAAATTCATTGCTTTAATATTTATATTTTTTGGTTATCTAATAACACTTTTAATTGTCATTGTCATTAAAGTAAATGTGAAAGCTTGATGTATTAAGCATTCCAATGGAGAACACCTTATATAATTCAACACATTAGTTTACAATAGGTGATAGTTGGATAGTTACCAAGGTCCATGGGAAATTACAAACCAATTTCAAATATAATGAATTACTAACTAATACTAATCATGCTTACACTCCCCCCTTATTACATTGATCTTGAAAAATATCCAATTCACCTTGCCTTAGGGACACCCGTTAAGGCTTATATAACCAAATATGGTGATTACATAAAATGAATACATGTTTTTAGAAGATTTTTCATAGAAGATAAAGCTCTAAATCAAGTGGAATCCCATCAAGATGCCTCTTCATCCATTATAAAGGTGGAGCCATAAGCAAGACTCTTGAGGTCTAAGTATCGAACTCTAAACTTGTAGACCTTAAGTTATTCTTGAAAATAATCTATATATTGAGCTCGTCACACACATGGCTTCATCATGATGTCTCTAACCCTCATAAGGGTGATAATTCTTGATTACAATCTCATGCTCTCTAAACAACCATCCATACTCAAGCTCTTTACCAACCTCAAACCTATCTCCAAACAATAACCTTCACAACACGCATTCTAAAAATTTGTCATCATCAAAAAAGAAATTAAGAAAGAAAGACATAAAGACAAAATGATTCTCATGTAAAAGCATCATCTAAAATAGAGACACTAACTTGAGATGATGAGAATCCTCCATCCTCTAGTAGCACTAGCCTCCAACAAAGCTCCTGCTAATTCTTATCCCTAAAGAAGTACTACAATATCCAAAAATCCAATCACACAAGAACAAATCGTATACCCTATAAATTATTGAATATAAAAAACATTCATAAAACATTTATAAACAATTTCCTTTTTAAAATATTTTTTAATCTTGTAGTTGTAATAGAAAACTATTTTGCATGATTTTAATCTTACCACTTTCACTTGATTAAAACTTTGAAATACATGTATTCTCCTCATTAGAAGGATCATCTTTAACCATATAATCGAATTTCCCTCAATATACTTTACTAGACATAAAACCCAATAGATGTGCCATCACTTTTCACTTGATACTTTTCTTTCTCTATAAGATTTTGTAGCATGCGCTTCTTGATAAATTCATTAATATTCTCTATTTTCCATAACATTTATATGTTGGTGAATATTTTATTATCGATTAGTCACAATTCTAGTCACAATCTAGGACACAAAGTGTTGCAGCAGGTGCCAAGAATGCACTCGTAATTCCATCAATCTTGGCGTGATCCTCCTAACTCTACAGATTCATTCTCTTATTTAGGCTTGATGATATATTACGAGAACATTATAAAACTGGATTGTATGAATGACTTCTATGTAGTGATACATATTATGGTGCTTAAAGATTGCTATGAAATTACTATATAGAAGAGATCTTATATTGTAAGGCATTTGAGCCTATATTCTTGCTCTTAAGTCACAAATTGTTTAGTGCTATTGAGCAGGAGGTGGAGTGACTATAGGAAGAGCGAGAGCAGAGATGGCGTATTGAAAATATTAAGGGCCTCTATTCATAGTTAGATGTAGATATTGTAAGGCTATGATGTCAAAGAGATATAGGGAAAAAAAGTTAGCAAGAAGATCGATCTTAATCTATACAGTTGAGCACACAAGTTAAGATTTTCAGATCCCCATTCTCTATAACTAAGGCTAGTTTGAAAGATAAGAGTTTCTACAATTACTATTAAGCACATTGGTCAATATTTGAGGCAGTCATTGCTATTCAATAGACACTAGAAAAGACTAAAGCACCAAAATTGTGATTAAAATAAGTAGAGTTTATAAAGTATTTTTGGACACAAGAATACTTTGATAAAGGTATTCGAGGTCTTCTATGATCATAGAAACATTAATTCTTAGTATATTTATGTTATTTGTATAGATCTTAGTTTGGAGTGATCATGAATACAAAACAACTTATCAAAAAAATTACTCATAAAAATTGCTAATACAAAGATAGAGTGTTGGATGATGGCAATTACTGAATGCATTGCATAGCTAAACCATAAGATGTAGAATTTTGGTAACCTTTCAAAGGTTTTCAAGAGATAAGAAATTTTGTTTTTATTAGAGTGATATAGTTATTTTATTTGGAACAATGAAGATATTCTAGAATGGTATAGAAAATAAGGACACCTTTACTCTTGTTAGCTTATGGTGAGTGATCAGGAAAATACTATCCAGGAAAGTACTGTACACTTTTCATTCTTGATAGAAAGGCTCTTGGTAGTATTCAATTATGCCTAGCACAATCGGTGACATTCAATATTACCTCAGCAAAGATGACTAAAGATTTGATAAAATCCCTAGTGAAGTTGTATGAAAAGCCCTCCGCTTCAAATAAGGTATTTCTCATGAAGCATTTGTTTAATATGAAAATGGTGGAAGGTGGGTCAGTTGCTGATCATTTAAATGAGTTTAATATAGTTACCAGTCAATTAAATTCTTTCAATGTTATTTTTGATGAAGAAGTTAAGGCTCTCTTGATTTTGTGTTCTTTGCTTGAAAGCTGGAATGGCTTGGTAATGGCTATTAGTAATTTAGTTTCTGGTTCTAATACCCTAAAATAATGATGATGTTATTGGTGTTATTATGAGTGAGGACATTCATAGGAAAAGCTCAAGTGGATCCACATCAGGAAGTGTCTTAAATGCACAAAGTAGGGGTAGAACCAATGAGAGAGAAAAAAAATTTAGAAATCATGGGAAATCAAGAGGAAAATCAAAGGGAAAGAGGTCTAAATCCAAAGGACCAAATGATTGCTTGTACTATGGAAAACCAGGTCATAAGAAGAAAGATTGCTGGTCTCAGAAGAATAAAGGAGACAAACAAGAAGGTAACAAGGAGGTAAATGTGGTAAGTAATAAATCTGAAGAGGATGCTTTGATTCTTTCCTTTGAAAGTATTGATGATTCATGGGTTTTAGATTCTGGGGCTTCATTTCATGCTACACCCCATAGAGGTTACTTTCTTGATTATGTCCAAGGAGATTTTGGGCAAGTTTATTTGGGAGATAATGAACCTTGTCAGATAGTTGGAAATGAGGAAATTAAGATTAAGTTATAGAATGAGAATCATTGGCTACTACAAGAGGTAAGACATGTTCCAAGGTTGAGTAGGAATTTAATTTCAGGAGGGCAACTAGGTGATGAGGGTTGCATAGTTACTTTTAATGATAGAAATTGGAAGGTTTCAAAAGGTTCCTTAGTAGTAGCAAAAGGTGTGAAAGTAGGCACCTTATATCTTTGTACAGGTCATACTATTCCTTCTACTTTAATTGATTCAGAAGAAAATGAATGTTCAGGAACAGTGACTGTAGTTCAACAGGAATAACATCAAACTGTTGTTGTAGATTCTAACACAACACTGTGGCACAACAGACTCGTACACATGAGTGAAAAAAGTATGAAATTACTTCATTCAAAATTTTTTTTACCTAGTCTGAAATGTGTTAATATGGATTTCTATGAGAGTTGTGTGTATGGAAAACAAAAGAGAGTTAGTTTTGTAAAGAGTGGGAAGGTAAAGAAAAATGAGAGATTAGAGCTTGTGCATACAGATGTATGGGGACTAGCTCAGGTATCTTACCTTAGTGGCTCTCTATATTATGTTACATTTATAGATGATGCAACAAGAAAAGTATGGATTAATTTCCTTAGACAAAAAACTGATGTATTTCAAACTTTTAAGAAATGGAAATGCTTGGTTGAGAATGAGACTGATAAAAAGTTAAAATGTCTCAGATCTGATAATGGTGGTGAGTATTGTAGCACAAAATTTGAAGATTATTGTTCCTCTAATGGTATTCGTAGGCAGAAAACTACACCAAAGACTCCACAAGAAAATGGAGTGGATGAACGCATGAACATGACAATAATGGAGCGTGCAAGGAGTATGAGGTTGCATACTAGGCTGCCCAAAAACATGTGAGTAGAGGTTGTGAACACTGTTGTTTATTTAATCAATAGAGGCCCCTCTACTCCTTTGGATTGTGGTATTCCAGAGGAAGCATGGAATGGTAAGAAGGTGAGTTATTCTTTTCTCTAAACCTTCAGTTGTGAAGCTTTTGCACTTATAGATTCTAAAAATAGAACCAAGCTTGAAGTTAAGTCAAAGAAATGTGTATTTTTTGGATATGACATTGATGAATTTGGTTATAGGCTTTGGGATTTTGAAAAGCATAAAATTGTAAGAAGCAGGGATGTCATATTCAATGAGAAAGTATTGTACAAAGATATGTTGCAGTAGCATGAGAAGAAAGAAAATGACTATGTAGTACTGGATGATACTCGAAAAGATGATGTTCCAGTAGTTCCTTATGCTCTGTAACAACAACAACAACAAATACCACACACCCCAGTGAATGTTAGATGGTCAACAAGGCTAAGTAGATCTCCAAAAAGATTTTTCCCCTCTCTGTATTCTATTTTGTTAACAGATGCTGGTGAACCTGAATGTTATAATGAAGCTGTGCAGGTGGATACAAACATTTAGTGGGAGTCTGCAATGACAGAGGAAATGGACTCCTTGCTGAAAAATCAAACTTGAGATTGATGTAAGTTACCTGCAGGAAAAAGGGCTTTACAGAATAAATGGGTTTATAGGATAAAAGAAGAGGATTGAGGTAAGAAAATATTTAAAGCTAAGTTAGTTGTAAAAGGATTTGCACAGAAAAATGGCATTGATTTTGATGAGATATTTTCTCTAGTTGTTAAAATGACTTCTATTCGTACTTTTTTAAGTATTGTGGCTGCTAAAGATTTGCATTTAGAGTAGCTTGATGTTAAATCAAATTTTCTTCATGGTGATTTGGATGAAGAAATATATATGGTACAACCACAAGGATTTGAGGTCAAGGGTAAGGAGAATCTAGTGTGCAGATTGCAGAAAAGTTTATATGGCTTGAAGCAAGCCCCTCGGCAATGGTATATTAAATTTGACACTTTTATGAATGGGCATGGATACACTCGGTGTCACTCTGACCATTGTGTTTATTTTAAGAGGTTGGATGATGAAAGCTACATTATTTTATGTTTATATGTTGATGATATGCTTGTAGCTAGGTCTAACATGGATCACATTAAGGGGTTGAAACAACAATTAGCACATTCATTTTCTATGAAGGATTTGGGGGTAGCAAAATAAATTCTTTGTATGAAAATTTGTAGAGAGGAAATATAAGAAGCTGACTTTATCTCAAGTTGATTATATTGAGAAGGTGTTGCAACATTTCTCTATGGAGAATGCCAAAGCTGTCAGCACACCTTTGCCTGGTCATTTGAAATTGACTAAGGAGATGTGTCCTAAGACACGAGAAGAAGAGGCTAAAATGTCTAAGGTACCTTATGCTTCAGCTATAGGGAGCTTAATGTATGTTATGGTATGTAGTAGGCCAGATATTGCACATGCAGTGGGAGTTGTTAGCCGATATATGAGTAACCCTGGTATTGAGCATTGGAATGCAGTCAAATGGATTCTCAGATATTTGAGAGGTACATCCAGTAAGTGTTTACACTTTGGAGGTTCTACTACTACTGTACAAGGCTATGTTGACTCAGATTTGGCAGGAGATATAGATAGCAGATAGAGCACTACAGGTTATGTATTTACTTTTGGTGGGACAATAGTGAGCTAGATTTCTCGACTACAAAAGGTGGTTTTTTTATCCACAACAGAGGCAGAGTATGTTGCTGCTATAGAGCCAGCCAAGGAGATGATATGGCTTCAATTCTTCATGGAAGAATTGGGACATCCAGAGAAGGATAATTTTTTGCATACAGATAGCCAAAGTTCCATTCAGCTTGTGAAGAATTCTGCTCTGCACTCAAAGACAAAACACATATAGTTACGGTAGCATTTCATTTGGTCAATTTTGGATGATGGGAAGTTAAGGCTAGAAAAGATTCATACAAATGATAATCCAGTAGATATGTTTACAAAGGTAGTAACAAGGGAGAAGTTGAACTCCTGTTCAACTTCGGTTGGTCTACTAGACTGAATAGAATAAAGGAACAGTTGAGTCAAGGGTGGTTGGATCCAGTGGGAGCCTTACAGGGTAGCGGTTTAGCTACAAGATCAGTCTCCAAGTGGGAGATTGTTGTTTGGTGTGGAGTCTGATCAGTCCTCAAGTGGGAGATTTTTAGCTTATGCTGATTGATCAAGAAAGTACTATCCAAAAAAGTACTATACACTTTTCATTCATCGTCTGGTTAACTTGTCAAGCATTTTTGAGTTGACACATCAAATATTTCCCTAGGTTGACTCGTCAAGACTTTTCTTAGGTTGACTCGTCAAGTATTTTAGGGTTAACTTGTTAACCGACATAAGCCTTGTTATATTGGCTTAGGGTTAGGGATTTCAAGTAGTGATGTATGATTTTAGTACTTGCAGTGGAATTGCGCTGTAAGGGATTACAGATTGTAATCAGCTTGTAATCACTAGATAATAATAATATTGGGCTTGTTGTTGGTGGACGTAGCCCAAGGATTGGGTGAACCACGTTAAATCTTTGTGTCTTGTGTTCTCTTATGTGTGGCTTATTATTTTCTGATATTGGTTATATTTGCACATAATTATTAATTCTGCCTTGTTAATCCTAACAAGTGGTGTCAGAGCGAGGTTGTTTTTGTAGTTATCCTCTCCAGAAAGATCTCACGGTTTAGTGGGAGTCTCAAAGTTGAGTGGGAGAAATGGCAGATGAGGGTAGGTTGAAGGTTGACAAGTTTAATGGGCAGAAATTTCAGTTAAGGAAAATGCAAATGGAGGACTATCTCTATTAGAAAGATCTATGGCGGCCGTTGGAAAGAAAAGCCAAAAAATTGACAAGCATTTTTTATGAGGACTGGGATATTCTTGATAGAAAGGCTCTTGGTAGTATTCGATTATGCCTGGCACAATCAGTGGCATTGAATATTACCTCAGCAAAGATGACTAAAGATTTGATGAAAACCCTAGTGAAGTTGTATGAAAAGCCCTCTGCTTCAAATAAGGTATTTCTCATGAAGCGTTTGTTTAATATGAAAATGGTGGAAGGTGGGTCAGTTCCTGATCATTTAAATGAGTTTAATACAGTTACCAGTTAATTAACTTCTGTCAATGTTATTTTTGATGAAGAAGTTAGGGCTCTCTTGATTTTGTGTTCTTTTCCTGAAAGCTTGAATGACTTGGTAATGGCTATTAGTAATTTAGTTTCGGGTTCTAATACCCTAAAATATGATGATGTTATTGGTGTTATTCTAAGTCAGCAAATTCTTAGGAAAAGCTTAGGTGGATCCACATCAGGAAGTGTCTTAAATGCACAAAGCAGGGGTATAACGAATGAGAGAGGAAATGACTCTTGAAATTATGGGAAATCAAGAGGAAAATCAAAGGGAAAGAGGTCCGAATCCAAAGGATGAAATGATTGCTGGTACTGTGGAAAACCAGGTCATAAGAAGAAAGATTTCTAGTTTCAGAAGAATAAAGGATACAAACAAGAAGGTAACAAGGAGGTAAATGTGGTAAGTAATAAATCTAAAGAGGATGCTTTGACTCTTTCCTTTGAAAGTATTGATGATTTGTGGGTTTTAGATTCTAGGGCTTCATTTCATGCTACACCCCATAGAGGTTACTTTCTTGATTATGTCCAAGGAGATTTTGTGCTAGTTTATTTGGGAGATAATGAACCTTGTCAGATAGTTGGAAAGGGGAAAATTAAGATTAAGTTGCAGAATGGGAATCATTGGCTACTACAAGAGGTAAGACATGTTCCAAGGCTGAGTAGGAATTTAATTTCAGGAGGGCAACTGGGTGATGAGTGTTGCATAGTTACTTTTAATGATAGAAATTGGAAGGTTTCAAAAGGTTCCTTAGTAGTAGCAAAAGGTGTGAAAGTAGGCACCTTATATCTTTGTACAGGTCATACTGTTCCTTCTACTTTAATTGTTTCAGAAGGAAATGAATGTTCAGGAATAGTGGTTGTAGTTGAGCAGGAAGAACATCAAATTGTTGTTGTAGATTCTGACACAGCACTGTGGCACAACAGACTCGGACACATGAGTGAAAAAGGTATGAAATTAATTTATTCAAAGAAAGTTTTAGTTGGTCTGAAATGTGTTAATATGGATTTCTGTGAGAGTTGTATGTATGGAAAACAAAAGAGAGTTAGTTTTGTAAAGAGTGGGAAGGAAAAGAAAAATGAGAGATTAGAGCTTGTGCATACAGATGTATGGGGACCAGCTCAGGTATCTTACCTTGGTGGCTCTTTGTATTATGTTACATTTATAGATGATGCAACAAGAAAAGTATGGATTAATTTCCTTAGACAGAAAACTGATGTATTTCAAACTTTTAAGAAATGGAAATGCTTGGTTGAGAATGAGACTGATAAAAAGTTAAGATGTCTTAGATCTGATAATGGTGGTGAGTATTGTAGCACAAAATTTTGAAGAATATTGTTCCTCTAATGGTATTCATAGGTAGAAAACTGTATTAAGGACTCCACAAGAAAATGGAGTAGTTGAATGCATGAATTTGACAATAATGGAACGTGTAAGCAGTATGAGGTTGCATACTAGGCTGCCCAAAAACATGTGGGTAGAGGCAGTGAACACTATTATTTATTTAATCAATAGGGGCCCCTCTACTCCTTTGGACTGTGGTATTCTAGAGGAAGCATGGAGTGGTAAGAAGGTGAGTTATTCTTTTCTCAAAACCTTCGGTTGTGAAGCTTTTACACTTATAGATTCTAAAAATAGAACCAAGCTGGAAGCTAAGTCAAAGAAATGTGTATTTGTTGGATATGGCATTGATGGATTTGGTTATAGGCTTTGGGATTTTTAAAATCATAAAATTGTAAGAAGCGGGGATGTCATATTCAATGAGAAAGTATTTTACAAAGATCTATTGCAACAGCATGAGAAGAAAGAAAATGACTATGTAGTATTGGATGATGCTCCAAAAGATGATGTTCCAGTAGTTCCTTATGCTCCACAACAACAACAACACATACCACACACCCCAGTGAATGTTAGACGGTCAACAAGGCTAAGTAGACCTCCGAAAAGATTTTCCCCCTCTTTGTATTCTATTTTGTTAATAGATGCTGGTGAACCTAAATGTTATAATGAAGCTATGCAGGTGGATACAAAGATTCAGTGGGAGTCTGCAATGATAGAGGAAATTGACTCCTTGTTGAAAAATCAAACTTGGGATTTATGTAAGTTACCTGCAGGAAAAAGGGCTTTACAGAATAAATGGGTTTATAGGATAAAAGAAGAGGATGGAGGTAAGAAAATATTTAAAGCCAGGTTAGTTGTAAAAGGATTTGCATAGAAAAAGGGCATTCATTTTGATTAGATATTTTCTCCAGTTGTTAAAATAACTTTTACTTGTACTGTTTTAAGTATTGTGTCTGCTGAAGATTTGCATTTAGAGCAGGTTGATGTTAAAATAGCTTTTCTTCATGGTGATTTGGATGAAGAAATATATATGGTACAACCACAAGGATTTAAGGTCAAGGGTAAAGAGAATCTAGTGTGCAAGTTGCAGAAAAGTTTATATGACTTGAAGCAAGTCCCTCGACAATGGTATATTAAATTTGACACTTTTATAAATGAGCATGGATACACTCGGTGTCACTCTGACCATTGTGTTTATTTTAAGAGGCTAGATGATGAGAACTACATTATTTTATGTTTATATGTTGATGATATGCTTGTAGCTAGGTCTAACATAGATCACATTAAGGGTTGAAACAACAGTTAGCACGTTCATTTGCTATGAAGGATTTAGGGGCAGCAAAAAATATTCTTGGTATGAAAATTTGTAGAGATAGGAAAAATAAGAAGCTAACTTTATCTCAGGCTGATTATATTGAGAAGGTGTAGCAACATTTCTCTATGGAGAATGCCAAAGCTGTCATCACACCTTTGCATGGTCATTTGAAATTGACTAAGGAGATGTGTCCTAAGACACCAAAAGATGAGGCTAAAATGTCTAAGGTTCCTTATGATTCAGCTGTAGGGAGCTTAATCTATGCTATGGTATGTACTAGGCTAGATATTGCACACACAGTGGGAGTCATTAGCCGATATATGAGTAACCCTGGTATTAAGCATTGGAATGTAGTGAAATGGATTCTTAGATATTTGAGAGGTACATCCAGTAAGTGTTTACACTTTGGGAGTTCTACTACTACTGTACAAGGCTTTGTTGACTTAGATTTGGTAGGAGATATAGATAGGAGGCGGAGTACTACAGGTTATGTATTTAATATTGGTGAGACAACAGTGAGTTGGATTTGTCAACTACAAAAGGTGGTTGCTTTATCCACTACAGAGGTAGAGTATATTGCTGCTATAGAGGCAGCAAAGGAGATGATATGGCTTCAATTCTTTAAGGAAGAATTGGGACATCGACAGAAGGATAATTTTCTGCATACAGATAGCCAAAGTGCCAGTCATCTTGCAAAAAATTATGCTTTGCATTCAAAGACAAAACACATACAGTTGTGGTACCATTTCATTTGGTCAATTTTGGATGATGGGAAGTTAAGGCTAGAAAAGATTCATACAAATGATAATCCAATAGATATGTTTAGAAAGGTAGGAACAAAGGAGAAGTTAAACTCCTGTTCAACTTCGGTTGGTCTACTAGACTGAACAGAATAAAGGAACAGTTGAGTCCAGCGTGGTTGGATCCAGTGGGAGCCTCACAAGGTAGTGGTTTAGCTACAAGATCAGTCTCCAAGTGGGAGATTGTTGTTTGGTGTGGAGTCTAATTAGTCCCCAAGTGGGAGATTATTAGCTTATGGTGACTAATCAGGAAAGTATTGTACACTTTTCATTTTTCATGGGGTTAACTCGTCAAGCTCATCAAGCTTTTTCTTAGGTTGACTCATCAAGTATTTTAGGTTTAACTTGTTAACCGAGATAAGCCTTGTTATATTGGCTTAGGGTTAGGGAGTTCATGTATTGATGTATGATTTTAGTACTTGTGGTGGAATTGAGCTGTAAGGGATTACAGATTGTAATCAGGTTGTAATCACTGGATAATAATAATATTGGACTCGCTGTTAGTGGATGTAGCTTAGGGATTGGGTGAACTACATTAAATCTTTGTGTCTTGTGTTCTCTTCTGTGTGGTTTATTATTTTCTGATATTGGTTATATTTGCACATAGTTGTTATTTCCGCCTTGTTAATCCTATCAAGTGGTATCAGAGCGAGGTTGTTTTTTCAGTTATCCTCTACAAGAAGATCTCACAGTTTAGTGGGAGTCTCACGGTTGAGTGGCAGAAATGGTAGATGAGGGTAGGCTAAAGTTTGACAAGTTTAATGGGAAAAATTTTAGTTATGGAAAATGAAAATGGAGGACTATCTCTATCAGAAAGATCTATGGCGGCCGTTGGAAGGAAAAGCTAAGAAACCAGCAAGCATTTCTGATGCGGACTGGGATATTCTTGATAGAAAGGCTCTTGGTAGTATTTGATTATACCTAGCACAATCAGTGGCATTTAATATTACCTCAGCAAAAATGACTTTAAGATTTGATGAAAACCCTAGCGAAGTTGTATGAAAAGCCCTCCACTTCAAATAAGGTATTTCTCATGAAGTGTTTGTTTAATATGAAAATGGTGGAAGGTGGGTCAGTTGCTGATCATTTAAATGAGTTTAATACAGTTACCAGTCAATTAACTTTTTTCAATGTTGTTTTTGATGAAGAAGTTAGGGCTCTCTTGATTTTGTGTTCTTTGCCTGAAAGCTGGAATGGCTTGGTAATGGCTGTTAGTAATTTATTTTCTGGTTCTAATACCCTAAAATATGATGATGTTATTGGTGTTATTCTGAGTGAGGAAATTCGTAGGAGAAGCTTAGGTGGATCCACATCAAGAATTGTCTTAAATGCACAAAGAAGGGGTAGAACCAATGAGAGAGGAAACAACTCTGAAAATCATGGGAAATCAAGAGGAAAATCAAAGGGAAAGAGGTCCGAATCCAAAGGATGAAATGATTGTTGGTACTGTGGAAAACCAGGTCATAAGAAGAAAGATTACTGGTCTCCGAAGAATAAAGAAGGAGACAAACAAGAAGGTAACAAGGAGGTAAATGTGGTAAGTAATAAATCTGAAGAGGATGCTTTGATTCTTTCCTTTGAAAGTATTGATGATTCATGGGTTTTAGATTTTGGGGCTTTATTTCATGCTACACCCCATAGAGGTTACTTTCTTGATTATGTCCAAGGAGATTTTGGGCTAGTTTATTTGGAAGATAATGAACCTTGTCAGATAGTTGGAAAGGGGAAAATTGAGATTAAGTTGCAGAATGAGAATCATTGGCTACTACAAGAGGTAAGACTTGTTCCAAGGCTGAGTAGGAATTTAATTTCAGAAGGGCAACTGGGTGATGAGGGATGCACAATTAATTTTAATGATAGAAATTGAAAGGTTTCAAAAGGTTCCTTAATAGTAGAAAAAGGTGTGAAAGTAGGAACCTTATATCTTTGTACAGGTCATACTGTTCCTTCTACTTTAATTGTTTTAGAAGAAAATGAATGTTCAGGAACAGTGGTTGTAGTTGAGCAGGAAGAACATCAAACTGTTGCTGTAGATTTTGACACAACACTGTGGCACAACAGACTCAGACACATGAGTGAAAAAAGTATGAAATTACTTCATTCAAAGAAATTTTTAGCTGTTCTAAAATGTGTTAATATCAATTTCTGTGGGAGTTGTGTGTATGGAAAATAAAAGAGAGTTAGTTTTGTAAAGAGTGGGAAGGAAAAGAAAAATGAGAGATTAGAGCTTGTGCATACAGATGTATGGGGACCAACTCATGTATCTTCCCTTGGTGGCTCTTTGTATTATGTTACATTTATAGATGATGCAACAAGAAAAGTATGGATTTATTTCCTCAGACAGAAATCTGATGTATTTCAAACTTTGAAGAAATGGAAATGCTTGGTTGAGAATGAGACTGGTAAAAAGTTAAAATGTCTCAGATCTGATAATGGTGGTGAGTATTGCAACACAAAATTTGAAGAATATTGTTCCTCTAATGGTATTCGTAGGTAGAAAACTGTACCAAGGACTCCACAAGGAAATGGAGTGGCTGAACGCATGAACATGACAATAATGGAGCATGTAAGGAGTATGAGGTTGCATGCTAGGCTGCCCAAAAACATGTGGGTAGAGGCTATGAACACTGCTATTTATTTAATCAATAGAGCCCCCTCTACTCCTTTGGATTGTGGTATTCCAGAGGAAGCATGGAGTGGTAAGAAGGTGAGTTATTCTTTTCTCAAAACCTTCAGTTGTGAAGCTTTTGCACTTATAGATTCTGAAAATAGAACCAAGCTGGCAGCTAAGTCAAAGAAATGTGTATTTGTTGGATATGGCATTGATGAATTTGGTTATAGGCTTTGGAATTTTTAAAATCATAAAATTGTAAGAAGCAGGGATGTCATATTCAATGAGAAAGTATTGTACAAAGATCTGTTACAACAACATGAGAAGAAAAAAAATGACTATGTAGTACTGGATGATACTCCAAAAGATGATGTTCCAGTAGTTCCTTATGCTCCGCAACAACAGAAACAAAAAATACCACACACCCCAATGAATGTTAGACGGTCAACAAGGCTAAGTAGACCTCTAGAAAGATTTTCCCCCTCTCTGTATTCTATTTTGTTAACAGATGCTGGTGAACCTGAATGTTATAATGAAGCTGTGCAGGTGGATACAAAGATTCAGTGGGAGTCTGCAATGATAGAGGAAATGGACTCCTTGCTGAACAATCAAACTTTGGATTTATGTAAGTTACCTGCAGGAAAAAGGGCTTTATAGAATAAATGGATTTACAGGATAAAAGAAGAGGATGAAGGTAAGAAAATATTTAGAGCCAGGTTAGTTGTAAAAGTATTTGCATAGAAAAAGGGCATTGATTTTGATGAGATATTTGCTCTAGTTTTTAAAATGACTTCTATTTGTACAGTTTTAAGTATTGTGGCTGCTAAAGATTTGCATTTAGAGCAGCTTGATGTTAAAACAACTTTTCTTCATGGTGATTTGGATGAAGAAATATATATGGTACAGCCGCAAGGATTTGAGGTCAAGGGTAAGGAGAATCTAGTGTGTAGATTGCAGAAAAGTTTATATGGCTTGAAGCAAGCCCCTCGACAATGGTATATTAAATTTGACACTTTTATGAATGAGCATGGATACACTCAGTGTCACTCTGACCATTGTGTTTATTTTAAGAGGTTGGATGATGATAGCTACATTATTTTATGTTTATATCTTGATGATATGCTTGTAGCTAGGTCTAACATGGATCACATTAAGGGGTTGAAACAATAGTTATCACATTGATTTGCTATGAAGGATTTGGGGGTAGAAAAACAAATTCTTGGTATGAAAATTTGTAGATATAGGAAAAATAAGAAGCTGACTTTATCTCAGGCTTATTATATTGAGAAGGTGTTGCAATGTTTCTCTATGGAGAATGCCAAAGCTATTATCACACCTTTGCTTGGTCATTTGAAATTGACTAAGGAGATGTGTCCTAAGACACCAGAAGAAGAGGCTAAAATGTCTAAGGTACATTATGCTTTAGCTATAGGGAGCTTAATGTATGCTATGGTATGTACTAGGCTAGGTATTGCACATGCAATGGGAGTCGTTAGCCGATATATAAGTAACCCTGGTATTGAGCATTGGAATGTAGTCAAATGGATTCTCAGATATTTGAGAGGTACATCCAATAAGTTTTTACACTTTGGGGGTTCTACTAGTACTGTACAAGGCTATGTTGACTCGGATTTGGTAGGAGATATAGATAGCAGGTGGAGTGCTATAGGTTATGTATTTACTATTGGTGGGACAACATTGAGTTGGATTTCTCCACTACAAAAGGTGGTTTCTTTATCCACTAGAGAGGCAGAGTATGTTGTTGCTACATAGGCAACCAAGGAGATGATATGGCTTCAATTCTTCATGAAAGAATTGGGAAATCCATAGAAGGATAATTTTCTGCATACAGATAGTCAAAGTGCCATTCATCTTGTGAAGAATTCTTCTTTGCACTCAAAGACAAAACACATACAATTACGGTACCATTTCATTCAGTCAGTTTTGGATGATGGGAAGTTAAGTCTAGAAAAGATTCATACAAATGATAATCTAGAAGATATGTTTACAAAGGTTGTAACAAGGAAAATTTGAACTCCTGTTCAACTTCGGTTGGTCTACTAGACTAAACATAATAAAGGAACAGTTGAGTCCAGGGTGGTTGGATCCAGTGGGAGCCTCACAGGGTAGTGGTTTAGCTACAAGATTAGTCTCCAAGTGGGAGATTGTTGTTTGGTGTGGAGTTTGATCAGTCCCCAAGAGGGAGATTGTTATCTTATGGTGACTGATCAGGAAAGTACTATCCAGGAAAGTACTGTACACTTTTCATTCATCGTGGGGTTAACTCGTCAAGCATTTTTGAGTTGACACGTCAAACATTTCCCTAGGTTGACTCGTCAAGCCTTTTCTTAGGTTGACTCATCAAGTATTTTAGGGTTAACTTGTTAACTGACATAATCCTTGTTATATTGGCTTAGGGTTAGGGATTTCATGTATTGATGTATGATTTTAGTACTTGTAGTGGAATTGAGCTGTAAGGGATTACAGATTGTAATCAAATTGTAATCATTGGATAATAATAATATTGGTCTTGCTGTTGGTGGATGTAGCCCACGGATTGGGTGAACTATGTTAAATTTTTTTATCTTGTTTTCTCTTCTGTGTGGTTTATTGTTTTATGATATTGGTTATATTTGCACATAATTGTTATTTCTACCTTGTTAATCTTAACAACTCCATGATTTTTCAATGTCATCATCTATGTACATATTCTAAACATTGATTATATTTTCAAGGAAACCTTTGAAAAGATATTTAATGAATTCCATGAAACATTTGATAGATAAAGAGTAACAAGACAATACAAGAGGTTGGAGGCAACAAAGGTAGGGGATTTTCTATCATCTCGATTAGCTTCTCACATAGGGAAAATTCATTGCATGAGAAGAACCCTATTTACAATGTCTCGCAAAGGTGGGGGCTTTGTAAATTTTTCCTTAAAGAAAAGAGGGGCATGGTATATATGTTTTCCTGAATAAAAGAGGGGGCTTGGGATCATGGTTGTCCCATCAAAGAGAAAGGGGGGAAAGATTTGGTTAATGTTTTTTCGACTACCTAAGGAGGCCTTAAAGACACTCAAGCTAGATGTAAACTTTTGGAGGAAAGACATCTTATGTACATGCATGTAGGTGATGGTTTATGCAACAAAAGAGGGATATTTCAACAGAACTTGAGGAGGCATTAGACACACTCAGATGAGATGTGGACTTTTGGAGGAAAGGTATCTCATGTGCAACAATGGAGGAGGCATTAGAAACACTCATAGGAGAGGTGGCATTTTAGAGGAAATGCTTCTTATTGTGTATGAGAGGTGAGGACACACATTTTGTGCAGATGACTACTGTTGATCCTAAAATTTTTACTTTAAAAAGAGAACATGCCTTAAGGAAAGTTTGAGTATTGTGGAACCAAACTGGTAACACTTAGAACAATATTTTGGGTTGAGGAGTCGACTCTCCATGAATAGGGGATACATAAAAAAAAGAAATTGAAGATGAATCTAAGATAAAGGTGATGCGATGAATCATTTCATTACTTACAATCTTTCTTAAATGAAAATGTAGAACCATAATACCATACTACAAATATTATCACATAAATTGGCATAGTATACCACAATCATGTAGAAAATAGACAGCAAGCAATTGAGAGGGAGGGGGTGAATAAAGTTCTACCAAAATACTTAAACTTTAAAACCCTTAAACCCTTCAAGCATAAAAGCCTTGAACACATAAACTGTTGTTACTAATTTGTAAAATGTAAAGCATGTAAATACAAATCAGAAAATATTAACACTACATAACACAAATATTTTTATCATAGAACCCCAAATTAGGGTGAAAAACCTGGTGGGACTGATACCCACAGTAAGACTAATACCTTGTTAGAAGTATAGCTTATTACAATATAAGGAATGCACTTGCATTCAGGTACACTGCCTAGAGTTCACTACTCAATTCCCCTTGGTCACCCACCCTAAGTAAGTCTCACCAAATTACAATTACAATTAAGAAGTCTCACTGAATTAAAAATACTCTTCAAACACTAATCTAATAATTCATGAACTGTATAGTAGCATCTCACTATGCTCCGGTTAGTTCCTTTTCAGTACAGTCAGATCCCTTGCTGTAATTATTTTTGCCACACCACACAAGCAATTCAACCCTTAGTTAATCTATAAAAATTCTTGATTATCATACACTTTCTTCTATAATATCAAACACATTAGAGCATACACATGACACACCGATCAAATCCTAATTCACCACATTTATCATGAACTAGGTTAGAAACAACCTAATACCTAATCATGCATCTCTTAGTATCGAAATCAACCATCAAGATCTCTATGAACTGTCCAATCATCCCTTTAATCCATCAATAAAATATCGAGATCATGATCATAACCCTAAAATATTTCAAAGATCTCTTATAAACCATTTTACCGATCTCTTATAAACTATTTTATAATCTTTCTTTAACATGTCAGATAAGATCACAAAAACATAACTTAGATTCATTGAACTTAGTCATTTTATCAATGTAAACTAAAAAGTCACCAAATACATAATCCTAGATCATTCTAAGGTATCATTAAGCTCAAATAAATAAACAAATAAACTACATTCATCGGATTTACCAACATCTTATCATAAACTTTTCAGAATACTGTCATGCCCACTAAAATACTTGTAACTACCTTGTGGATCATCATAATCATAAAACCTTTTGAATAGTAGATATATTTATATGTCCTTAACAAATTCCTAGTTTCACAACAAAACTCCCCATCTACAACACATGTGAAAAAGTAATCTTTATAACTCTATAACATTGGTGGTCAACAAAATAACCATTCTTCATTTATGACACCATAACTTGATCAAATCATCATCTCAAAAAATCAAACTTGTATACAACATCTACATCATCCCATGAGGTGTGTAACTCCTTATCTTTAGTTACCTTATGTCTCCATTCATTTTGAATATTCTTCTTTACTAGAAAAACTGTATAGTTGCCAACCAAACTTCATAACAGATATCAAGAGCATATGATCTTAACACTAGACATCCAATCAACATAGTAGACACAAAAAAATCACAATAGACATGTTGAAATCAATGAAAACACATCCAAATTTCCAATAATCTCCCCATTTGGAATTGATGGAAACATGTGAGGACAAAAATAGTAAAACATAGGAATATAATTAGAAATGAATAGTACTACCAACAATATCCACAATACATCATTATCTTTTAGAGTCTCCCTAATTGTTCTCTTCTTGATCACCTCTTCTCTTTCTCTACTCCTCCTTGGAACATTCTCTCCTTGGTTCTAATTTGATTACATACTCTTCTCTCCACTAGTTTCTCCCCCTTGGATGTACACCACTTCTTTTGAAAAAAACTTCTTTCTTATGTGCAAGTATATATGAGCTGTCTTCTCTAATCTTATCTTCTCTTTTTCATCTGATATGAGCTTTCTTATTTTTGTTCTAATCTCCCTATCTAAAAGCTCTTCTTACCCTCTCTTCTACAAACTCTTTTGATCCTCTCTTCTAAACCTTATTTTTTCACATCTACTTCTCTCCCCCTTTGACATCAATGATAAAGGTGTATCATATGCTCTTATACAACTTTCTTTCTCATATCAATTTCTACTTCCTTTTCCTTCTCTTCTTATGCTACCTTGTCAAGCTCATCTTTCCTTCTTTCACATATATCTTTGAGCCACTAAAACACATCCAAATTTTAATCAAAATATGAGGATGAAATAAGGTGAGAACATTGTGCAGTACTTAAATAGACTAAAAGAGGTAGTACATGCTATTAGAGCATCAGATGGAGTTATTAATGATGAAACAGTGATAAGAAAGAGTCTCAAAACTTTGCTACTAGTTTATGCAATCAGGATCTCTATAATTCATGAAACAAGAGCTACATCCAATCTTACTCTTGACACTCTGATTGGTAAACTTACAACCTTTGAATTAAATAACTTTGATAACAGTGTTGTTCCTTCTATTGAGTCTACTTTCATGTCTTCTTTGAAGATTGGTAAGTCTAGTAGAAATAATAAGAATAATGATAGTGATGGTAATACCGATGATGAGCTTGATGAGCTAGAAGATTGCCCAAAGGAAAAGGAAGGTATAGAGGTAAGCTACCTTTGGCATGTTTTAATTGTAAGGAAGTTGGTCACATCACTGCTAGATGTCCACAAAAGAAAGATGACGATAGATCCAAAGACCGATCTGAAGGAAGCTATGGGAGAAGAGTCAACAGAGGTTACCGACACAATAATAGAGACAACTGAGATGATAAAGGCAAAAAGGTATGTTACATAGCCAAAGATATTGAAACTGAATCTGATTCTGATGATGATATAGAAGTTGTATTTGTTGCTATGAAAGATGACTCAGAAGAAGAAGAGAAACATGAAGAGACAACATTGATCTCTAAAGTAAGCAGAAATGATACATGGATCATAGACAGTGGCTGTACACATCATATGATTGGTGATGTAGAGAAATTTGATCATCTTGTTGAATACAACGGAGGATCTGTGAGAATAGAAAATGATGCACCTTGTATGGTAATAGGTAAAGGTTCACTAATGATCGATGACAGAATAAAATGTGACAATGCATACTGGGTAGATGGACTGAACTATAATTTGTTAAGTGTGGCTCAGCTAAACAATTCAGGCCACCGATTGGCTTTTGAGAGCAAAAAGGTGAAGATCTATGATGATGAAGGAAGACTTGTCAGAACTAGTACACAATCCAGAGGTAATCTATTCTATCTTGATATGGATCAGTCTTCTTGTTTGTTAATAAAGGATGTAGATGCATGGTTGTGGCACAAAAGGTTATGCCATGTGAACTTTGACAACATGATCAAGATTAGTAAAAGAAAAGAGTTAGAGGATTGCCTAACTTGTCAAAACCTGATCATGCCATGTGCTATGAATGTCAGAAAGGTAAGATGACTAAGTCTAGTTTCAAAAGCAAAGACTACTCAACAAAGAAGATACTTGAGTTGGTTCATACCGACCTATGTGGTCCTATGAGAACTCAGAGCTATTATGGTGACAGATATTTTATTCTTTTTGTTGATGATTATACTAGACTGATGACTGTTATGTTCTTGAAAGAGAAATTTGAAGCTTTTAAGATGTTTAAATGGTATAAAGCTAAGGTAGAGAAAGAGACTGGTAAAGAAATAAAATGCTTAAGATCTAATAGAGGAGGTGAATTTATCTCAGATGAATTTATTAATTTTTGTAATGTGCATGGT
Source organism: Chamaecyparis obtusa (assembly GCA_027943335.1). Classification (NCBI taxonomy): domain Eukaryota; kingdom Viridiplantae; phylum Streptophyta; class Pinopsida; order Cupressales; family Cupressaceae; genus Chamaecyparis; species Chamaecyparis obtusa. The sequence goes on along the minus strand of BSBK01004319.1, from coordinate 629,035 downwards.
ATTAAAAGATAGGTCTCTGCACCAAGAACACCTTAGCAAAATGGCATTGCTGAAAGGAGGAATAGGTCAATAATTGACTGTGCTAGAACATTGATGATACAAAAGAATGTTGCTCAAACATATTGGAGGGAAGCTGTTAGTACAATTGTATATGTTCTTAACCAAGTACAACTGAAGAAGGATACCAACTGGACACCCTATGAGCTATGATTTGGACACAAACCTACTATAAGTTATTTCAGGATTTTTGGAAGTAACTGCTTTATTTTGAAAGATGAGAGGAATGGAAAATTTGATTCAAAAGGAGATGAAGGGATATTTTTGGGATATTCCTCTACAAGTAAAGCATATAAATGTCTGAATAAGGTTACAAATAAGATAATTGAAAGTACTAATGTTCATGTTGATGAGTTTGATGACAAGAATACAGAGGAAAGTACAAAGGAACCAGAAGACTATGGTAGATTCACTTACATTGAACAACTAGAGTATCTACCGATGCTGCAATATGTGATAACCGGTTAGCAGGAAAATAATGTAGAACATTAGGAAAGACAAACCGACCAACAAGATGGAGCAACCAAGCAAGCTAATGACCCTGAACAAGATGAACAAGAAAGAAGAAACTGAGTTCTGGCTAGTTTTGTCAGAAGACATCATCCCGAGACATAAATTATTGGAGATAGACATGCTGGAATGCAAACTAGGAGCAAAACAAGACAAGGTACATGTCTAGTTTGTGAATTTGAACCAAAAAATGTAAAAATTGTACTAGAGAATGAAGAATGGGTTAATGCAATGAAAGATGAAATAGAGTAAATAGAAAAGAACAAAACTTGGTCCTTAGTACCCCGACCTAAAGACAAGAATGTTATCGGTACTAAGTGGATATTTAGGAACAAATTGAATGAAATTGGTGAAGTCACAAGAAATAAAGCTAGATTGGTATGCAAGGGATATGCATAGGAAGAAGGCATTGACTATGGTGAAACATTTGCACCTGTTGCTAGATTGGAAGGAGTTAGAATGCTACTTGCATATGCTGCACATAAGAAATTCAAAGTCTATCAAATAGATGTGAAGTCAACATTTCTGAATGGTATACTTGAAGAAGAGGTCTACATAAAACAACCTGAAGCATTTTTTGATCCAGACAACAAAGACATGGTATGTAGATTACATAAAGCTTTATATGGTTTGAAGCAAGCACTGAGAGCCTGGTATGAAAGGTTGCATACTTATTAAGTATTGGATTTGTTAGAACAAGTGAAAACAACAATCTGTATGTGAAAGGTGATACTGATGATACTATTCTTATTGCTGAGATATGCATAGATGATATTATTTTTGGAGGATTAGATCATGTATGCAAAGCCTTTGTTGATGAAATGCCAAAAGAGTTTGAAATGTCTATGTTCGGAGAAAAAAAGTTCTTTCTAGGACTACAAGTGATTCACCAGAGTGATGACATATCCATCACACAATCTAAATACATAAAGGAAGTACTGAAGACATTTGGCATGGAAGATGCTAAACCTGTGGGAACACCGATGGCTACTGGATGCAAATTGACAAAGGAGGATGAAACTACAGAGGTAAATCAGACACTTTACCAATCCATGATTGGTAAGTTAATGTATGTAGTTCACAATAGATCAGATATAGCACATGCTGTGGGAATTGTTGCTAGATTTTCTGCTAATCCTAGAGAATCACACATGATAGCTACTAAAATAATCCTAAGATACCTAAAGAAAATAGAAAATTATGGATTATGGTATCCTAAGGAAGGAAAGTTTGAACTGAAGGTTTACACCGATGCTGATTGGGCTGGAAATGTGGATGATAGAAAAAGCACCACCGGAGGATCATTTTTCTTTGGTGAAAGACTTGTAACCTGGACAAGTAAAAAGTAGGATTGTATTTCTCAGTCTACAGCTAAAGCGGAGTATGTTGCTGCTGCTACTAATTGTTCAAACATTGCCTACATCAAGCAAGTGTTGGAAGGAATGAATGAGGTAATCACTGACTCGGTGATTATATATTGTGACAACACTAGTGCTATTAATATTTCAAAGAATCCAATGATGCACTCTAAGACAAAGCATTTATCTATTAAGTATCATTACATAAGAGAACAAGTAGAAAAGCAAGTGAAGTTGGAATTTGTTACATCTAAAGAACAACTTGCAAATATTTTTACAAAGCCTCTACCAAAGGATACATTTGAATACTTGAGGACTAGACTTGGGATCCGTCCCCTGTCTATCGGTCACTAAGGTGATCTGGATATTGCATCAACCTACTTTTATCAGAAGATCACACATGTTGATGCAACATAGTTCACACTTTGAATCATGTTCAAGGTTGTGATTAAATTTGAGGAACTAGAACATATTAGGATATTAGTATACAGAGATACAGAGAATGTAATTGACAATAGAGAGTCACTTGGCTAATGAAGAGCTATTTGTTTATTTGTTTCTTTGGCATTGTTGTCAAAGGGAGAGATAAATAATATGAAAAGAAGCATGCACCGATGAGAACTATCTAAGGGAGAGACAATCTGAAAGTAACAGAGTATTGAAGATTAGTTACAAAGAACAAAAGCAAGAACAGGAGAACTGAAAGAGCATATTTGATGATTGGCATCACAACATTACAAATGTTGAGTAACGTAGTGATTAAACATATTAAGTCTATTCGATTTACAAAATTTGTTCACAAAGTTGTAGAATACATGTTTGGTATGTGTATGGTATATTTCATATTACTTGAGAATAAATAATATGAAAAGAAGCATGCACTGACGAGAACTATCTAAGGGAGAGACAATCTGAAAGGAATAGAGTATTAAGATCAGTTACAAAGAACATAAGCAGGAACAAGAGAACTGAAAGAGCATATCTGATGATTGGCATCACAACATTACCAATGTTGAGTAACGTAGTGATTAAACATATTAAGTCTATTTGACTTACAACATTTGTTCACAAAGTTGTAGAATACATGTTTGGTATGTGTATGGTATATTTCATATTACTTGAGCTGCCATCAATGCCAAAGGGAGAGATTGTTGGACTACAACTGATTTGGAATTTGATTGAAGAATCTGTGATTAAAGATCACTGAGGAGTTGCTGATTAGATATGTAATATGATTAAATCAGTATTATGTTGTCATTGATGTCAACTAGTTTGACAACACTTATCTTGTAAGTTACTATACCGAAACATCTGAAGAAAGGTGAAAGAGAGGAAGATGCACATGTCAGATGAGGATAAGGAATTCATTGAGTAACTTGTTGATGAGTCTATGACCATATGGTATTGACTTTATTATGTTGCATTCATCTATGATGAAGAATAGAGCTAAAAGACACAAAGCAGTGTTGTCAGTAAATGAAGCATTTTGTAGTATACACTGACAGAGTGTAGTGTATACCAAGTGTAGTATTAACTGAGCAGTGTTCATCGACGCATTTCTTTGTTAACTGAGCAGAACAAAATGAACTAAATGATTAGTTTAGCCGATAAGATTGATGAGTTGTAAAGTACCTCGATTTCAATGATAACAAATAATGTTTTTTATAAAGATTGATGACTAACATAATTAAAGGAAGATCTAACGGAATAGATTGAAACATGTTATTGACACATCAGACAAGGAAGCCTGAAGCGGCAAAATCTGATGGAGGAGAAGAAAATGATTTACTTGTCTATATAAGAGACTAGGGTTTCATTATGAAAAATGCCAAAAGAAGAAGATACTACAAAATTATCACGTGAACAAGTTGTCATGCATTCTAATTATACTAGTTAGTAAGAACCGAGTTGTAGAACAAATACTGAGCTACAGAGAGTAATTACTGATGGACAATAAGTTGATACATTGTTGAATCTGAAGTGAAATATTGATCAGAAAGATTTGTATGAGCTGAATATTGATTTGTAATCTGCAATTGAAGTTGTATTAAGGCAGATCATCTATTATTACATATCTAACCATTGTAAATAGTCAAAATCTCTTAACCGAGTGGACTAAGAAAGTCTTATGATGTATCATTCATAGAATAAACATTGTTAACCTTTCAACCCCATAGTGAATGCTAGTTGGATGATAAATTCTATTCTAAAATCCTCTAACAAGGTCACACCTGACAGTGTGTTTGTAAACCTTTTACAGGGTTGGGTCTTAACCGACCTCACTTCAGAAGAGTGAATATTTTGGGTTGCCGGTCCTAGGTGGTTTTTCCCTTTACAGGGTTTCCATGTTAAATCTCTTGTGTTATGTGTTGATTATGATATTTGTGTGTTATCATACTTTGCCTGTTATATGTTAGATTTGATCGGTAACTATTATAAGTATTAGACTAGTAATCGGTAAAAGCACAGACAGTGAAAGTATTTTATGTTTATCGAGTAGCAAAAATTGAAGAATTTGTTTTGAATTATACATTTTAATTTTGGGACACTCGATAACTGATTCACCCCCCTCTCAGTTATTCTAATAGTAGTGGGTTCGATTATTGTGGGGAGCGCAGATGACATTGGATGACTGAAGCATAGGATGCAGATGGAATTGGTGGAGGCACTGAAGCATAGGATGCAGATGGCATTGGCGGAGGCACTAAAGGATTGCAGTGAGGTGGCAAGGTGGAATGGAGGATGGTAGTGACTTGGAGGATAAGGTGGAGGTGAAAATTGGTTGTTGTTGTGGATGACTGACAGTGATGGTGGATTGAGGGGGGTGCCATAGGGATCCATAAGGAGATTTTCAACAGCAGCGGTGGAGGGATAAGGAGGTTGCCATAGGGAGCCGACAGTGACATGGAGGGATAAGGATGGAGATATAAGGAGATTATCGATAGCGGTGGAGGATAAGGTGTCGTTAAGACTTGGAGAGATAAGGAGAGCAGTGTGGCAATATAAATGTAGATGTATCGAGGAGGCGTTATCGATTACCGATAAAAAAAAGTAAATACCTTATATTAAATTCATGTAGTTGCATTTAGTATTCATCAATACCTTATATTTTAGTCTTATTTATGACATATGAGATTTAACTTTAAAATATAGATATCTTAAGTCAATATTTTCTCTTTTTTTTAGATTAAAATACATACAACATACTTTTAATGTATAAAATTGCAAAACACCAAAGATCCTGAAGATTTGACACAAATATGATATATAGTATTATAAAATTATTAAGGTAAATGTACTATAATGTGAAATTATTATATATTTTAATTTATGAGTATAATAATATTAGTTAGAGGAGGAGGATGGTATTGTAGGTGTTTACTAAGCATAATGTAGGCTAGGGCATCCATTCAATTTCAAATTCCAATCACTATAATATATTAATAGATTTGATAATATATTTTATTTTTTTAAAAAAAATTGAATTTGCTATCGCTTTTTCGATGGCCAAAGAATATACTTTCGACAAGAACACTATACACTCAAAGAATATTCTGACCATACATCGTCGCTATTTCGATAACCTTGTCGATCAAAATACCTTAATTTTGACCAACATTATTTTGTTATTTTGACCAACATTAGTCGAATAGATGACAGGTATGACAGATAATTGTTCCAAATTGAAGTGATTATTTAGACGATGGATCAATCGATAATTTGACAACTATAGAGGTTGCAATTTTGACAAAAATATTATGTGTTGAATAATCAACGAGAAATTTTTGACAACAGTTATGGTCATTTGGACGACGAATTGGCATCTAAAAATTGACTAATCGTCATCGAAAATCAAGCTAAAATTTACTAGTGATTGTTGTCCCTAGTAAAATACTTGTAACTACCTTGCATATCATCAGTATCACAAACCCCTTAAAAAGTAGACACGTGTATATGTCCTTAACACATTCATAGTTGTGTAACCAAATTTATCATCTACAACACATGTGCGAAAGAAATCTCTGCAACTCTATAACTCTGTAATAGTGACAATCAAAAAAATATCTAGTCCTCATTTGTGACACCATAACTTGATCAAAAAATCATGTCAATAACTCAAAATTGACATTAAGAATGTATACAACTTGTAAATGATCCCGTTAGGTGCACTTCTTGTTATCTTTATTAACCTTCTACCATCATTCATTCTAAATATTCTTTATTATTAGAAAAACTACATATTTGTCAGCGAAACTTCATAATAGATATCAAAACCATTTAATCTTCACACTAGCCATCCAATAAACAAAGTAGACATAAAAAAACATCATAGTAGACAGGTTGAAAACAAAGAAAAAGTATCCAAATTTCCAGCAAGTCCCTTCATATTCGAGATGAGAACATAAAGATAAGATCCCAGACATAGATCTATACATTCATATGATTTCATGGGTACATCTATAAAAGCCAGAAAACAATAGAAGCATTCAAAGACACATATTCATCTATTCAATTATGATAACATCACAAACATAGAGCACCTCTATCTCTCAACTAATTTCAACTAAAAGAGTCAGTTTCAAACATGGTCCATCACTGAAAGAAATCTAAACATAAAAATGCTAGATCCTTATAAGATAATTCCCACTACATTTGACATAGACTTCAGATACATTCAAAATAAATTAAAACTAAAAAGGCTTAGATTGAGCATAGTCAAACATCAATTAACATGAAAGTTCTTAGAAGTAAAGTCTATAAAATGAGATATCCCATAATTATATCAAAGGCAAATATTCTGTAGTCAAATTATTAGTCTTTGAATGAACTAAAAATCCAAGCCTCTAAACAAGAAAAATATCCCTTCTTAAAGTCAAAACTGCAACTAGAAAGATTCCTTTTAATATCAAACAGACCACCCTTGAGGAAAAAATAATTGCTAAGGTCATTAAAAAAGCTTATATGACTCACTATCACATGAAAACCTTGATTCATTGACACACATCTTGGAAGAATAAAAAGCCGATACCACAATCATTCTTCACTCCTCGAAATACTAACAACATCATCCAAAAAGCTTAGGAACATATGGCAACATGAAAAAATTTCTAGAAAGAGAGACTCTCTACACTCTCTTCAAAGTTTCACAAACACAAAAAGTGTCTCGCATTATCAAAAGCTCACAACTTGTGGAAGAAAAGGGACCCACAAAGGAAGATCTCTAACCTACAAAAGAAGACTAACCTGCATAAGAAAGGGGTGGTCTGTATAGAAATATTAAGAATTGGTGACCCTTGGGAGACTTTCTTGCAAGGTCCAATACCCCAAATTTATGGTTCCAACAAAAGAAAGAGGGGAGGAGAGAAACAATCAGAGAAAGGCTAGGGTAGACTCTGAGCGAGCCCATTCTTTGATGCTTGGGAAGCTATAGAGATAAAAGTTTCATAAGGTATTATGCAAGGAAATCATTTCTATGAAAGTAAAAATGCTCATTTTACCCCTAGATGTGTTCAAATTGAACTACAATAATACAAGAAGGCCCGAAATTTCCTTGATCAGGGCAACTTCAGGATTGGATCCTATGATTTTATCGAAAGATAGGTCTTGTTGTTTTAGTTCCATTAGCTTCTTGACCTATTCTTCACCCAAAAGTGATCCATATTATCCAAATGGTGAGGGGAGTATGGCCTATAAGAATGTATTAATTTTTGTTCTTTTTGGAACAACCAAATGTTTAAGCTTCTCCAGGCACTCCCTAGCATGTGTGTTACCTGTTTGTACTAGATGAACTCACCTGCCTGCACTACTACAATTCGTCTATATCGAGTTTACATAGTTTACTCATAGAAGAAAGACTTCTTTTTAAGTGTTCAAAAAAATAGAGTTCAAATTTAGATCAGTATTATTTGATAAAGATAATTCAAACACTAATTTTATTAAAACATTTTTAATCATCTTAGATATAAGTTTAAAATATTAGATTAAACTTATTCACTTTTTTTTACAATAAGTCTTTTCCTAGAATATATATATATATATATATATATATATATATATATATATATATATATATATATATATATATATAATTTCAATTGTTAAAATTTATAATAAAAACATTCATTTTACAATTAGAAAGTGTAATAAAAATAAAAATAAAATCAATGTATAATATAATATTTTTATTTTTGAAAATATTTAAATTTCTAGAAAATGATCTCTTTACAAATTTTACTTATATTTTTAAGAATATAAGTATGCTAGTTTATATTCAACAATCATTAATATTGTATTTAAGATATTGACTCTTCAACCGGACAACTTTTATTCATCTATAGTTTTATATAAAGTCAAACTCATTTAATAAATTATTATTACTCTTTAATCTACTCGTCTCTATATGGATAATCCTATTTTATCCATTAATATTTCAACATCAATTAAATTGTTCAACTCGGTGTGTTTTTCTTAAATTAGTGCCCACCCATAGTTGAACTACATTATAAAATGATCAAAAAGCTGAAAGGATTGGACAGTTGTCAATATTTATATAGTTATGCCGTCGACTTTTTCAATTTGTTGAATATAAAAAAGTATTTTCACTTGTGTTCTAAATTGTGTGGTTGATGTGAGCAGAAGTTTCTAGAAAATTTAGTGCGCAACACCTTGTATTCTAATTTTTAATCAGTAATTGCAGTTAAGGTACATTCTAGATGCTATATACACAATTTTCTAACGTGGACATATGGTAGAAAATGGTTTGTTGAATTATATAAAAGTCCCTGAAGCCATATGATAGAGTCAATTTTTGGCGATTGACCACAAGCTTGCACACTTAACCTTTTGTAACATTCTAGATGCTATATCCCAGCCAATGAAAAAGTACCATCTTCAGCTTCAGATAGCTCCTCAATTAGGCTTCTGGCCTTGTTTACACTACGATAAATTTATTGTTGAGTTTCCTCTAAGGAAACTTCTACCTCAGCACTTAATTGTGTAGCGTCAGCCACAAACTTGAAGGTTGATGTTAGGCTGAGTGTGGATGCCTTAATTTCATTTGAAAAGGAAGTATAAGATTCTACACCAACAGTGTATAACTTCCTAAGGTAGAAGTAATGGCAAGAACTTGTAATTGATTTATTTGTTCCTCTTACTTCTTGACAAATTCCTTAAGATGGCGAAAACGTGACTGCCCAGTTAGTAGATTCTACTGGCACTCAATCAACTCCTTCTTAGTTTATTACAATAGCATTAATGTTTCTTCAACATTTTATTTCTCCAGATTAAGTGCTTGTTCTATTTGCAGTCGTTGAGCTTGGCTGGTAACCAGATCCCTGTCCTTTTGTGTTACCTTTGTGTACCTTTGCGCTACTTGCATCTCACTAAATCTCACTCCAACTCCAATCGATTGGATTTTTATTGCAAGGTGGAAAGGTGATGAGTGAAATCCTTCCAATATTTATCCATTCTATCGGCATTCTCTCTCAACTTTTGTTAAGCATCACTCAATAATTTTTTTATACGGAAAAAATCTTTCTCTTTATATCCTACATCTGCTGAGACGACCACATCCTCTCATTAGTCATTTCCAGCTAGACCATGTCAAATTCTCAACTTATCTCTATCACCTTATCCTAGATCTTACTCACTTCTTTATTTTTTCTCTCTTTCAGGTCATTGGTGAGTCGTAGTTTGTCCTTCTAAAGAGATCTGATTTGTAGCTTCAAGTCATCACTCTGGGTCATTACATTTTGCAAATCCTTTTCCCTTTTCTCTATGTTTTGGTTGATCTTGAGATAGTTAACATTTGAAATTATTCCATTAGCTCCACTGAATATTGAGGTCTTTCATGATTGAGGTTTAGGGAGACAACGTGAGAATAGAAATCCTCGGGTTGCATTTGGCTATGAGTCTTCCCTTGGAAAGTAGGCATCTGGGTGACAACAGTGAAAATGCTATTTTTTAGTTATGCAAGGAGGTAACATTTGAAGAGGCTGATTTATTATCATCACTATCTTTTAACTTTTTGGATCTTTCCAACCTGGCTTGTTTAGTGGCAGTTAAACAGGTATCTATAATAGCAGGGGGAATATATTCTTGTCCAACGATAGGTCGGCCACTTGGGGGAACTAAAGGGGCTAAATCCAAAGAGGATACTGTAGGGGGTACTTGGGGTGATTGTTACAGGGGAGCCTAGATGGAAAGGAAAAATATACTTGGCTCCCCAAAGGGAAAGGATAGATGATTGCATATAAAATCGGGGTACATTGGAGGCAAAAACCTGAGTAGGAGAGACAAAAGCAAATAACGTTGGAGAGACCAGAGAAGGAGAAGAGAGGAGGGCTGGAGAAAAATATACCTAAGGAATAGGTGTTGGCATTATTTTCACTTGCGCCATAGATTGGCCCTGCACCACCTATACCTCCTCATCCAATTATCGCAGCCTAAGTATTGGTATCTTTCTTCTTTTCTTCTCTATAAGGGAAACAAGCTCTAGAGATCCCATCCTCTTGGTTATCAATACCTGAGAAAGGGTATTCTATGAGCATGCTACTTTTGATGCTTGGGTTTCCTTGAAATGCACTTTTACTTTTGGAGGTATCTCCTCCTCTATAGGCTTTTTAAATACAATCATTGTTGCATCCTTGTTTCTCTGGTAGATTGATAGGAATAGAGGGGACATATTAGTCAAGTTCTTGAATTCCCAAAGTGGAACTTTCATTGTGTTCATTATCCTATTTCTCTTCAAAAAAAACCCATCCCAATCATGATCATAAAGGGGAGTGAAGTTTAGCCTAGATTCATGCCTATAAGTCTAGAATGTTGTAATCTTCTCGTTTGACCAATCATCCTTCCTTAACTTGTCTCTTAGGTTTTGGGAGATTTTTAAATTGGGGTTATACACAACCCTAACGTCATAGAAATCTAGCCATGCGGGTCAATTTTTGACATGGAATGAAGATAGTTCAATAAAAATATTTGTCGCACGATGAGTAGGACTCAACTTGGCTTCCCAATATGGATGTGAGTGATGAATGATGTGGTTAAATATCTTAAATAATTACTTTTCACGGTCAAAATTATAAGAATTATCGAGTGATGGAAGACTGAGTTGGGTCAGCTTTGACCTCAATAACTTTTCATACTTCTTCTTATTCAAAGTTACATTGCTAAAAGTGACTGGAAGGATGTACACCATTGTTTTATTCCTACCCACACCCATAGCCAACACCCTATCTAAAAAAAAGTGAAGAGAAAGAAAGGTTTCTCAATAAAACTATGTGCTTGGATAATGGTAAAACAAGCTCCATAGAACCATTCTACTTTGTTGAAATATAGCTTCATTCGTGTTTAAGTATGCAAATTAAATATATGTATATGTATATGTATATATATATATATATATGTATATATATATATATATGTATATATATATATATATATATGTATATATATATATATATATATGTATATATGTATATATATATATGTATATATATATATATATATATATATATATATATATATATATATATATATATATATATATATATATATATATATATAGATATACATATATATTATATATACTGTTAAAATGGTTGGCATAGTAAGCGATCAAATGAAGTATAAAGTATCATGTATTGCAATGTATACATTGCAGACACGATAAGTATCACGCACTGCAATGTATACATTGCAGGCACGATAAGTATCATGCGTTGCAATGTATTGCAGTCACGATACATATCATGTACTGCAATGCATTGCATTCACGGTATGTATCGTGCACTGCAATACATTACAAGCACGATAGTATCATGTGCTACAATGTAATTACAGTCACATGATAATTATTGTGTGACTGCAATTACATTGCAGCATACGATAATCTTTATTAAACACACTGTTGTTAAATGACTACAAGTCATTTGGTTTATTATCTAATCTACAGTTAGTGATTGAAATAAAATTTATGTAGGGTCATGACCCTACATGGCAATTGCCATGTATGGTCATGACTTTACATACTACTATATATAATAAAAGAAAAATGTAGAATCAATCAATCACAATAGGAAATTGCATTCTACAATAATATCTACTAAATACAAATAGTATATTAAATCTTCTAATCTAATATTCCTTAACATGGTATCAGAGCAAGGTTATTAGAGAAGATATATATTCTATAATATATATATATTGATAGTTCATATAAACATAATAAAAAAAATTATATTTGTGTTTATTATAATATCAAAGAGAAATGGCTCATAGTATGAGAATGGAAGATAGACTTGAGGGTGCATCCAACTTTATATCTTGGAAAACTAGAATTACCTTTCTACTTTTAGAACTCAAACTGGAGGACTATATAGAGAAAGAACCAAAAATACTTGAAGATGAAGCCAAAAAATCCACCTGGAAAAGGCGAAATAACAAAGCCAAGAAGTTGATTATTGACTCTGTCAAAGACTCTATGCTTCCTAGCATTTCAAGATTAACCACCGCCTTTGAAATATTCAAAACCATTCAGGACACATTTGAAATCAATAATGCTAGTAGATTATTGACTCTGAAACAACAACTTATGAATATTAAAATGAACAAAGGGGAAACAATCACCTCTTATTTCTTGAGAATGTCAAGACTAAGGGATCAACTCTTTACCATTGGAAATAATATGGATGATCTGGAACTATCCTTAATTGCTTGAAGAGGATTACCTATCTCTTGGGAGTCATTCATTCAGTGCATAAGTGCAAGAGCTCCATTACCAAAATTTGAACAACTAAAAAATGATTGCACTCAAGAAGAATCAAGATTAATCTCAAGAGGAATAGGACCTAGCAAAGAAAAGAAGTTCTAGCACTTCACACGTCTAACAAAAAGAAAAAGTTTTCAAAAAGGAAAAGGAGTATTAAAACCTTCAATAAAAGGGATCTTTCAAAAGTACAATGTTACAAGTGTGAGAAATATGGACATATTCACAAATATTGTCTAGAAAGGAAAAAAGTACAAGAAGCACTAGCTAAAGTCAAAGAAATGGAAAATCCACTCTTCTTCCTCACCTTATCTAGTGAATTAAACTCAAACAAGAGTACATGGATAATTGATAGTGGAGCCTCTAGACATATCACTCGATTTAGGGATCAATTTAAAATATTCAAAGGAGACTCCTCAGAAGAAGTTACTATTGGTGACAACTCTACTTATCCCGTGAAAGGAATTGGGACCTATTCAATCAAGATAAGAGGAGTAACCTTACAGTTAAAAGAAGTCCTATATGTACCTGAAATAAAAAGAAACTTAATCTCCATATCAAGACTAGCTGATCAAGGATATAGAGTTACATTTAATGAAGACAAAGTTCTTCTCTAGACTAAAAATTCAAATATAAAAAATGGCATCACTATAGGGTCTAGCGAAGGAAGTCCATATAAACTACGCGGTGAACAAAAAATTGCCTTAAGCCATGAAGTTCAAAAAAATAATGAGATATGGCATAAAAGGTTAGGCCATATTAGATATAGAGCTCTTCCAACCCTAAGAAGAATCACCCTAGGGATACCTCATCTTAAATCTGACCACTCAGGTATATTGAAAGGATGTGATGCCTTAGGGAAGAATAAAAAGGGATCTTTTCCGACAAGTGAACACAAATCAAAAAATATATTAGAACTTATACACATGGATCTATGTGGTCCTATGTCAATACATTCTCTGTCAGGTGCCTTATACTATGTAATCTTTGTTGATGACTACTCTAGAAGAACCTGGATATACTTTCTAAAACTAAAAGAATAGAATGAAGTTCTGTCTAAATTCAAAGAATACAAAGCACTAGTTGAAAATCAAACCGACAAGAAAATAAAAACTCTAAGGTCCGACAATGGAGGTGAATATACCTCTGACGGTTTTAAAGAATTCTACAAATCTATTGGGATTAAGAGGGAGTATACAGTACCATATAATCCTCAACATAATGGAGTAGTAGAAAGAAAGAACATAATCATTATCGAAGCAGCAAAAGCCATGATGCATGATCAAAATATCCACATCTTCTAGGCTGAAGCAACAAAACACAATGGTATACATACAAAATAGGTGTCCTCATGCCATTCTATAAAATACTACACTAGAAGAAGTGTTTATAGGGAACAAACTAGACCTAAGCCATCTAAGAGTATTTGGTTGTCCTATTTACATTCATGTTCCAAAAGAGAAGAGAACCAAATTAGAACCTTCTAGGAAGAAAGGTATATATTCATAGGGTATAGTGAAGATACTAAGGGATATTGAATTTACATCCCTCGCCAGAGATCAGTAGAAATCAGCAGAGATGTAAAATTTAAAGAAAAATTCATATCCACAACTACTGAGGATTATTGCATAATAGAGCTAGATAAAGATCTTGCAACTAAGAATGTGAGGGAGAATAAAATAATAGAATCTGAACCTACATCTTCTAAAGTTGAGTCTACATCTTTAAATATCGAACCTACAAGTCCAAATGATGAAAACAATGTAACATCAAATAACACCAAGAGACCTTTATGGGCAAGGAAGATGTTTGAAGAAAATAATATAGAGCCAGATCAAATATTTAGGGAGAATAAGAGAACAAGAACACAAAAATGTTATGTTGCCCTTCTAACTGAGCTCACAGAATCCGAACCTGATAGTGTTGAAAAGGCTTTAACAAAAATTTTTGGAGAGAAGCCATGATTGAAGACTATCAGTCCATTATGAAAAATGATGTTTGGGACATTGTACCCGACCCAAAAATAAATCAGTACTCTCTTTAAAATAGTTATTCAAGATCAAATATGCTTCAGATGGCAGCATTGAAAAACATAAAGCCTGGTTTGTTGCCAGAGGATTCTCAAAAAAGGCTGGAATTGACTATGAAAAAACCTTTGCCCCTGTATCCTGATACACCTTTGTAAGAACTATTCTTTCGATTGCAGTACCCAAAGAATGGAAAGTACACCAAATGGATTTCAAGACAACTTTTCTAAATGGAAAAATTGAGGAAAGAGTATACATAGAGAAACCAGAAGGATTTGTCATACATGATAAAAATCACTATGTATGTAAGTTAAAGAAAGCTCTTTATCACCTTAAAAAAGCACCCAGAGCTTGGTATGAAAGGATAGATAACTATCTCACCAAACTAGGGTACTCGAAGAACATAGCAGATCCTAACATCTACTTCAAGGTAGTAAATGGTGATATGATAATTCTAGTTCTCTATGTTGATGACTTTCTCATAACAGGAGAAGATCACCTAATTGCAAAATACAAACAAGACCTAGTAGTTGAGTTTGATATGAAGGATATGGGCCTACTACACTACTTTCTAGGTCTAGAAATTTGGCAAAAGGAAGATCACATTTTATTAAATCAGGAAAAGTATACTACTGACATCCTTACCAGATTTGGTATGATGGATTGTAAATGATTGGCTATCCCAATGGAAACAAATCTACACAAACTAAAAAGTGAAGCTGAAGATTTTAAGCCTACAGATCAATCACCGTACAAACAAATGGTTGGATCCCTCATGTATCTAGTAAACACACGTCCTAATATCTATTATGCCACAAATGTACTAAGTCACTTTATGTGTGAACCTAAGAAAATACATTTAATGGATGCTAATCACATTCTAAGATATCTACGAGGCACCATTGGACTTGGTTTGAAATATGAAAAGGTTGAGATTCAACTTCAGGGATATTCTGATTCAGATTGGGCAGGTAGTTCCACAAATTACAAGAGCACCACAAGATGTTGTTTCACTATAGGATCTACAATGCTGTCTTGGTTCAGTAGAAAAAAATAAGTCATTGCTCAGAGTTCCATTGAAGCAGAATACATGGATGCCTCTATGGGAGCTAAAGAAGTAGTCTAGTTAAGGAAACTATTGTTTGATCTATTTGGAAAACATCTAGCACCTACTATTATCCATTGTGATAATCAAAGTTTTATAAAGCTCTTAGTAAATCCAGTTTTCCATAATCGATAAAAACACATAGAGATTCCTTACCATTATATAAGAGATATGGTTGACAAAAATATCATCAAACTAGTGTATATCAGCACTGAGGAACAAAATGCTGACATCTCTACCAAACCTCTTGCAAAATTGAAGATAGAGTATTTTAGGAATATAAAAATAAAGTTATTTTTTAAAAATATTTCATTGTGTTCAAGAAGATGATGATCTTCTATTGGGGTTACTATTACAAGGTGATGATCTTGACAATAGTTGACCAAACTTCAAGATTGACACCTTAATAGGTTGTCCTAGATTGTGCCAGATATCTTGATACTAGGATGTTATTACTATATGATGTAATAACCTATATATCATGATTGACACCTTAATAGGTAGTCCTGGATTGTGCCGGATATCATGATATCAGAATGTCTAAAGTATATCATGATTAAGACTTCTTTATGTTGTCCGGAATTGGGTTGGTAATCATGATATACTATGACCTTCCTCAACACATCTTAAACCCTCTCTTACTAAGAGGGAGTGTTGAAATATAGCTTCATTTGTGTTTAAGTATGCAAATTGAATATAAGTATATTCAATATATATATATATATATATATATATATATATATATATATATATATATATATATATATATATATATATATATATATATATATATATATATATATATATATATATATATATATATTTGTGTGTGTATGTGTGTGTATGTATATACATATATACATAGACATATACATACACACACACACAAATATATTTACTGTTAAAATGGTTGGCATAATAATCGATCGAATGAAGAGCTCATAGCATACAATAGTCATGATAAAGTATCGTGCACTGTAATGTATACATTGCAGGCACAATAAGTATCATGCACTGCAATGTATTGCAGTCATGATACATATCGTGTACTGTAATGCATTGTAGTCACAGTATGTATCATGCACTACAATACATTGCAAGGACAATAGTATTGTGTGCTGCAATGTAATTGCAGTCACACGATAATTATCGTGTGATTGCAATTACATTGCAGCATATGATAATCTTTATTAAACACATTGTTGTTAAATGACTACATGTCGTTTGGGTTATTATCTAATATGTAGTTAGTCATTGAAATAATATTTACATAGGGTCATGACCCTACATGGAAACAACTATGTATGGTCATGACTTTACATACTAATATATATAATAAAAGAAAAATGTAGAATCAATCAATCATAATAGGAAATTTCATTCTACAACAATATCTTCTAAATACAAATAATATATTAAATATTCTAATCTAATATTCCTTAACATAACTAAATTTTATAGTTTCATAACTAGGTGGTCTAAACCATAGTAAATCTACCTTCATCAGACTGGTCCATGAGAACACGTATGGTGGACCTTAGGTAATTCTTTAGGAATTCATCATAGTCACTTGACCTATTCACAATGTTAGTCCATATAGAAATGGGTTTTCTCTAGTCGACAAGGTCGATGTCTTCTAGTTTCAACAATTTTTTGAAAAAGTTAAAATTTTGATGTAATAGCATGTGGACCAGAAATGATGGATAACTAAAATTGAGAGAAATTTGACCATCTTGGATTTGTTGGGTTATTCATCTATAATCGTATCAACAAAATCAAACTAGATTCTAGAACTTAGGGCAGATTTTAGCTAGTGCACCATAAACGCACTAATACATTTGGGGTGAAATTGCGACGGCCATTTGCGACGACAGGCAAATGTCATGTGGTTTTGCTCTTTTTTTTTCAAATATAGCCCGACACCGTCGCAATTTGCGACGACAATACATTTGTCACTGTCGCAATTGCGACGTTGTCGGGATATAAGCGCAAAATTTAAAAGGAACGTTGTCATGTGTGTTTTCAACAGCGCCGTAACCCTCCGCGAAATCACATCAGGATATAACGGCAAACAAAATAAGAACATTGTCATTTGTG
This sequence comes from Chamaecyparis obtusa, assembly GCA_027943335.1. NCBI lineage: Eukaryota > Viridiplantae > Streptophyta > Pinopsida > Cupressales > Cupressaceae > Chamaecyparis > Chamaecyparis obtusa. The sequence continues at coordinate 611,113 of BSBK01004319.1, read as the reverse complement.
TTTTCAACAGCGCCGTAACCCTCCGCGAAATCACATCAGGATATAAGGGCAAAAAAAACAAGAACGTTGTCATTTGTGTTTTCAACAGCGTCGTAACCCTCCGCGAAATCACAGCTACAATTTCTGAGTACGTTGGGTTTATTTTTCTTTTTTCATTATTATGTAATCTGGTATTCAGCTGTTAGAGAGCTAAAATACCCAGAAATGAGGACATATCTATGTTGAATTTATTGTTAGCGGCTTTGGTTATTTAGAAGTTTAATTTTATTTGTTCATCTTTCAAGCACAAACATTTTGTGGACCGTAACGTCTTCATTGTTTCAGGTATGCAGTGAAACAGCCCTAACTTGCAATTGCGATGTTGTTGGGATATAAGGGCAAAAAAAAAAAGGAACGTTGTCATTTGTGTTTTCAACAGCACCGTAACCCTCCGCGAAATCACATCGGGATATAAGGGCAAAAAAAACAAGAACGTTGTCATTTGTGTTTTCAACAGCACCGAGAGAGATTCCCTCCGTGAAATCACAGCTACAATTTCTGAGTACGTTGGGTTTATTTTTCTTTTGTCATTATTATGTAATCTGGTATTCAGCTATTAGAGAGCTAAAATACCCAGAAATGAGGACATATCTGTGTTGAATTTATTGTTAGTGGCTTTGGTTATTTAGAAGTTTAATTTTATTTGTTCATCTTTCAAGCACAAACGTTTTGTGGACTGTAATGTCTTCATTGTTTCGGGTATGCAATGAAACAGCCCTAACTTGTGACTACCTTCACGGTACTTGTGTACATTATCATGTTGTCTTTACAGTGACTGTCCTCATTCAAGTGGCAATTACACAAGGGACAGTCACTGTGAGATGTCCTCATTTGTGACAAGGACAGTCACACTTAGGACATCTCATAGTGATATTCCCTTGTGTAATTTCCACTTGAATGTATTGCTATTGAACCACATTAATGCTTTTCTTCTTCAACAAATGAGGACAGTCACTGTAAAGACAACATGATAATGTACACAATTACCAAAAAATGATCTTGTTAATTGATGTAACACTTTGTCTTGCTCACTCCCTATCCTTCACTAGGGTCTCTTTAGGCCAATGTTTTGACTTGATAGGGTACTTAACTATCCCTACACTCTTTAGGTATCTCTACCCAAGATCCCACTCCTTCAACTAGTGCACACCAACAAGAAATACAACGAACTCTGCTCAATACCAATCTAGCTACTAGGACACTCCTAGTCTTGTCTTCACAAATTGAAACACATTCAACTAGAACTTTACTCCATGGAGAGGCTGGCCACTAGGACCTCTATTGGTTTCAATATTACTCCTTCACCTATACTTTTCATCAGTACTTCAATCCGGTTCATCAAACCATGCATGCCAATTGCACCCAAAAATAGGCTGCTAGCAATTAGGCCTTTGTCAAGCCTTTTTGTTTATATTAAGCCACCTAAAGGGCTTAGGATTCAGATGCCCTTTATTGAGAACTCCAAGATATCTAAGGTCTTCTCCTCCTAGATTTTTTGTACACCAACTGCTACAGCCATGCCTGAAAACAAGTATTTTGACACAACTTGGACAGTCTGACTAAGAGTTTGTTTTCTTAGCAGCCAAAGAAACTCACCCAATCTTCTAATTTGACTTGGGGCTTCTTTAGATGTGTGTCTACCTCTCCATGAGATTTTAGTTGAAGCAACCAATGCATTCAACTTGTTGTAATCTTCTTGTAATGATTTGTCATCCCTAACTGTGCTCAACTGACTCACCTAGGACATCATTGCAAACATAGAAAATGAGCTTCCCAGGGCCCCTCCTTCCAAACATATAGTACATGGAGTCTCCTCACCCATTCCAAGAGCCCGTACAAAATTGACAATGGAATGATGAGCTAAGACTCCATTTGTTCAACCTGCCTGGTTCAAACCAATGATAGGGTACTTAACAAAAGAATTAACAAACTAGTTGGAATGCTTCAAAACTCAAAAAAAACACAACACAGAATAAAAAAACAACTTGTACTAACTTTTCCAATAGACACTGCGAGCTATCTAATCCATTAATCAACTGAAAACAAAGAAACAAAAAAACTCAAGAATTCACTAAAACCGTGTTACTCTACAAATCTTCTTAATTCCAAATGTTTTTCCCCCCAACCTTTTGCACAGATTGATGGAGGCCTCTTATAGTTGATCTGATGCCTAATTCAATGGTTTCATATAGTTACATAACCATCTTACTCGAAAATGCTCCCTTGCACAAATGTTGTCAATGTTGTGAATGACAACATTGACAACTTGTTACAACCTTTGGGATTTTGGTTCAAAACTTATTGTTCAAACACCATAAGACCCTAACCATGACTTAGTTAGGCTATTTAGACCTCACATAGGCCACTTCTACACTTCTTTGCCCAATTTGACCCCTAAATGCTTCATTCCCACTTTTGCCACAATATTGGTAACTTGGGTACAAATTGGCACTTGCCTTCACAAAGGTCACACATGAGGACATCTCACAGTGATCGATTGTCCCTTGTGTAATTGCCACTTGAATGTATTGCTATTGAACCACATTAATGCTTTTCTTCTTCAACAAATGAGGACAGTCACTCTAAAGACAACATGATAATGTACACTCACTGTAAGGACAGTCACAAATGAGGACATCTCACAGTGACTGTCCCTTGTGTAATTGCCGCTTGAATGTATTGCTATTGAACCACATTAATGCTTTTCTTCTTCAACAAATGAGGACAGTCACTCTAAAGACAACATGATAATGTACACTCACTGTAAGGATAGTCACAAATGAGGACATCTCACAGTGACTGTCCCTTGTGTAATTGCTGCTTGAATTACACAAGGGACAGTCATTGTGAGATGTCCTCATTTGTGACAAGGACAGTCACACATGAGGACATCTCACAGTGATTGTCCCTTGTGTAATTGCCACTTGAATGTATTGCTATTGAACCACATTAATTCTTTTCTTCTTCAACAAATGAGGACAGTCACTCTAAAGACAACATGATAATGTACACTCACTGTAAGGACAGTCACAAATGAGGACATCTCACAGTGACTGTCCCTTGTGTAATTTCCGCTTGAATTACATAAGGGATAGTCATTGTGAGATGTCCTCATTTGTGACAAGGATAGTCACACATGAGGACATCTCACAGTGATTGTCCCTTGTGTAATTGTCACTTGAATGTATTGCTATTGAACCACATTAATGCTTTTCTTCTTCAACAAATGAGGACAGTCACTCTAAAGACAACATGATAATGTACACTCACTGTAAGGACAGTCACAAATGAGGACATGTCACAGTGACTGTCCCTTGTGTAATTTCCGCTTGAATTACACAAGGGACAGTCATTGTGAGATGTCCTCATTTGTGACAAGGACAGTCACACATGAGGACATCTCACAGTGATTGTCTGTAATGTCCCCTTTTTGGCTAACTTGGAAAACAGGAACAATTACTCCACTTCTCAGACTTACTCTATCAGATACTTACAATTAAACTAAGTAATGGAGGTTACTTAAGATATCAACCGCTATTTCAGATTCAATCACAATATGTGTGCAAGATGATATTGATACCAATATGTTTAATAGCACTGTCGGATATAATGATATGAAATATGCTATGAATATGATGTTTCCTATCACTTATAGTGATAGTATAATGATGGTATGTCTGATATAAACAATATCGATATACAATCAATAAGTATTGCTTACAGCAATGTATTTGCTGTGTCTGATATGATGATGTAATTATGCAAATGTGTAATATCGCTATGAGTGATATGTTGCTATTTCAGATTCTGAATTATATGCTTGCAACTTCAAATATTGATGCTGTTTCTGACTATCCTTTCTATCTGTGCAATCATGGTGTTGTCTCTGATCTGCAATGATAAACTTGAAACCAAACTGCCAAAGGCAGATGCTCTATTGAGTATATCCAAATATGGATAAGTAAATAAAGTTCTAATGATGCCTTGAGTGACTGACGAGAATGCATTCTTATATTGTCTTTAACAAATGAAGAGATGCTATGAATGAGACGTGTCTTGTTTCTTCCTCCATGTCCCTTTGTTAAGCACACCTTTCCATAATCCGACAGTTCACATAATATTATTTCATTATTTTCTGATCATAGATAACTCCCAGATTGACTCAATATCAAATCTTTTTATGAAGGTAATCTTCCCTAATTGGTAGTGCAACTAGTAGTTAACATCCATTGTGTTTGTATTAGTTTGGTCTAACTATCATTAGTATTTAGTCAATCGATATTAACTCTTGCCTTATCCCATATTGTTATGATGATATCCAATCTTTCTACTCTGATATAAGTCGATATCATTTTCTGATAATTGTCCATTTATTGGTTGATTGCTGGTAATGGAGTTTGATCTTCAAATTGACTTCCATTCCTGTTAATACTTAAGGATACATTGTACTTATTATCCATGACTGATGCCTCATTCATCAATAGCTTGTGATATAATCACTGATGCTTTTGTGTTTCTACAAGATGTGGTTTATCTCAGACAATCGATAATCTTTCAATCCTTTAGTCGATATCCTCCTATGTGGTGTCTATTGATATAGATAGTAGAATTCAATCTAGTTTATGTTATTGTCATGATAACATAGGAAGTGATGGTTCATATTTGCTAGCGGGTCTTCATGTTTGATATTGCTTTATCGGATATGTCATTGTCTAAACTTGTGCAATTAATGATTATTTATAATATATGAATGGTTATCCTTCTTGCTTATCAATACATCTTCTGAAACACATAGCGACCTATCCCTTATTCATATCATGTTGATCTTGACTTCATAGTATTTGGTTCATTAATCATCCTCTCATGGTATCGATGTGTAATGACTAGTGATTGTTGTATCACTTCTTCGTTCCTCATCGTGATAGATAATGCAGATGTTTAATGTAGATGTATATCGATTACAGATATTCGATATTGCTTTAAACGTTATTATTATTATTATTATTATTATTATTAATGTTATTGTTATTATTAAATATTATAATTAATGATGTTAGTAATATTAATAATATTATAATAAATATTATTATAGTGATAACATATTGTTTTATATTGAGAGGTTTATTAATATTATTTATATATTAAAATTATTATATCAATAATTGATTTAATATTATTACTTAATATATTATTATAATATAATATATATAATTTATTAATAATTATTTATTATTAATTTATATTATAATTATAATCATAATTATATTATTTATTAATATTTTAATATTATTTAATTAACATATTACTTATTATGCTAACTATATATTATTATTATCTTTTGATAATAATTATATATTATTGTTATATACCGTTAATAATAGATTATTATATATCATCTAATCATTTTATTATTATACTAAGTTCAATATGTCACGGCTCATGACATTGTCCCTTGTGTAATTGCCACTTGAATGTATTGCTATTGAACCACATTAATGCTTTTCTTCTTCAACAAATGAGGACAGTCACTCTAAAGACAACATGATAATGTACACTCATTGTAAGGACAGTCACAAATGAGGACATCTCACAGTGACTGTCCCTTGTGTAATTGCCACTTGAATTACACAAGGGACAGTCATTGTGAGATGTCCTCATTTGTGACAAGGACAGTCACACATGAGGACATCTCACAGTGATTGTCCCTTGTGTAATTGCCACTTGAATGTATTGCTATTCAACCACATTAATGCTTTTCTTCTTCAACAAATGAGGACAGTCACTCTAAAGACACCATGATAATGTACACTCACTGTAAGGACAGTCACAAATGAGGACATCTCATAGTGACTGTCCCTTGTGTAATTGCCACTTGAATGTATTGCTATTCAGCCACATTAATGCTTTTCTTCTTCAACAAATGAGGATAGTCACTCTAAGGACAACATGATAATGTACAGTCACTGTAAGTGTACATTATCATGTTGTATTACAAATGGACCTTATGTTGGTCGGGATATAAGTGCAAAAAAAAAAAGGAACGTTGTCATTTGTGTTTTCAACAGCGCCGAGAGAGATTCCCTCCGCGAAATCAAGCGGGTTATCATTTGTGTTTTGAACAAAGCGGGTTGTCATTTGTGTTTTGAACAGCACCGAGAGAGATTCCCTCCGCGAAATCAAGCGGGTTGTCATTTGTGTTTTCAACAGCGCCGAGAGAGATTCCCTCCGCAAAATCACAGCTACAATTTCTGAGTACGTTGGGTTTATTTTTCTTTTGTCATTATTATTTAATCTGGTATTCAGCTGTTAGAGAGCTAAAATACCCAGAAATGAGGACATATCTGTGTTGAATTTATTGTTAGCGGCTTTGGTTATTTAGAATGCTTCCCCACAATACTTAATTACACAAGGGACAGTCACTGTGAGATGTCCTCATTTGTGACAAGGACAGTCACACATGAGGACATCTCACAGTGACTGTCCCTTGTGTAATTGCCACTTGAATGTATTGCTATTCAACCACATTTATGGGCCCGTTTGGACCACGACACACAGTAGCATCTACAGAGAAGAATATCCCAGGTGTAACAAGTTGTAAGAATATACCAACAGTTCTAAGAAGTTCCCTAGCATGTAGTAGCATCTACAGAGAAGAATATACAACATGAGGGCAGCCACTGTAAAGACAACATGATAATGTACACTCATTGTATGTGTACATTATCATGTTGTCTTTACAGTGACTGACCTCATTCAAGTGGCAATTACACAAGGGACAGTCACTGTGAGATGTCCTCATTTGTGATAAGGACAGTCACACATGAGGATATCTCACAGTGACTGTCCCTTGTGTAAGCCACTTGAATGTATTGCTATTTAACCACATTTATGGGCCCGTTTGGACCACGGCACACAGTAGCATCTACAGAGAAGAATATCCCAGGTGTAACAAGTTGTAAGAATATACCAACAGTTCTAAGAAGTTCCCTAGCACATAGTAGCATCTTCTAATTGTCTATACCACTTCACAAGGTATTGTTTGCACACATTGTTTTTGGTTCTTTTGATGACCCTTGTTTTGAAATTGCTATTAGGCCTTGTAGCTTATATGTTTTGATTGCTGGAGAGCTTCTAAAGCTAAGCAAGAAGACCATTGCATGAGTTATAGCCGCGCGCTCAGGTTTGAAAATTGTATATTTTTTAATCTAATGTATATTTTAATCCTTTTGCCATGTCATGTAATATGTCTTGCCTTGTAGCTTATATGTTTTGAAATTGCTGTTAGGCCTTGTAGCTTATATGTTTTGATTGCTAGAGAGCTTCTAGAGCTAAGCAAGAAGGCCTTGTAGCTTATATGTTTTGTGTACTTTTGACAATTTTGCTTAGTCACTGAAAGTTGTAGACCGAAGTTTTCATAGCCCAATTTTTGCTTCCTACGAAGAACGATCATGTCAGATAATATAAGTGAAGAACAAAATAGGGAGACAATCGCTAGATTGTGGTCTAACTTGAAAAGAAAAGGTGATGGAAAATGTTATTGTCCCTGCAAAATTTGTAAGGGCTTAAACCGTAGAAGATTGCTAATCAAAACAGTTAAGAGACATTGTAGGGAGAATGGTCACATTGAAGGGGGGCATGACTATCATCCACTGGTAAGTTGTTCATTATATCATTTTAACAATTTATATACATATGAAATCACTTGATGATGAGTTGAAGATAATGGTTTATTTATGTTAATCAATTTTATATAGGTTGATCTCCCCAGGGAAGTACATGATATGGAGGAACATGGGGGTGCGAATATCCAAGGTGAAGATAATGATCCCATGGAAGATGACGATCATGCGCCAGAAAACACAATTGAAGATGATGGTATAAATACATTGATCCATGACACATTTAGTCCAAGCGGATCTGATCATGATGATGATGATAGCCTTGATGTACCTCTACTTGAGAAGGCATACGAGCCCCTATACAAAGACTCCCAAACAACTCTTCTCTCTGCTGTATTGTTGTTGTTGAACTTGAAGGTTATGAATGGTTTATCCAACATAACAATGTCACGTATGTTAAGGTATGTCATATATGTCTTTATAGTTAACAAAGGGTGAATAATGTACCACTAATATTGTTTATATTAACAACTTATATTTTTTGCTGTAGATTGATAGGCAAGTTTTTGTTACCACCATCAAATATTCTACCTCGCTCATATCGAGAATTATCTGCTATTATGAAAGATATTGGAATGGAGTATCAAGCAATACATGCTTGTCCCAATGATCATATTATATATTATAAAGAACATGAATTTGCAACACAATGCCCTGTATGTCATACGAGTAGATATTGAACAGATCGAATAACAAAAAAGGTGCCTCACAAGGTTCTTCGTTACATCCCCATTATTCCACGGATGCGACAATTATTCAGGTGTACTAGCTTGGTACAATTTATGGATTACCATGCACGCAATAGAAGTCGAGATGACATTATTCGAATCCCTGCGGATGGTTTGGCATTTATGCACATAGAGGAAAAGTGGCAACACTTCAAAGAAGAACCTCGTAATCTCAGGCTTTCATTGGCAGCGGATGGTGTCAATCCATTTGGAGAGATGAGATCTGTTTGCTCGGTGTGGCCTGTTTTTGTTATCAACAATAACATTCCTCCGTGGATGTCAATAAAGAGGGAGCACATTATGTTGGCAATGATTGTTCCAGGTATTTTATCATTTGATAGTTATTAATTTACATGTACTTACAAATCTTACAGTAAAATGGTCACAATAATTATGTAATGTTACTGTTCATTCAAGTAGGTAAATATCAAGTTAAAGATATGAATGTATATATTGAGCCTCTTATTGACAAGTTGGTGGAGTTATGGAACGGTGTCACTATGTATGACGTGTCTAGACCAATAGGACAAAGACAATTTCAATTCCATGCAATACTTGTATGGACAATACATGATGCCCCAGGGCTAACACATTTTTGTGGTATGTTATAGTGAATTCAAGTTGCGCATGATAATTCTAATTATAAAAATCAACATATTTAATAATCCAATTATATCATTATCTTGTAGGTCTTCAAACAAAGGGAAAATTTGCATGTCCAGTTTGTGGTCCAAAGATGAAATCTCGTCATTCAAAAAGTTTAGGAAAGCATGTGTTTGATGAGTACAGACACTTCCTCCACAGGAATCATAAGTATCAAAGTATGGAAAAACATCTTTTCAATGGGAAAGAAGAGACTACATCAAATCCACGAAGAATGACACCTCGCCTATGGAAGTTGGAATATAATAGAATTAATCGTCGAGGTAATGTCATTCCACTTAATGGTTTATGTTTGTAATTTATATATTTCTATTGTGATTTTTGTTTACTAATTATGTAATTGATGATCGTGAAGGTCGTCAAGGCACTACTGACAACCTTCCAAAGGGACTAAAAAGCTATCCCAGACAATTTAGTAGGTTGCCCTACTACGAGGACCTACAAATTGTGCATTTGTTTGATCTTATGCATGTTGGAAAGAATATAACAGAGACATTGTGAAAAATACTGGATGGAAGGCGTGACAAAGAAAAAATTGTCAAAATTTGTAATGACATTCATGAATCCAATCATGCACTGAAGAATTTCATTCACTCAAATAGCAATAGAGATCAGATTAATATAAGTTCCCTTCCTTGGTTATTAACGGAGCAGCAAAGTGATGCCATAAAAGAAGTCATACAAAAAATTCAATTTCCCACAGGATTTGCTGGGAACATAAGCAATCTCATATCAAAGAAAAGTGAATTTGGGCCAGGGCTCAAAACGCATGATTGGCATACTTTTATCAAGGTAAGTTATGTTCTTCTGTATTTACAATATATTCATAAACTACGTGTACTATTGATTATGTTATGTTAGAAAATAATGAAATGATTGGTTTATAATTACTGCAGTACGTGCTACCTCTATCTCTCCCAGAGCACTTCAACAATAACATCAAACAAGTGATATATGATCTTGGAAAATACATGAGGTAAGCAGTAATATCTGTTCAATTTGTTGTATATATTTATTATATTCGCGATTTGTTTTTCTTGCTATGTAATCTATTGTATATTATTTTGTAAAGTCTCGTATTTATATATTTTTTGTGACTTGAATCTCTTAATGTAGGTGGTTGTCATCTAAAGAAATCCATAAAGAAGATATAAACTATTGGAAGAGAAGAATTCCTCATTTATTGTGTGAAATGCAAAAGTGTCTACCTCCAACTTTTTTCAATGCACAAGAACACTACCTCATACACCAAGTTGAGGAGATTGAATTGTGTGGACCTGCACACACTAGGTCAATGTGGATGGTTGAGAGGCACTTGAAATCTTTGAAGGCTTTGGTTCGACAAAGAGCACATCCTGAGGGTTCTATGGTAGAGGGATACATGGTATACCAGACTATGGTGTACATTACTAAATATCTTCCTAAGTTTGCTTCAAATATCCATGTAGATCGCATTTGGGATCTCGACCCTTTTAAAAAATTCAAAGGGGAGTACTTGATGGGGAAAGGTAGATTGAGGAAAGTGACAGGTAATAAATTATAAGATGTTATTGTAATAAATTATTTCTTAATCTTCAAAATAAATCGGTTGTAAGTCATCTATTTTTTTTTTGTACAGTTGCTCGAGAGTGGGATGCACTACATTTGTATATTGCAAACAATCTTGATTGGATGACGGTATGGATTGAACGATGTCAACATTCTGGTCACACATTAACATGGGAAGGTGTATCTTCATTGGTTAAAGAAGCTCATCGTAATGGAGATTCTAATGTTACGCAAAGGGAAATAGATTTAGCATATGGTTTAAGAGATTTCCAGGTACGTACAAAATTATTAATCACCCGTATGTTTATCAACTCACGATATAATAATTTTGACATGTTTCACATATTATTGCAGGTTAAACACCACAAGGGTATGTTCTGTAATGGTCAAAAATTTCGCGTCAAAGTGTTGGATGACACGAAGAAAACTTGTGATTCTGGAATAACTGCAGTCTTTCAAGTGACTAATATTTCATCTAGAAATGACTTAGATCCTCAAGAGTCTAAAAATCAATACTATGGCATTTTGGATGATATATTTGAGTGCGACTTTAGTTCCTTCAAATTAGTACTCTTCGTTGTCAAATGGTACAGGCTACGACTTAATCCAAATGATCCTAATAGAACTGTTATTGAACATGATAATAGATTTACAATGGTTAATACAAGGTCGTTTGAGCCAGTTGGGGATGAGCCCTATGTTCTTCCAAGCCAATGTGAACAGGTATTTTACTCAGAGGTTTCACATAAACCGGGTTGGTCATTTGTTGTTAGACATGAACCGAGAGGAAGGCCGATAAAGTATAATGCGATGGAAGAAGAAGATACCGAAGAAGTAGAAGATGATGTAGATGATGATCACGATCGACAATTATTGGATGATGTTCCTGAGACAAATTTTCATGAAGAAGAAGAAGAAGATGATGCTGCTACTGATGATGATGATGAAGATGATGTTGATGTTGATGATGATGATGTTGATGATGACGACAACGACGACGACGACGAGGATGATGATGACGACGACGATGACGAGGATGATGATGATGATGATGAGGATGATGATGATGAAATTTAAAGGTATGCCATCAATCCTTAATGTATTTAATATTCATTTCTTGATAGAAATATATTTGTCTTAAATGGTTACATAGTTTATTCATTATCTATTTAAAAGCTATAAGTGTTATAATGTGTACGTTTTAATGTTTTTAATTTTTATGTGATGCTTATGATGGATGTGATTATGATTATGATGTGATTATGCTCACGATAATTGAATTACATTTGCAGGAAATTGAACCCCTTTCAAGAGCATCCCGCACAGTCTCATGGATCGACAGGTATAAGTCAATACACCTTATAGAAAGTCTATTTAATACACTTATCAATAGTAAGATTGATGTCTTCTAAGATCTCTCCCATTTGTAGGTACCAACAAATAGGTATTTGTCAGAAGTGTCTTCCTCGAGTGAGGGAAATATAGGAATAGAAGAGGAAAGTGAGACATGCAGTTTATCTAGAATAGGGAGATTAACTAGAGGTCAAAGGACTAGAAGGAAATTCAATAAACACATGAAATTTTTCCTTGCTCAAGGGGGGTCATGTTCTTATGATGATGAGAGGAAAGGTGACATCGAGGTGCCCTTGAGGTACCAACATCTACAGAAACATTGGGTACCCAAGGAACTTCCTCCAATAAACACTGATTTTTGTGTTAATGAGAGGATATATCGCATAGCACCATCATCATTACATGGTTTGGGCCTATTTTCTATGGATGGCATAAAGGTGTCTTACAACAAAGTTTCTGAATTGATGGAGTATGTTGGACCATGTTACGATTACAAAAGTTGGATGCATATTGTTCAATATAAAAAAAGTATGCGTAGGTATGCACTCTCGGAAAATTATATACAACAGCAAGACAATAATCAAAGTAAAAGTGTGGCTATATACATTGATGGAAGGCCAAAAGCAACAGGGAATATTGCGGGTTTTATAAATAGTACACGACCTGGGTCAACTATAAAGCAACCCAATTGCATATTTGAGGTGCGCGAGGGAAATCGTGTATTCATCTGTGCCATAAAATCAATACGTGCAGGGGAAGAGCTGCTTATTGATTACAATTTGAACCGCATAGATACAAACGAGGCTACTATCATGGGGGTGGTACATACTATTAAACCAACTTCTAATCAATGACTCCAACATACCATTTAGTTATTAAATTTTTGGCTAACATTTTTATACTTGATCTTTGACAAAGGGGCACAATATGGAGCAACCGCCCGAAGGTGATGGTGATGATATTCCTAGCTCATCTACACATGAGCAGGTAAAACTCATTGTAATTGTGCAAACTAGATAGAAGCAAAATGTTATTTTTTTTAATGTTATTTTCTTCATTGTTTTGGAGTAATTTTGATAATACTAATATTATTGTTGTCACAGAGGGCCGGTGGTCGGAGAGAGGGAAAGAAACCTGCAGTCCCTCAGGAGTCCCCCCTTGTGGACCCTTTTTTTATTGATTTAGCAGAGACCGATGACCCGATCGGTTCCATTAAAAAGCTGCTAAAGAAAATTGGGAAAGAACTTCTACGTTTGGTATCCATACATCCTCAGACTCAGGAAATAAAAGACAGGGCAGCTGAGTTGTTGCGCACTTCTAAAAACTTTAAAGTAAGTATTAATGAAATTTTTAATTATTACAAGAGTTCAATAATGGTTTTTATGTTATGCTCTTTTATGACATTAATTAAAATATGGATGCATTGTCTTTACAGAGTTATTTGCGTAATTTTGAACCCCATTCCCATGATGAGGCCGGTATTGCAAGTGGTTCAGGTAGATCACATGTTCCATTCCCCACTTGTGTTTTCCACTGAATATATATAGGAATGATCATAATCATTGACAATACATGCTCGAACAATATTTTTTTTTAATGCTCTAACAATCTTGTCCATGCTAGTCCACGCGTTCTATATTTATGCATGCTCTAACAATTTTATTCTTCAGCTCCTTTCCATGATGATATGACAACGCCGCCTCCATCCAGGACAACCACAAATGTCTTGCCGACTGCCATGTCAACAACACATAGCCTAAATGCACCAACTGTTGCACCATCTACTGGTACACAAATCCCTCTTTTTCTCTCTTTTGTTATGTGTTTAAGTGTTATGTGTTTACGATGTAGATCCCTTGATTGTGTTTGTGCCATGGGTGCTCTGCACCAATTTATTTCCCTTGAAGTATTATTTCTTGGAGGCATTTGATAATGGTTTTCATTTTTTGCAATAGGAGATGCAACAAGTCCCGATGCAACATCATTTCCTGGATGTTCCCGTGTTCCTAGTACGGGAATGGTGAAGGATTGCGTATTGATCATCAGCGACGATGAAGGCGTTCCCTTAAAAGTATCCAAACTTCCAGGTACTTTAAAGTTATTATTATTCTATAGTGATATAATAGTAATTTAGTTTTTGATCACTCTTCATCGACTAATGATCCCATGATTATTTTGTAGGGAATGATATTTTTTGGTGAAAACTTGGTGACGAGTGTTTGCGGATATTCGGGCCCACCATACGTACATGGTGGAACATCATATCCTAACTAAAACCCCAAACCACTATTTTGATTTCATATCATTGCTAGAATAGTTTTCCTTTTCATCAATTTCTTGAACTATATTAAAGGTAGCTTCTCTTCATTTATGAGTCTAACATGTTTTTTTTTACTTAAAAGGTGGAATAACCAAGATAAAAAGTTGAAGGATGATCTTGTACATAGTATGACCCAGCTTTTTGGACCTCGTGCATTCGAGAGAAACAAGCTCCTTGAAAGAGCTGGTTTATGTTTGAAGTATATTAGGGACCAGTACAGGAAATATTTAGAGGTTAACCCAAGGCACGAGCGTCCGCCCTGTGTTCTTGAGGCTGAGTGGTAGGGTTTGATTTTGGATGGAAAGTATAAAGCCGACATGAAAAAAGGAATTACACCAGTAGAGAGTAGAGCAAGGTATGTGATACTTTTGAGAATGTAATTATGTACTAATTAACCTCTAAATTTTTCCTATACTGGTCTCTAACATATTTCAAACTTTTCATAGATTGCCTGACACATCAAAGGCAACAAAGGCAAGATTAGAAAAGCACGGGACACACAAGCTCGGCTCTGGTGGTTTTTCCAAACTTCAAGCACGAGTTGTAAGTATTAGTAAATGAAAACTTGTATCAATTTTTTTATATATTGCAAGGAAATTTTTTTTGATCAAACAATGCAAGTAAAATTCACCATACCAAGAAAAAATGTAGGGGTCAGAGTTCAATAGATGCCTCACAGAAGAGGACAAGAGAATTGGCTTCCAACAAGGCTATAGAGCCGTGGCTGAATGGCTACGAGCTGAAATCAGTGTGCAAGGTTCAAATAATGATGCATCTGAGCCACAGGTAAATAAGCTAAATGAAATTTATTTCAAATTGAATACTTTACCAATTAGTCTATTTGATGTTAAGTTCTAATATAAAGTGAGTATATCTATTTTAAGAAAGCAATGATAACAATGTGTAGGATATTGGAATGCAGCCTGACAATCCTTCTACACAATCTATGCATAATGAAGGTTCGCATGATGTGCATCCTAGTGGTGGAGGTATACATTTGCTATTAAAATTTTTATATGTAATTACAATTGGTGTTTGGATTAATGTAACATTTTGTATAGCAACTGTAGAGGATCGAGGGGTTGGTGCTCATGAGCATGTTGAGGTTGAGTCTAGACAAAATGATGTGGCCAGATCAGGTAATTAAAGAGCGCCACAGTTATGTTCTTTAAAATAATTAAATACTTGTAACAATTATAATTAAATATTTTAAATTTAACTCTTTTATTTGTTATTGTAGAGGACCCCCCTTTGCAGCAGCATAGGAATTTGAGATCATCAAGAACAAAGAACAAAACAACTGATGAGGGGGGTATTGATGATAACACTGATGCTCCTCTTAGAGCTTACATAGAAAAAAAAATTAGAAAGAGAAAAAAGAAATGATTGTCATCTAAATACCTTAATTGATAATGACTGAATTTTATGTCTCAATGAATTTAATTATGTGCTAATGAATGTTCATGAATTATGTGTTTATTTTCATATTGATGAATGTTGTGTGTTAACGAATCTAATGTGTTAATGAATGTTATCATGTGATATTGATTGAATGTTACATTTTATTAATAATTGAAAGAATGAATGAATGTTAGATGTTAACGGGGAATGTAGAGTGATGTTAGGGGGAGGGGGGTGGGGCTAAATGAGCTTCCACCTTCACGTGGTTGGCCCTGTTTAGTAGAGAATATTAAACTATATTCTCGAAACAAAGTGAAGCTCAATAAGATACTAAATGAGTCAAAATGGTTATCAAGGTCCTCTATCCATAAGATACTTGTAGTCAAAATGGTTATTAATAAGATACTTGTAGTCAAAATGGTTATCTAGGTCCTCTATCCATTCCATAAGTTCTTCACCATTCAAACTTCCTCCATAACAAGGAATGTGCTCTAGGTTAGTCATGAAGCCTAGCATGGACTCTCTGTCAGATAGAGCCACTATTTCAGAGCCTTTTTTGTGCATTTCCTTCAAGCACTGTATAGTGTACGGATGTGAAAGGGAGGGCAGACCAGTGTGGAAGTTAGAGTATTTATATCTTATGCTTTGAGAGTTTATTTGGTAGATTCAAGACACCTTATATCAAAGTTATTCCTTTTTCTTATCTGTTGTTCTGTCAAACCCTCATTTTTTGGGTTATTGCATTCAAATGGCCTTAACTTGCAAATAAACCATAGGATATCCTCTGTTCTTTGTAAAATGCAAGTTAAGGGGGTTTATTTTCATATTTTAAAAGCTTTGGAACAGGATACTAAGCCAGAGAATTTCAAGAGCAAGCCCTAGGTCAAGAATCTCAATGTTCTTGACTAGGAGTTGATGGATTATGCAAGATCAGAGGGTAGCGGCAAGTAAAGGACCTCAAACCTTGTTGAATCTAGATCTTTAGAGCATGGTGGACATCTTCAAACTCTGATCTTGGTTTCATGCACCCATTTTCAATGCCTTGTTTTGGAACCCACACCCAAAGGCATGCATTAGGTCTGCGGACTCAATAAGGACATTGATATGCTGGAGTGGAGTCAAGGTCTGGGAGTTGGAGGATTGTTAGAACATCAAAAAGGGTACTCAAAAAACATATAAGTTCATAAGGTCCTTTGTCAAATTGAAGAGTTATTGCTGCAGAATAGGTTTTGGAGACCTACTAGAGTCACTAGGTCTATTTGGACCCGTTTGGACGACGACACACAGTAGCATCTACAGAGAAGAAGTTTGGTATGCAATGGTCTTGAAACCTCCTGAGAAATTCTTGGTATGCATTTGTGTGGTGCAAAAGCTTCGTTGAAAGAGAAAAAGAAGAAAAGAATAGAAATGACTTTTTTTCTTTTTATGTCATATACTGTAACCAGCTACTTATAACTTGCAAAAATTATTATAACCATTTGAAATTGAAACTTAGTTTAATGTGAAACTGAGAACTGCTTTATTAGAGCTTTCTGTGATTTAGATTCAGACATCAAGAACATTGTTTGCCTAATATTGTGATTAATGTTTATTTATTAATATCTCATACTGACAAACAATTGATAATTGTAGGGAAAACGTCATTGGGGGTCTTTGAGGATCCACCAGAAGCCAAGGAGAAAATGTATTCAAATGCTAAAGATGGTGTAACAGTCCTTACAGCTGTTGAACCTTGCTGTGTAGATCATCTCCGATTCTCCAAGTTCAACAGTACTGTGGTATTCCTTTGGATACTTCTAATGGTAAATTTCAGACATCAAGTTCTTTTCGTATGAAACTACTACATTTGTAATCTATAGTTTTAAACTTTTAGTTTATAAATGTTCATCAGCTTTAGTTCGTATGCTGCCATTTCAAGTATGATTAATGAAGTTACCTTTATCACAGGATGAAAGTGAGCAGTCAGCATACTGGTACGGAGCTGGCAGCATTGATACGGTGACTAGGGCATCGTTTAATGGTGGTATTGTGTTTTCCCGTATTTAGGGCATCGGCCTTTTGAAGCATTGCCTTCATCTTTCTTAAGTCTGAGTTTTAAGTTTGTTTATCTCTCTCAGCGCTGTTGAAAATACAAATGACAACGTTCTTGTTTGTTTTGCCCTTATATCCCGATGTGATTTCGCGGAGGGTTACGGCGCTGTTGAAAACACAAATGAAAACACAAATCCCTTGTGTAATTGCCACTTGAAGGAGGACAGTCACTGTAAAGACAACATGATAATGTACACTTACAGCCCGTGTACATTATCATTGTGTCTTTAGAGTGACTATCCTCATTTGTTGAAGAAGAAAAGCATTAATGTGGCTGAATAGCAATACATTCAAGTGGCAATCACACAAGGGACAGTCACTGTGAGATGTCCTCATTTGTGACTGTCCTTACAGTGAGTGTACATTATCATGTTGTCTTTAGAGTGACTGTCCTCATTTGTTGAAGAAGAAAAGCATTAATGTGGTTCAATAGCAATACATTCAAGTGGCAATTACACAAGGGACAATCGATCACTGTGAGATGTCCTCATGTGTGACTATCCTTGTCACAAATGACTATCCTTGTAAAGACAACATGATAATGTAAACATATAATGAGTGTACATTATCATGTTGTCTTTACAGTGGCTGCCCTCATGTTGTATATTCTTCTCTGTAGATGCTACTATGTGCTAGGGAACTTCTTAGAACTGTTGGTATATTCTTACAACTTGTTACACCTAGGATATTCTTCTCTGTAGATGCTATTGTGTGCCGTGGTCCAAACAGGCCCATAAATGTGGTTGAATAGCAATACATTCAAGTGGCAATTACACAAGGGACAGTCACTATGAGATGTCCTCATGTGTGACTGTCCTTGTCACAAATGAGGACATCTCACAGTGACTGTCCCTTGTGTAATTGCCACTTGAAGGAAAAAAGCATTAATGTGGTTCAATAGAAATGTATTCAAGTGGCAATTACACAAGGGATAATCACTCTGAGATTTCCTCATTTGTGACTATCCTTACAGTGAGTGTACATTATCATGTTGTCTTTACAGTGACTGTCCTCATTTGTTGAAGGAAAAAAGCATTAATGTGGTTCAATAGTGATGCAGAGTAGTCAGGGCTTTTAGAATATACAAATATACATCCTTAACTCTCATTCCACCAAGGAAGAAGGAATTCCAATGGTTGAAACGTGAGTTAAGGTCTTTACATCAGTCAAACCCTGAAAATGAGGGTTTGTAAACAATGCACAGAAAATTTGAAATAACTTAGATATAAAACAAAGAGAATCAATCAAACCAACTTCCAAAGCATCAGATGTCACTATTACAACTTCCAGGCAAATTTTATCATCCAACCACCATCCGTACAGCCGTACAGAGTTCATTTTTCACCAGAAATGCACTAAAACAGGGTTATTTTTATTTTTTATGAAAGCAAAATGATTACAATACTGGTTCTCTTTCTGTCTTCGACCATTTGAAGCCTAAAATAGGCTCTCCAAACGTTGGTTCAACCATCTAGGTGGTTAGAACAGTTTATCCAACAAATGTCAACTTTGCTAAGCAACTTTTAAAGTTGCATTACAACTTTGCAAACAACTTTGCCGAGAAGGTTAAAAATGTGTTGTGAAACTTTAGGAACCTTATTAAAGTTATTTTGGACCTTCAAACTTCTTAACAACATCTAAAAGACACCTAATAAACACTTACTATGCTCATTTCATCCAAGGACTCAAAAGATGCCCAAGGTTTATAAGTCACCAAGGGGTCTTGTGTCCAACAAGTGGATGTTTATAAGGAGATAAAATCAATCCTTAATATTTATTACAAACCAAGAAAACATCTAAAACTCCTATTCTAATTTATTGTCATTCAAAAAGACTCTGATTTGTCATTCAAAAAGACTCTGATTTGTCAATCAAAAGGACCTTTCACCAGTCAATCCTTCAAAGCTCCAAGGTGAAAATCTTATGTTCCAATTGATAGGATTTGACTCCTTGGCTTCATGGCAACTTCCTTCAATCATGGTGTCTTTGGCTTGCATTAGGGATGCCCCTGCATCAA
The DNA here is from genome assembly GCA_027943335.1 of Chamaecyparis obtusa. NCBI lineage: Eukaryota > Viridiplantae > Streptophyta > Pinopsida > Cupressales > Cupressaceae > Chamaecyparis > Chamaecyparis obtusa. The sequence continues at coordinate 591,274 of BSBK01004319.1, read as the reverse complement.
ATAGCAATGCATTCAAGTGGCAATTACACAAGGGACAATACATGCCCATTAAAGTTGGTGTTTTGTTATCCAGCATGACAATGGAGACAACATACTCTGTGTCAATTTTACTGATCAAATTTCCCTCCGCCAGGAAAAGCAACAATCTGGGTATGATAAGGTGAAATTTTGTAGTCCTTTTGGGTATGATAACAGTTCCAGTTTCCAATAAGATGGTTCATTTTTATAATCTAGCTTCAATTTCTCTTGTGAAAATCTTTTTTTCATTTTATGGGTGGTAAAATATAATTATTATGCTAGAGGTGTGTACTTATGGATGATAATGAAACAAAATGATAAGATTTAAGACTCTTGTTTTTTTTTAAAATAGCAATTTAAGTTTCCTTCTATTATAAATTACTGTTTTTCTATTTTTTAATGTATCTTTCCAAATCTTTTATATCAATTTTATTTATGAAATATAAATATATTAATAATGTTTTAGTGTTTTTAGGATTAGTTTATATCAATTCTATGTATCATCATTCGTCATTCAATTGTCAGTATTATTAATTTAGACTGTGCAATTGTAGAACTACTCGAATATGGGTTGGATGGATACTCAAGCAGGGGAACCCTCCTCAAATATCTCAAGCAGTGAACTTGGAAAAATGTGTCCTGAAGGAACCCTTTCCATCAGAGAGATAAAAGTACAAACAAGTAAAAGAAGCAGGCTCTGCAAATATGTTTTTGAGAAGAAAAATGATAGATTATTCGAGTATGGTTCATGAGGTATATCTAAAAAGACATTTTTTTTCTTATTATAATAAAAGAGGAAGTTGTGAATGTCAAAGTTGAGTGAAACAAAAATTATTTTCATCAAATTTTATTAGGCTTGCTTTTGGGAATAGTTTCTTACAATATTGCTATTAAGATTTTTATTGTGTAGTTTTTAGATTAGGTTTATAAAATTATATTTCATGAGTAGTGATTCATATTAATCAATTAACGATACTTTTGGAAGGTATTTTCAATGTGTCAAATTTTGATATTTTTACAAGAATTAGATTGTGTAATTTTTTTAATTAAAGTCATTGACTCATATTTCATAAATAATAGTTCTCATGAATCCATCTCTTATAAGATTGAATAGTCTATTTAGGAAGTATTTCTGATAGTATGTCAAATTATGATATTACTATTACCATTAGATTGCATGGCTTTGAAGTCAACCTCGTTGACCCATATTCTTCTCTGTAGATGCTACTATGTGCTAGGGAACTTCTTAGAACTGTTGGTATATTCTTACAACTTGTTACACCTGGGATATTCTTCTCTGTAGATGCTACTATGTGCCGCGGTCCAAACGGGCCCATAAATGTGGTTGAATAGCAATACATTCAAGTGGCAATTACACAAGGGACAATCGATCACTGTGAGATGTCCTCATGTGTGACTATCCTTGTCACAAATGAGGACATCTCACAATGACTGTCCCTTGTGTAATTGCCACTTGAATGAGGACAGTCACTGTAAAGACAACATGATAATGTACACATACAATGAGTGTACATTATCATGTTGTCTTTACAGTGGCTGCCCTCATGTTGTATATTCTTCTCTATAGATGCTACTATGTGCTAGGGAACTTCTTAGAACTGTTGGTATATTCTTACAACTTGTTACACCTGGGATATTCTTCTCTGTAGATGCTACTGTGTGCTGGGGTCCAAACGGGCCCATAAATGTGGTTGAATAGAAATACATTCAAGTGGCAATTACACAAGGGACAGTCACTGTGAGATGTCCTCATGTGTGACTGTCCTTGTCACAAATGAGGACATCTCATAGTGACTGTCCCTTGTGTAATTGCCACTTGAATGAGGACAGTCACTGTAAAGACAACATGATAATGTACACAAGTACCGTGAAGGTAGTTGCAAGTTACGGCTATTTCATTGCATACCCGAAACAATGAAGATGTTACGGTCCACAAAATGTTTGTGCTTGAAAGATGAACAAATAAAATTAAACTTCTAAATAACCAGAGCTGCTAACAATAAATTCAACATAGATATGTCCTCATTTTTGGGTATTTTAGCTCTGTAACAGCTGAATACCAGATTACATAATAATGATAATAGAAAAATAAACCCAACGTACTCAGAAATTGTAGCTGTGATTTCGCGGAGGGAATCTCTCTCGGCACTGTTGAAAATACAAATGACAACGTTTCTCTACATTATCATGTTGCCTTTACAGTGACTGTCCCTTGTGTAATTGCCACTTGAAGGAGGACAGTCACTATAAAGACAACATGATAATGTACACTTACAGCCCGTGTAGATTATCATGTTGTCTTTAGAGTGACTATCCTCATTTGTTGAAGAAGAAAAGCATTAATGTGGCTGAATAGCAATACATTCAAGTGGCAATCACACAAGGGACAGTCACTGTGAGATGTCCTCATTTTTGACTGTCCTTACAGTGAGTGTACATTATCATGTTGTCTTTAGAGTGACTGTCCTCATTTGTTGAAGAAGAAAAGCATTAATGTGGTTCAATAGCAATACATTCAAGTGGCAATTACACAAGGGACAATCGATCACTGTGAGATGTCCTCATGTGTGACTATCCTTGTCACAAATGAGGACATCTCACAATGACTGTCCCTTGTGTAATTCAAGTGGCAATTACACAAGGGACAGTCACTGTGAGATGTCCTCATTTGTGACTATCCTTACAATGAGTGTACATTATCATGTTGTCTTTAGAGTGACTGTCCTTATTTGTTGAAGAAGAAAAGCATTAATGTGGTTCAATAGCAATACATTCAAGTGGCAATTACACAAGGGACAATCGATCACTGTGAGATGTCCTCATGTGTGACTATCCTTGTCACAAATGAGGACATCTCACAATGACTGTCCCTTGTGTAATTGCCACTTGAATGAGGATAGTCACTGTAAAGACAACATGATAATGTACACATACAATGAGTGTACATTATCATGTTGTCTTTACAGTGGCTGCCCTCATGTTGTATATTCTTCTCTGTAGATGCTACTATGTGCTAGGGAACTTCTTAGAACTGTTGGTATATTCTTACAACTTGTTACACCTGGGATATTCTTCTCTGTAGATGCTACTGTGTGCTGGGGTCCAAACGGGCCCATAAATGTGGTTGAATAGAAATACATTCAAGTGGCAATTACACAAGGGACAGTCACTATGAGATGTCCTCATGTGTGACTGTCCTTATCACAAATGAGGACATCTCACAGTGACTGTCCCTTGTGTAATTGCCACTTGAATGAGGACAGTCACTGTAAAGACAACATGATAATGTACACAAGTACCGTGAAGGTAGTTGCAAGTTACGGCTGTTTCATTGCATACTCGAAACAATGAAGATGTTACGGTCCACAAAACATTTGTGCTTGAAAGATGAACAAATAAAATTAAACTTCTAAATAACCAAAGCCGTTAACAATAAATTCAACACAGATATGTCCTCATTTCTGGGTATTTTAGCTCTGTAACAGCTGAATACCAGATTACATAATAATGACAATAGAAAAATAAACCCAACGTACTCAGAAATTGTAGCTGTGATTTCGCGGAGGGAATCTCTCTCGGCACTGTTGAAAATACAAATGACAACGTTTCTCTACATTATCATGTTGCCTTTACAGTGACTGTCCCTTGTGTAATTGCCACTTGAAGGAGGACAGTCACTGTAAAGACAACATGATAATGTACACTTACAGCCTGTGTACATTATCATGTTGTCTTTAGAGTGACTATCCTCATTTGTTGAAGAAGAAAAGCATTAATGTGGCTGAATAGCAATACATTCAAGTGGCAATCACACAAGGGACAGTCACTGTGAGATGTCCTCATTTGTGACTGTCCTTACAGTGAGTGTACATTATCATGTTGTCTTTAGAGTGATTGTCCTCATTTGTTGAAGAAGAAAAGCATTAATGTGGTTCAATAGCAATACATTCAAGTGGCAATTACACAAGGGACAATCGATCACTGTGAGATGTCCTCATGTGTGACTATCCTTGTCACAAATGAGGACATCTCACAATGACTGTCCCTTGTGTAATTCAAGTGGCAATTACACAAGGGACAGTCACTGTGAGATGTCCTCATTTGTGACTGTCCTTACAATGAGTGTACATTATCATGTTGTCTTTAGAGTGACTGTCCTCATTTTTTGAAGAAGAAAAGCATTAATGTGGTTCAATAGCAATACATTCAAGTGGCAATTACACAAGGGACAATCAATCACTGTGAGATGTCCTCATGTGTGACTATCCTTGTCACAAATGAGGACATCTCACAATGACTGTCCCTTCTGTAATTGCCACTTGAATGAGGACAGTCACTATAAAGACAACATGATAATGTACACATACAATGAGTGTACATTATCATGTTGTCTTTACAGTGGCTGCCCTCATGTTGTATATTCTTCTCTGTAGATGCTACTATGTGCTAGGGAACTTCTTAGAACTATTGGTATATTCTTACAACTTGTTACACCTGGGATATTCTTCTCTGTAGATGCTACTGTGTGCTGGGGTCCAAACGGGCCCATAAATGTGGTTGAATAGCAATACATTCAAGTGGCAATTACACAAGGGACAGTCACTGTGAGATGTCCTCATGTGTGACTGTCCTTGTCACAAATGAGGACATCTCACAGTGACTGTCCCTTGTGTAATTGCCACTTGAATGAGGACAGTCACTGTAAAGACAACATGATAATGTACACAAGTACCGTGAAGGTAGTTGCAAGTTACGGCTGTTTCATTGCATACCCGAAACAATGAAGATGTTACGGTCCATAAAACGTTTGTGCTTGAAAGATGAACAAATAAAATTAAACTTCTAAATAACCAGAGCCGCTAACAATAAATTCAACACAGATATGTCCTCATTTCTGGGTATTTTAGCTCTGTAATAGCTGAATACCAGATTACATAATAATGGAAAAAGAAAAATAAACCCAACGTACTCAGAAATTGTAGCTGTGATTTCATGGAGGGAATCTCTCTCGGCACTGTTGAAAATACAAATGACAATGTTTCTCTACATTATCATGTTGCCTTTATAGTGACTGTCCCTTGTGTAATTGCCACTTGAAGGAGGACAGTCACTGTAAAGACAACATGATAATGTACACTTACAGCCCGTGTACATTATCATGTTGTCTTTAGAGTGACTATCCTCATTTGTTGAAGAAGAAAAGCATTAATGTGGCTGAATAGTAATACATTCAAGTGGCAATTACACAAGGGACAGTCACTGTGAGATGTCCTCATTTGTGACTATCCTTACAGTGAGTGTACATTATCATGTTGTCTTTAAAGTGACTGTCCTCATTTGTTGAAGGAAAAAAGCATTAATGTGGTTCATTAGCAATGTATTCCCAGCATCTGTACCTGCATCTCTCTTATATACTACAAGTTACTTGCCATCAGAAATTGCAGTTCCCTCACGTGACATTGATGGTGAAGTGTTCTTTTCAAAACCATCATCTGTGGTTACCAATGCTCCTGTTTTAGGCAATAAGTTTGTTGCATTCCATGAGCCATTGGTCAAGTTTCTTCTACGAGCTTCTGATGCCTCAAAATCTAAGCAGCGCCTACGCATGCCTCGTTGTGGTTGATTATCATTCTGTACATGAATTATAATGAGTAATCAGTTTTGGGCCTTGGAATCTTGTATGTAACATGCACAGGCATTTCATGGCTAAATGAATCTATTTAAAAGCATCAACTTTTCTTACATGATGCTGGATACATAAGTAGAACAAGCGTATATCAAATTGGAAGCAATCAGAACTCCACAATGACATATTATTTAGAGTACTCTTCAGTTTAAGTAATAATGCATATATTGACACTGTAAAGACAACATGATAATGTACACTCACTGTAAAGACAACATGATAATGTACACTCACTGTAAGGACAGTCACAAATGAGGACATCTCACAGTGACTGTCCCTAGTGTAATTGCCACTTGAATGTATTGCTATTCAGCCACATTAATGCTTTTCTTCTTCAACAAATGAGGATAGTCACTGTGAGTGTACATTATCATGTTGTCTTTACAGTGACTATCCTCATTTGTTGAAGAAGAAAAGCATTAATGTGGCTGAATAGCAATACATTCAAGTGGCAATTACACTAGGGACAGTCACTGTGAGATGTCCTCATTTGTGACTGTCCTTACAGTGAGTGTACATTATCATGTTGTCTTTATAGTGGCTGTCCTCATTTGTTGAAAGAAAAAATTATTAATGTGGTTCATTAGCAATGTATTAAATTAATTTTTTTTTTTAATCCACCCACGGGTGTCGCAATTGCGACGGAAACCCGTCGTAATGCGATGCAGGCGCCTGTCGCAATTTCTTGGGAGGTCCGTCGCGATTGCGATGGCCCTCCGAAGCCATGCGACGGGGGGGGCAACGGCCATGCCGCTTCTTAAATCTTAGTCACATTGCGACGGATATGTGTCGCAATTGCGACGGCTACCCATAGACGTCGCAATTTGCGACTAAAAAATAGCGACGTCTATGGGTGTTGCTATTGCGACACATAGCTATCGCAAAATGACCCCAAATGTATTAGTGACATTTGGAATTCCCACACTAATAATTCATCCTCCATCCTACAAATGAATGTGAGCATGGAGAAAATATCTTTTGAGTCATTTTTCAAGGCTAGAAGGGAAATTAGGAAGCCTAGCTTACCTAGAATACATCTCTTTAATTCTTTGTCCAAGAATGCATACGAATCACATAATTGTTCTAGTTTTGATTTATAAAAAATATAGTATCCCCCATTACTTCAAAAATATATAGCATGATCCTGACTTGGTCTAGGTTTATTATTGCCTTTAGGTCACTACACTGGATAATACTTGTCACTACATCAAAATATTCTACCATGGAATCTATCAACTCTGAACAAGGATGAATGTTAGGCACCATATACTAAGGTAAGTCAAAATTCCATATTTTGGTACCCATGCACTTGTAACTCTTGTTTAATTTTCTCTGAAGGGACCTTTCCCTTAACCCTTTGGTTGATGAGGCTAGAAATGGATCTATAATATTATATGTTGATTCTTTCACTTGTACTACATTTATGGTAGCTTCAATTTATCTATTCTATTTTTTGTTATCTATTCTTGATGATTTTGGATGCTTGGGTATACGGGGCATTTATGAATATGTCAACCATCCTTAGAATGTAGGGTGTAATGTCCAACATTGACATTCAGAGGGGACAAACACTCTCAAAAACTTGAAACCTAAAACTAGAGACTCAAAGTTCTTCCTTGCAAAGCTCTAAAAATATTCAAGCTTTGGACACATGAAAAGAAAAGCAAGGTGGTAATCTCCCCAAATATGTGCATTTATCTCCTTAGACTTTATGCATTATTCAAATGTAAGGAGAGAGTACAAATCACCTAGACTCACTATCATTGTGTAAAATTAGGCACTAAAAATTACTAAGAGATTTACATGACATCCAATAGGGAAAGTATCAAGATTTGTCAGACGATATTGGTTGCCACTTATGGGAAAAAGGGAAGGCTCAAAAAATGGAGGGCGGGAAAGGAAAAAGTGAAGTAAATGTACCTAACAATACTTATTGAAAGAAAAGAATGATTAACCTACTATTTACATGAGGGAAAGGTGGACCATTAATGTAAATATTTAAGGTGGATCCCATTTACCAATAACTTGAAAGGGTTACCTTACATATCCTCTAGCTCAAAAGAATTTCCATCTTTATATTTAAAAATGTGGAAATGACCCTCCCACAGAGCATCAAACTTTGCATGTCTAGACTTATTTTCCCTCTCATTGTACTTTAGAACTAGGTCATTTTCCTTAAAATTAGGTATGATGACCTTTTGTTGAGCCATCTTTCAACAACTCCTTGATGATGTGTAATAGTATGGTGGACCCTATTCACGCTATTTGTGTAGGTTTAACATTTTGGCCAATCTTACATTCATAGAACCATTTTGTTCTACCTCTATACACTTAAAGAGTTATAATGCTTGGATTTTCATGAAATGCGAAGGAGTGTCTCCTTTCCATAGACCACTTTGTACAATGAAATCTTTAGGACCCACTTCAAAGTAGCTATATCTTCCCACAATGCAGCTCGCAGGTGCTTGTATCATTTCCACTAGTGTTTTGAACCACTTATCCCTTTTATGCTAGTATTCAAATTCTTATTTGTTGCTTCATCCACCCCATTTCCTTGTGGGTAATAGTGGGAGGATGTCTTCAAGAAGATGTCATTATTTACTACAAAGTTAAACATCTAGGTTCCAACAAATTTTCTCGTGGTTTAGGGTTTAGGTTGAGCATGGTAATTTTGTCCTATATATTATACGCATAGGTTGAGCATGGTAGTTTCATCCTCTATGTTATACGAATAGTAGTGACTCACAAATTTGGAGGCTAGCTCTTCAAACATTTTATTTCCTTGTGGTAACTTGGAAAACCACTCCATGGCTTGGCCTCCTAGGCTTCTTGGAAATAGCCTCATTAAATAGGTGGTATCATGCATGAATTCTATACTTAAAGCACAAAAATATCTTAGATGGTATTGTGGGTCTTATTTACCCACGTATTTATCATATTTAGGAAAGAACACATATGGTGGGAAAGGTACCATAACCATTCTGATCAAATGGAAATGGGCATAAAGCCTCAATGGAAAAGGGCTTTGGTTTGGCCACTTTCCTCATGGTGTCAATTTGTGCTTGAAACATTTGGAGTTGTTTATTCATCACACCTAAAGGATTATCTATGTGTGTGAATTTTGTACCTAGCTATAGACACAACACTTTAGTTAAACATTAGAGGTTAGCAAAATCGAAAGCTGTAAATAATGAAACTGAGCTAACTAGGTGATTTACTACCTTCGAGTATGAATTCTCAGATCAGACCGAGATCAGTGACAATGCAACACCTAAATGAAGGATTTGAATGCAAAAGATGGATGAAGCTATGGATGTAAATTAATCTAAATTTTTAGTATTTCTATGCAATAAGATGAAAATTTGATATGAGTCGAATCTAAGATGAATTGAAATGATATGAAAATTAATCTAACAAAGCTATGCATTGATATGAAAATGAATAAAAACAATGAAAGATATCACAAAATGCTTGTTCGCAAGAAGCTTGATTCTTTAGATGTCAATTCGCTAGCATGATTGTGTAAATTTGAGAGATGGTGAGATAAATTATGAAGAGATGAGCCTTGTTTTTATAGAAATTCGGGGCTTGAGGATGCATTGAGAAAAGCCATAAATCACTCTTGATGAACTCAGGTTGATTTTTGAGTTAACAAGAAATTATAATAAATAAACTCATAAAATCATGCAAAAACAACTTTTTAACTTAAATCAGAAGTTTAGATCAGCTTTTAACTCAAAATAGATGTTGAGTTTAGAAAGTTAACAACTTGAATTGATTTTCTAATTTAAAAGTTAACTGCTCTTTGAATGTGCATAAATAATTATGAATTAATTAAAAATAAAGTGATTTATCTTCAACTTAACTGATTTTAAATTTAAAAATAACAATTGATTTATGGGTTAATCAATTATTAAATCAAACTTTTATTCTAAAATAATATCATTAAATATTGACAATTTGCTTTAATCAATTAAATAAGAATTTAATCAATTAATGATAGGAATTTTGATTTATTGTCAATTTAAATAATATTAATTAAGAATAAATATAATTAAATCCAATTAAATAACTAAGTTGTAGAATTAAATTTAATTAATCAATATTCAACATATTCAATTAATTAACTTTAGGATAAATAATGATATTTATCACCAAATAATCATTTAAAAATAATTATGATAAATAGGAATGTTCAAGATGCATAATTAGGATGATCAATTAGGATTCCAATGTATAGATGTGCCAATGTGCCTTAGTTTAGGACTTGATGTCGATTTCATTCGATTTGATGACATAGGAGGTCAATGAAGCTATAGCCCATTTTTGGGGTATTACATTTTGCCCCTCTTTGAATTACTGTGTGAAGCGCAGTGGTTCAAAGATTAGTCATTTTTTGATGTTGAAACTGATTTGAAAGATGAACCGATCCCGAGATAGAAATCGATTAAAAAATTGGAAAAGATGATTCAGGTCCTGGATGACCGAGAATCGTGATGATGTCAACTATAGCAACAATGAATGATTGATTATGAGAAAGTATCAAAACAGTTGATTTTGATCCTTATGATTATGAAGAAGTGAGTGACCCGATTCCAGACCTGATTGTCTAAAGGAACTAAAATGATATCACATCTGAACCCTTCAGTTATGAAGAGCCAAGGAAATAACACTAATGAACCTATGGTTACGAAAAGCTAATATAGTTTACAAGATAGATCAGGATACCAGATTGATATGGATCTTGATGAATCTGATATGCCCCAAGCGATGTGCCCTAAGTGACGAGGTTTTTTGATGAATCAACAACTAGACATTGTTGTTGTCTTGATCACTGACAGAAAGATTTGATGTTCAAAATTGATTGATGTGCAATACCATGCCCCCTTTGGGATGAAAATCAAAATCTGACAAGAAAAGTCAGCGTGAAATAGTTTAGAAGCATGTTAATTGATTTAGAAGTGGTTATACACGTTTGAAAATGCATTTTGCATCGTTTGGAGGTCATGGAGACTAAGTTTGACTAGGTTTGACCATGAGTTGACCAAGTTGAAATTTTGATAGTTTGATGTAAGATAATCAATTAAGTTGAATTCTATAGTTTTGTGATGATTGAAGGTCGATTATGCAAGCAGTCGGCCATCCTAGGTCTAAAAATTTTAAATTGCAATTTTGACAATATAAATGATCTGAGATTTTGAATTTGATCCCGAAAATGGAATCAGAGCGTCAAAATTAGCTAGGGGTGCAATTTTCATAGAAAACGGAGCACTTTCAAAAATTAGGTCAAAACCTATATATAGGCCAAAAGTGTCATTTTCAAATTCATTATTCATTTTGTCTTTTGTGAGTCTTGTGGAGCCCTCTGAGAAGAAAATGGTGAATCCTATGGTTCCAGTCTCCTCAGATCATTTTGAGCACAACTAGCGATATTAGTGGCCTCAACAGTACAGACACTCGGTAAGTGGACCTCTGTGCCTCTCGCATTTGATTTATTTCTTGTTTTTAGTATTTTTAGATCTTTTTAGACATTTTTTAAGTTTTTCAATTTTTTGATGCACGAAAAGTCGTACGAGACCCCTCTGAGGCTTGTATGATTTTTCAACGTAAATTTAATTGTCATCCCAGGACTATCGAAAACTTGTATGAGGGGGACCCATGTGTTGTACAAAATTTCATCGGGTCCCTTGAAACTCGTACGAGATGGTATTCGGAGTCGTATAACCATGGTTTGTCGTATGGGAACCCTCGAAAACTCATACGAGTCTGCCCCCAAACTAGAAAGTTGTATGGAAATCATAGACCATTTTTCACATAGTTAGGTCAAATTTTTGATGTTTTTGATTTCATAGGCTGATTCTGTAGCATTTAATGTACCTTCTAAAGTAGTCAACTTTTCAATTTCTGTACTGTAGAGCCTGATTATGACCAATTTATTGATAGGGTACCCTATTTCTATGCTATGTAGGTCATTTATCTTGATGTACACATTTAGATTTCACATCTGACCACCCAAAGACTCTGTGTGTCACTTTCTGATCCCATGAGAGTACACCTTACTGCTTGCGGGTTTGAGTATTTGATACATTTGCTCGAGATTCAGGTGAATCACAGATTACTTACAGCATTGATCAAGCGTTTTCATTCTGAGATGCAGACTTTCCATCTACCTACCAGAGAGATGACTGTGACTCTGGAGGATGTATACCATATTTTGCACATACCTTTCCATGGTCCTCATCCTAACTATGTCAGTTCGGGGAACTCTGGTCTACATGCCTTTAGGCGCTTATTTAGAGATGATACACAGTTGACCCAATCCATATCATGGGAGATGCCAGTGTAGAGATATGGGCAGACACATAGGCTGGAGTGTATCATAGCCGGTATGATTGGAGGTATCATTATGTCTGACTGTCAGTAGAATGGTCTCTTGATGGGATGGGTTCCGATGGTGACACCTTCTGAGATGGGTTGGGGACAGTGTATGCTGGCCCATATGTTCTTTGAGATGCACAGGATAGTGTATCAGGAGAGAAAATCATTTTCTTCTTGTGCACTAGTCCTTCAAATATGGGCATGGGAGCACATTCCCATATGCAAGCTGGTATATCAGCCTCAGTGTCAGCCATAGGAGCATGTTATATATATATATATATATATATATATATATATATATATATATATATATATATATATATATATATATATATATATCTATATATATATATATATATATATATATCTATATATATATATATATATATATATATATATATATATATTATCTATATATATATATATATATATATATATATATATATATATATATATATATATATATATATATATATATATATATATATATATATATATATATATATAGATATATATATATATATATATATATATATATATATATATATATATATATATATATATATATATAGGATATGTTACACAGGTCTAGATGGGCCATACAAAGTACTTTAGGCGGGTCCTTGATGATGTTAGTTACTGTATCTAGAGACCTTATCTACAGATTGAGCCTTGACCTACTGCACAAGAGAAGTTCAATTATTTCTGTCAAAGTAGAGTGCTGATTGGTAGATCTACTCCTGTCCTAGAGCATTTCCTAATTTCTCAAGTATGGAGATAGTATGGTGTGATATAGGATGCACCACAGGAGCATGACGCATATGCACGACTAGTCTAAGAGATCGGATTGGGATGGACATCAAGGTTGTCTTATGCTTTATGCACACAGGAGTATACAACTATTGTGGTGAGAGAGTGGGATTACTAGCCATAGGTTATAGACGCTAGAGTCATAGATGCTTACATAGCTTGGATGGCAGAGAATCTGATACGTAGGTTCTGGGATCTGACTGAGCTGATACCATTGATGGAGGATGCTATTGATGTCATAGGTGCACCCATGGGATGAGGCCAAGGTGACATGATGTGCATATTCCAATCCTATAGCCTACTCCTCCTAGGCCTAGAGCAGTAGCCACTCCACTACAAAGACTAGCGCAACAGATGAGACCGCCTCACCCTCCTAGTTCATCAGCAGGTAGGCCTATAGTTTTACAATAGAGATCCACTAGAGGGGAGCACAATACATTAGGTAGTGTTGGTAGTGCAGATGATACACTAGGAGCTCACCAGGATGTAGGTGCAGGTACTGATGTGGTACAGGGTGATGCCAATTTTGATCTGGAAGCTGAGGTCAAACACCGTAAGGCATGTAGGGAAGAGGCTGCTGATCAGCCTAGTATGGATATAGATATGCCAGATGTAGATCCTAGTGTAGCAGAGACACTGAGGAGGTGATCAGATGGCTTAGGATACAATTGAGGGACTTGAGATTACAGATAGCCAGACTTGAGGTACAACTCAAGGAGTCTTGGAGATAGCGCATAGAGTAGCATACAGAGCAGCGGGCTGAGATTAGATGGTTACACACAAAGGTGACCCATCAGATGACACAGAGTGCCAATTATGTTTCAGCTTACTATGTTGTAGTTCCTGCTAGATAGAGAGTACCCACATACTCTCAGTACATGTTTTCTTTAGAGGGAGCAAGAGCACCTAGGGTGGAGCCTATACTAGATGCACTTGCCCCACCTCCTAAGACCCCTTAAGACACACTTGAGCATTCCAATGTGTCAAAAGGGGTCCTAACACGTGATAAGGAATACTAGGACCCCTAGCGAATCCCCATGACCTCTAGGAAGTCTCTCTCTCTGCCTCTAGTGAACTATTCTTCAAAGCCTCCATTTTCGCATAGCTAGGGTTTATGATGCCTGTAAAAGGCACATTTAATACAAAGATTTATCTACCACCTTTAAAGACCTAAAAGAAAAAATAAAAAAATTTAGGCCAAAAATACTCACCACATTTCTATATGTAGTACTGTAAGCTTCAACAATCCAGCCGGCTTCCTTTGCTAAGGCACGAAGACTTCATTAATGTATGCTCTAGAGGAAGATTATAATTTCCATATTTCTGTAAGAGATTCTCCAAAATTGTATACAAAGGCATCCTATAGTAAAAAATGAAAAGTTTCCCATAGAATATCCACAATTCGTATACAAAAGCATCATACAGGAAAAATGACAAAATAAAATAGCTAAAAGGTAAAATTTATCATTAACACCGACAGTACCAAGGTCATATCCGCTATCAAATCCTAGCCTATGATGTGCAAAATGAGCAAACCAAGTGAAATGAAAGGGAAGGGATCGATCAAATAGAAAAGGTGCATCAAAAAGGATCAATATCATAATAAATGCAGAAAATACTGTTACAGACAAAAAAAAAATTTCATATTAATTTGTTACACCTTTCCTGAGCTTTTGTACCTTGCTACATGATTAGACATTTTTGTTAGCAGAACTGAACTTTTAGGTTAAGTTTTACAGATCATCTTTTGATCTAAAGGACGCAAATCAGCTATTGTATCTTCCTAGGGGTCGTTTCCTAGAGAATATCCACAATTTGTATACAAAAGCATCATAAAGGAAAAATGGGAAAAAATAATATCTAAAAGGTAATATTATATATAATATATTAGTATACATTAGTATATGTATTATATATATATATATATATATATATATATATATATATATATATATATATATATATATATATATATATATATATATATATATATATATATATATATTATACATGTTAGTATATATAATACATTAGTATATATATAATATATTATATATTATATATATTAGTATATTTAATACATTAGTACATATAATACATTAGTATATTATAATACATTAGTATATATATAATATACATTATATATATCATATGCCTCTTTTCTATATATATATTATATACATCAATATATGTAAAAGTTCAAATTTTTTCATTTGCTCTTGCCCTTTTTTCATCTGCCTGGGAATATCGGGTACCTGATATGGAATCAGATATCCAATTTTTGCCAGTAATATTTGACCAAAATATTCCCTGTCCCCACAGACTAGACAATCACAGGATTTTATACTTTTTTCAGGCGTTGCAAAAAAAAAAAGTGATTTGGGGTCCATTGTTTGATATTTGTTGACTTGTGGTCTCACCATGGGAAGCAACAGTCATCGCAAGGCTAAACGCAAGAGGAAGCTATCAGATGAAGAAATTCAAGCATATAGGGAAAAAGATAAGGAAAATCACTGAAGAAGGAGAGAAGGTATGTTAAACATTAATCAAGGTGACCCCATAAATGTAGTTGTAAGTGAAGAGGATGTTCAATTTGAAAATTCATAGATGGTGATTAAAAATGTAGACTTTGGGAATGAAAATGTTGCACAAGAACCACATGAACGTTATACATCTCCAAATTATATGTGAAATGAAGTCCCTTGCAATAAAGATAATCAATCTTCAAATTCAAGTCTTTCAAGAACACCTAAATGGTTAATTGAAATTGAGGAGAACATTATGAATAATTGGGAAGGAAAGAGGTCACATAGAACTGTTAGGTTGTGGGCTTCAAGACTTTATGATCAATTTTTTTGAAACAAGACATTGGTTGAGCAATGTCAAATTTTTGTGCAGTTGTTAAAGATGCAAAAGATGAGACCTGTGCTTGTGAAATTGAATATTCATGTCAACAAGAAAATGGAGAGAAATACCATTGTTGTGAAGAATCTTTTCAATGCTCTCAATAGCATTGGGAAGACTAGTAGAGAAAATGACAAGAGAGTTGCTCGCAGGGTTATTACAACTTCCTTAGTAAGTCATCAGTTGAGAAAGGCTCGTTTGATGAGACAAACATGTGTTGACTTCAATATAGACCATAAAACTTTGGGTAGAGCACTTGCAAGAAGAGAAAGACTTGATGATCCGCTTCAAATTGATACATGGGCTTATGGTGGGAGACTTCCACGTTTCGATAAGAAGCTAACAGATGTTGTCAAGGATGAAATTCAACAATTTTGGGATGCCAACTTAAGCGTGTCACCAAATGTGAAGGATGTCTTGAAGTTGAGAGTTGGCAATCAAGACCGCACTCCACATCCTAAACATTATGTGGAGGTAAGTCAAACAATGTTGTATAAAAAAATTTGTGAGACACATCCAACATTGAAAATATCACAAAGGTCTTTTGAATCCGTGAAGCCATTTTATTGTGTACCCCTTAAGATTCAGAATACATGTTGTTGCAAATATCATGTTGAGTTTTCAATGCATCATGAATTATTATGGTCCATCCATTCTACTTTGCATAGTAATGAAATGCTAGAGGCTTGTGGTGTAAGTGGTCTTCCCAAATCATCAAGAGACTTGCTAGATCAATTTTTATGTCATAGAGATGATGGTTGTTTATTTTATAAAAAAGATTGCTTAAATGCCAAGTGATCAGATTGTGGTGGCTTTTCCAAGTTTAGAACATGTTTTCATGAGGGTTTGGAACACAATTTTGGAAAGACACTCGTCCAAAAAAAGGTATATGAAATAGTGAAATATACATTGAAGAGTGGAGGTGAAGGCTCTAGATGTGAGTTAGTTGCAAAAGAATACAATGTTGCTGATTTTATCTTAGATTTCAAGACAAATCTTTTTTACAAGTATGCAAGGCATAGTCACAGGTCTCAATGGTTGGATCAGCAATTTAGGACATGTAAGGACACTTTCCCCATTGGAACTATTATATCTGTTGTAGACTTTGCAGAGAACTATACATTGCAGCCCCAAAATGAGACTCAAGCTCAATATTACAATTCCATTCAGGTTGCTATTTTTGTACACATCACATAAAGACATTCCCCTGATAGCACAAAAGATGAGAAAAATATAATCAGAGAGTACCATTTTTATATGAGCGACGACAGGTCTCACTCTCATGAGTTTGTTCAAGATTGTTTCTAGAACTATTTTGACTTCTTTCAAGAAAATGGTATTGCTATGGATAGGCATCTCATTTGGTCAGATAATTGCACTGGTCAATTTAAGAATGCCAAAATGTTTTATTGGTTGTGTAGAATGCATGTGGAGAGAGGTGTACCTCATATTTGGAGTTTTTTTAAGTCAGGGCATGGGAAAGGGGAGCATGACAGAGCAGATGCGTGTGTGAAGAGAGCTCTAGTTAAGGAGAAATTGAGGATTTCAGGTGTTGTACTTCTTGATGCTCATTCTATTGTTGATTGGTGTACTTTAGCATTGTCACAGGGGGGGACTCTTGATTCTACAATGTGTAGATTCTTTTGGTTGGTTGAGGAGTGAACTATAGGAGATAGATTGGATTGTCAAATAGTGAAAGACTCTTCAAAAATGTATTCATTCCAAAGCTCCAATAGTAGTACATGGACCATTTGGACACGAGAGTTGGCTTGTTTTTGCCCCATGTGTTTTCAGTATGATTGGGATCATTGCGAGTCAAGTGAGTGGGTGGATACATGGAAACCATAGTATTTGACTCCTGTATCTTTGACACTCTCTATAAGAAATGATGACATTGACACTTTAGTTGACTATGACCATCTTTCAGATCTTCTGAAGCCAAGAGATGTTTTTGCATTGGTTGCACCGGAGGGGAATGATGAGAGGTCAGATTATTGGTTAGCACATTGTGCGCAAGGTAAATAGAAGCTTGAACAACTGATGAAAGATGGTGATGGGTTCACATATCCTACTGGTTCAGTTGTTGTTGCGGGAACATGGCTGTGAACATACATGATTAGAAAGAATGGAGTTCCCACATTTGAAGACTATGAGAAGCACAAAACTATTCTCATGTATTCACACCTTGTTATAGCAACAAATGTCAAGTTGTCAAAGCATCAAGGAAGACCAAAGACAAAAGAACTTTGGACTATTAGTACTGCTAATCATGAAGCACTATTGGAGACCCTGAAGCAAAGAGATGACCCTTCAGGAACACTTGACTAGGTAATAAGTTAACTTAGTGCATTGTTTTCTAAGTTCGTTAAGCTTAATTTCAATACATTAATTCGACCTTTCTTAGATTGTATTTTGAGTCAATAAACTTGGTTTTGTATGTGGATTGTAACTTGTGCAGGAGCACCTATGAAGATGCCTACGGTCACCATGGATTCAATCAGAGATAGAAGGACAAAAGGATCCTTAATG
The DNA here is from genome assembly GCA_027943335.1 of Chamaecyparis obtusa. Lineage (NCBI taxonomy): Eukaryota > Viridiplantae > Streptophyta > Pinopsida > Cupressales > Cupressaceae > Chamaecyparis > Chamaecyparis obtusa. The sequence goes on along the minus strand of BSBK01004319.1, from coordinate 572,928 downwards.
GTTAATTGAGATCTTTTGAAGCCTATAATGGCAATTTGTAACAATCAATTTGATTTAAAAGTTAAATGTCCTAAAACTCTTCATAAGGACTTATGACCAAAATCATGTATGGGTGGCCAATAGTGCCAAAAAGGGATCTTCCATGTCATATACTTATGTCATTTGCATGGTTTGAATTCTTACATGTTTGATTGTTGTTTCTAATGCTTTAAGGATATTATTTTATCATTTCAAACAATCTATAAAAGTTAAACCGCAAACATAATAAGCTCCACAGTTCAAATTTCACAAGCTTACTCATGATTGATTTTAGAGTTCAAATTTCAAACATACCACTAATAGTTAGTTAAAAGTGGCTTAGTAACGTATCTTTCAAACTGGCAGAGATCTTCCATGGCTCGTATCTTAGACCTCATGAGAGGTATCAACAAAATTTTAGGTACTACAGGATCATATTTTTGAGGTCTACAATAACCTCTCTTGATTTTGGGTGATTCAACTTTGTTTGCATTTGGCAAGGCGATCTCTGTCGATGCCAAAACTTGTAGTGAGGGTCAGTTGAAAGTGGCTCAGTAGCATATCTTTCAAACCATCTAACCTGACATCGAACCATCTACTCCATCAGCTCCAGTTGGCTAGGTAAACACCAGTGACAACCCCCTTCCACCCATAGAGTCACTAGAATGCTCGTGACCACGCTCGACCCAAGTGACCCCAAGGTGCACTAAGCATGATTGGGAAGGGATCTTCCATGGCTTGTATCTCAGACCTCGTGAGAGGTATCAACAAATAATTAGGTGCTACGGGATTGTATTTTTTAGGTCTACAATAACCTCTCTCAGTTTTGGGTGATTCAACTTCATTTGCATTTGGCAAGGTGATCTCAGTCGATGCCAAAACTTGCAGTGAGGGTCAGTTGAAAGTGGCTCAATAGCATATATTTCAAATTGTCTGACCTAGAATCAAACCATCTGCTCCATTGGCTCCATTTGGCTAGGTAAACACCAATGACAACTTCGTTCTGCCCATAGAGTCACCAGAATTCTCACGACCATGCTCAACCCAAGTGACCCCAAGGTGCACTAAGCATGATTGGGCAGCAATCTTCTGGGGCTCGTATCTCAAACCTCGTGAGAGGTATTGAAAAAATATTAGGTGCTACATGATCATGTTTTTGAGGTCTACAATAACCTCTCTTGGGTTTGGGAAATTCGACTTCATTTGCATTTGGCAAGGCAATCTCAGTCGATGCAAAAACTTGTAGTGAGGGTTAGTTGAAAGTGGCTCATCAGCGTATCTTTCAAACCATCTAACCTAGCATCAAACCATCTTCTCCATCATCTCTAGTTGGCTGAGTAAACACTAGTGACAACCCCATTCTACCCATAGAGTCATCGAAACGCTTGCGACCATGCTCAACCCAAGTGATCCCAAGGTGCACTAAGCACGATTGGGCAGTGATCTTCCTAGGCTTGTATCTTGGACCTCGTGAGAGGTATCAATAAAATATCAAGTGCTACGAGATCATTTTTTCAAGGTATACAATCAGTTTTGGGCGATTTGACTTCATTTGCATTTGGCAAGGTGATCTCAGTTGATGCCAAAACTTGCAGTGAGGGTCAGTTGAAAGTGGCTCAGCAATGTATCTTTCAAACTGTCCAACCTGGTATTGAACCATCTTTTCCATCAGCTTTGGTTGGCCAGGTAAACACTAGTGACAACCTTGTTCTTCCCATAGAGTCATCAGAACGCTCACGACCACGCTCAACCCAAGTGACCCAAAGGTGCACTAAGTACGATTGGGCAATGATCTTTCGGGGCTCATATCTCAAACCTCGTGAGAGGTATCGACAAACCATCAAGTGTTACAAAATTTTGTTTTTGAGGTCTACAGTAACCTCTCACAATTTTGGGTGATTCGACTTCGTTTGCATTTGGCAAGGGGATCTCAGTCGATGCCAAAACTTGTAGTGAGGGTCAGTTGAAAGTGGCTCAGTAGCATATCTTTCAAACCGTTTGACCTATCATCGAACCTTTTGTTCCATCAACTCTGGTTGGCTGGGTAAATGCCAGCGACAACTTGGTTCTACTCACAGAGTCATCGGAATGCTTGCGACCATGCTCAACCCAAGTGACCCTAAGGTGCACTAAGCATGATTGGGCAGTGATCTTCCGAGGCTCGTATCTCAGACCTTTTGAGAGGTATTGAAAAACCATTAGGTCCTACGGGATCATGTTTTTTAGGTCTACAATAACCTCTCTTAGTTTTGGGCAATTCAAATTCATTTGCATTTGGCAAGGCAATCTCAGTTGATGCCAAAACTTGCAGTGAGGGTCAGTTGAAAGTGGCTCAGCAGCGTATCTTTAAAATCATCTGACCTGGCATCAAACTGTCTACTCCATCAGCTCTGGTTGGCTGAGTAAATGCTAGTGACAACTACGTTCTACCCACAAAGTCATCGAAATGCTCGCAACCACGCTCGACCCAAGTGACCCCAAAGTGCACTAGGCATGATTGGGCAGTGATCTTCCAGGGCTTGTATCTCAGACCTCGTGAGAGGTATCAAAAAATCATTAGGTGCTACAGGATTGTATTTTTGGGGTCTATAATAACCTCTCTCAATTTTGGGCAATTCGACTTTGTTCTCATTTTGAAAGGTGATCTCAGTCAATGCCAAAACTTATAGTGAGGGTCCGTTGAAAGTGGCTCAGCAACGTATCTTTCAAACTGTCCAACATGGTATCAAACCATCTGCTCCATCAACTCCAGTTGGCCAGGTAAATGCTAGTGACAACCCCGTTCTACCCACAGAGTCAATGGAACACTCGCGACCACGCTCGACCCAAGTGTTCAGAAGGTGCACTAAGCATGATTGGGCAGATATCTTCCGAGGCTCATATCTTAGACCTCATGAGAGGTATTGACAAACTATCAAGTGATACGAGATCATGTTTTCAATGTCTACAATAACCTCTCTCAGTTTTGGGTGATTCGACTTTGTTTGCATTTGGCAAGGTGATCTCAGTCAATGCCAAAACTTGTAGTGAGGGTCAGTTGAAAGTGGCTCAGCAGCATATATTTCAAACCATCTGACCTGACATCAAACCATCTACTCCATCAGCTCCAGTTGGCTGGGTAAACACCAGTGACAATCCCATTCCACCCACGGAGTCACCAGAACGCTAGCGACCACACTTGACCCAAGTGACCCCAAGGTGCACTAAGCACAATTAGGAAGTGATCTTCTGTGTCTTGTATCTTAGACTTCATGAGAGGTATCAAAAAAACCATCAGGTGCTACGAGATATTTTTTTCAAGGTCTACAATAACCTCTCTCTATTTTGGGCGATTCGACTTCATTTGCATTTGGCAAGGTGATCTCAGTCAATGCCAAAACTTGCAGTGAGGGTCAGTTGAAAGTGGCTCAACAACATATCTTTGAAACCATCTGACCTAGAATCAAACCATCTACTCCATCAGCTCTGGTTGGCTAGGTAAACACCAGTGACAACCCTATTCTTCCCACAGAGTCACCGAAACACTCACGACCATGCTCGAACCAAGTGACCCCAACGTGCACTAAGCAAGATTGGGCAGCGATCTTCCGAGGCTCGTATGTCAGACCTCATGAGAGGTATTGAGAAACTTTTAGGTGCTACAAGATCATGTTTTTGGGGTCTACAATAATCTCTCTTGGGTTTGGGAAATTTGACATCATTTGCATTTGACAAGGCAATCTCAGTCGATGCCAAAACTTGTAGTGAGGGTCAGTTGAAAGTGGCTCAGCACCGTATCTTTCAAACCATCTGACCTGGCATCAAACCATCTACTCCATCATCTCTGATTGGCTGAGTAAACACTAGTGACAATGCCATTCTGCCCATAGGGTCACCCAAATGCTCAAGATCATGCTCGACCCAAGTGACCCCAAGGTGCACTAAGCACAATTGGGTAGTGATCTTCCTAGGCTTGTATCTTGGACCTCGTGAGAGGTATTGATAAACCATCAGGTGTTATGTGATCATGTTTTCAAGGTCTACAATAACCTCTATCATTTTTGGGTGATTCAACTTCATTTGCATTTGGCAAGGTGATCTCAATCGATGCTAAAAATTATAGTGAGGGTTAGTTGAAAGTGGCTCAACAACGTATCTTTCAAACCATCCAACCTAGTATTGAACCATCTTCTCCATTGGCTCTTGTTGGCTAGGTAAACTAGTGACAACCCCATTCTTCCCACAGAGTCACCGGAATGCTCACAACCACGCTCGACCCAAGTGACCCCAAGGTGCACTAAGTACGATTGGACAGTGGTCTTCCGGGGCTCGTATCTCAAACCTCGTTAGAGGTATTAACAAACCATCAAGTGCTATGAGATCATGTTTTTGAGGTCTACAATAACCTCTCTCCATTTTGGGTGATTCGAGTTCGTTGGCATTTGGCAAGGGGATCTTAGTCGATGCCAAAACTTGTAGTGAGGGTCAGTTGAAAGTGGCTTAGTAGCATATCTTTCAAACCGTCTGACTTGGCATCAAACTGTCTACTCCATCAGCTCTGGTTGGTCGAGTAAATGCTAGTGACAACCTAGTTCTACCCATAGAGTCACCGGAACGCTCGCGACCACGCTCGACCCAAGTGACCCCAAGGTGCACTAAGCATGATTGGGTAGTGATCTTCTGGGGCTCATATCTCAGACCTCGTGAGAGGTATCAAAAAACTATTAGGTGCTATGGGATCATGTTTTTGAGCTCTACAATAACCTCTCTTGGTTTTGGGCAATTCAAATTTGTTTGCTTTTGGCAAGGCGATCTCAGTCGATGCCAAAACTTGCAGTGAGGGTCAGTTGAAAGTGGCTCAGCAGTGTATCTTTCAAACCATCTAACCTGGCATCAAACCATCTACTCCATCAGCTCCAGTTGGCTGGGTAAATGCTAGTGACAACCCCATTCTACCCACAGAGTCACTGGAATGCTCGCGACCACGCTCGACCCAAGTGACCCCAAGGTGCACTAGGCATGATTGGGTAGTGATCTTCCAGGGCTCGTATCTTAGACCTCGTGAGAAGTATCAAAAAACCATTAGGTGCTACAAGATTGTATTTTTGAGGTCTACATTAACCTCTCTTAGTTTTGGTTGATTCAACCTTGTTTGCATTTGGAAAAGTGATCTCAGTCGATGCCAAAATTTGCAATGAGGGTCAGTTGAAAGTAGCTCAGCAATGTATCTTTCAAACTATCTAACTTGGTATCGAACCGTCTACTCCATTAGCTCCAGTTGGCTGGGTAAATGCTAGTGACAACCCCTTTCTACCCACAAAGTCACCGAAACGCTCGTAACCACGCTCGACCCAAGTGACCTGAAGGTTCACTAAGCACAATTCGGCAGCGATCTTTTGAGGCTCGTATCTTAGACCTGGTGAGAGGTATTAACAAACTATCAGGTGCTACGAGATCATGTTTTTGAGGTCTACAATAACCTCTCTCAATTTTGGGTGATTCGACTTTGTTTGCATTTGGAAAGGCGAGCTCAGTCGATGCCAAAACTTGCAGTGAGGGTCAGTTGAAAGTGGCTCATCATCGTATTTTTCAAACCGTCCAACTTGGCATCGAACCTTCTACTTGATCAGCTCCGGTTGGCTAGTTAAATGCCAATGACAACTGCATTTTTCCCGTAGAGTAATTAGAACGCTCGCGACCATGCTCGACGCAAGTGATCCCAAGGTGCACTAAGCATGATTGGGTTGCGATCTTCTAGGGCTCATATCTTGGATGTCGTGAGAGGTATTGACAAACCGTTAGGGGCTATAGGATCATTTTTTTGAGGTCTACAATAACTTCTCTCAGTTTTGGGCAATTTGACTTCGTTTGCATTTGGTAAGGTGATCTCAATCGATGCCAAAACTTGTAGTGAGGGTCAGTTAAAAGTAGCTCAGCAACGTATCTTTTAAACCGTCTGACATTGCATCAAACCATCTACTCCATCATCTCCAGTTGGCTAGGTAAACGCCAGTGACAACCCCATTCTACCCACGCAGTCAGAGGAATGCTCACGACCACATTCAACCCAAGTGACCCCAAGGTGCACTAAGCACGATTGGGTATTGATCTTCTATGGCTCATATCTTAGACCTCATGAAAGGTATTGATAAATTGTTAGGGGCTACGGAATCGTGTTTCCAAGGTCTACAATAACCTCTCTCAGTTTTGGGCGATTTGACTTCATTTGCATTTAGAAAGGTGATCTCAGTCGATGCCAAAACTTGTAGTGAGGGTCAGTTGAAAGTGGCTCAGCAATGTATCTTTCAACCCATCTGACATTGCATCAAACCGTCTGCTCCATTGGCTTTGGTTGGCTAGGTAAACGCTAGTGACAACCTCATTCCACCTGATGGAGCCTTAATTTTTTACAAAAATTAGGGCCTCCATTTGAGAAATAATGTTGGAGATTTGATAAGGTTGTCATTGATGTTATTGAAGGTTTTTTGGTTGCTCACAAGATATACGAACACATACTATTAAGTGGAGATAAAAACTAAGATAGATAGCAAAGACTATTGAATAAATAGCGTCGACAACTATGCAACTTGGCAATGTAGGAACATTAAGCATCATATTAGCATTCGAATGGAGTGAAGTATACACACCAGCAATTAATGATCAAAGTCAACCCAAATAAATTTCATTTCCTCATTGATGTTAACAACTACAACATATTACAAAGATGACAATAAACATATTATTAGGAAGAATATTACAAGAGGCAGTAAAGTAAAACTCATCATGAATGTCCAGTCAACAATAATCAACCCATGAAGCAACAACTTCATCAAATGAAGTGAACACAACATGAGTTAAAGATTGATTAAACATATGCGTATGAAGACATTCGAAGGAGCCATGTAGTAATAAAAAATAAATATACATAGTGTTGAGCATAGTTCGAAGGTAGTATTAAAATCATTCAATGAACATTTGAGAGACGATATATTCAAGAAATGTGTTTTTGTAAGTCTAAGGGATATCATGTTGCGCAAGCAATTTTATATTATAAACAATGGAAAAGTCAATAGTCACATGTCATATCTATCAATGGTAATATCGAAGATTGGAAATGAAGACCATAACCTTATATGATAATGGAGATTTTTTATAGCATGAAATGAAGGCTCCTACATACACGATGATATTGAAACATTATTGCCAGTAGTTAAAATTATTATAAGTGTGAACAAAAAGAATTGAAAATTATAATATATGAAATTAGCAATGCAAGTATGAGACTGAATGTGCACACAATGAAAAATAGTGACATAATTGATGGTATAAAATTTGTATACGAAAATTCATAGAAGTGGTAAACGAAACTCTCATATTAGTAGCGATTGAAGTTTTAATTTAGTGATGAAGAGAAAATGGCATGGTTTTTGTTTTGCAGAGAAATGATCTTCAGTATCAGTACTGATGGCCTCATCATCGTCTCAGGCACAATGAAAGTTAAGCACTAGAAATCCAAGAAATCTATAGAAGTTAAACCTCAAACATAATAAGCTCCATGAACAGGGTATTCTAGAGTAAAGAAAAAAAAATGTAACTTCAACAAGATATAATTTAAATCATAATGATAATCATAGTCAAGATATAACTTCACCATTCAATTCCATAAACATGAATAATAAATATATATATACAAAAGATGACGCAAATATAACATATAAATGAACATGTTCTATATATGTATCAAATGTATCAAAAGTATGTCCATATACAAATATGGCACATGCCATTTCAAAATGTCTACAAAATCAATGTTTTAAGATGTACAATGTGGCATATATGCCATCTCAAAATGTGCCAAGTGGCATCTCTAAATGACCACAAAACTAAAACTGTATCCTATGTTGTAGGGGGATCATCAAAATGTAGCCTCTTTGAAGAAGTGTTGGGCTCTAATTGATCCTACATAAAAAATGAGTTCAAACGAAAGTTAGATTGCTTACTTTATATGATTTGTACACACACACACACACACACACACACACACACACATATATATATGGATAGATTTTGGCCAAATTTGAATGCATATGAAAATTTCGGTAACAGTTACTCCGACTGTGAGGGAGGGCCCACGAGAATCTTTCGTATCTTTGTTGACCCAGCCCACTATTCTAGAGGAGGGATCACCAGATGTAAGTTTTAATTTTAGTTCAATCAATTTTTAATTTTATTATGCTATCATCCTATTTTGTAGATTTATTACTCTATGTTGCACCACTCTACTAATCTCATTATTGCAAATATATATTTATAGGTCAAAGTTGGTATTGCTAGCATGGTCCCTTCACTACCTAGGACTTATGCTAGGACACCTGATCGTGGTAGGCAATTGAGAGACTAGGTACAAATATTTGTAAAAAGCTATAATTTTAATTAAATTAGTGTTTATATATATATATATATATATATATATATATATATATATATATAGTGGGGGGTTGGTGATGAGAACTTGAGTCTTATGCTAGGACACCTGATCGTGGTAGGCAATCGAGAGAATAGGTACAAATATTTGTATTCAGTTATAATTTTAATTAATTAAAATTATAACTAAATACAAATATTTGTACCTAGTCTCTCGATTGCCTACCACGATCAGGTGTCCTAGCATAAGTCCTAGGTAGTGAAGGGACCATGCTAGCAATACCAACTTTGACCTATAAATATATATTTGCAATAATGAGATTAGTAGAGTGGTGCAACATAGAGTAATAAATCTACAAAATAGGATGATAGCATAATAAAATTACAAATTGATTGAACTAAAATTAAAACTTACATCTGGTGATCCCTCCTCTGGAATAGTGGGCTGGGTCAACAAAGATACGAAAGATTCTCGTGGGCCCTCCCTCATAGTCGGAGTAACTATTACCAAAATTTTCATATGCATTCAAATTTGGCCAAAATCTATCCCAAGGCCTCTATTTTCATCTTGTCTACCATCCCTGAAATTTTCATGGATTTATCCCCTGTTCTCTGGCCTCTGCAAATTTGTTATCTCCCTGGTCTGCAATTGAAAAGTTTGAAAAAACTAGCTGTTGGTATTAAAAAATCCTAAAAACCCCTTAAGTCTTGTTATAATTTGTAGTTACTTTTTTTTGGTCACTTAAGTCATCCAATTTGCACATGCCTTTATAAATCCTTCAGTCACCAAGTCTCCGATTCCTACTAGTTAACCCCTTAACACTCAGCGATTCTGCGAGTGGTTACCATTTAAGTTGGCGGTCTTGTTTCAAGTGGCTAGGTCAAGATTCTTAATCTGACGGCTGTCACATGATCTCATAGGGTTGAAAGATTCCTTGGGATCTTACGATGATCATCAATTTCTTTTGCCTACAGACTCCAATGTGTCAGTGGGACCAGTGCCACCTCATCTTATTTGAAAGCTCCTGATTTGTTGATGGTGTCTGATTTGGCAAATGTGTTGTGGGATCGTCCTCTTTGGTGGGTTAAGTCCCGATTTAATCTCATGGCTGTCATTATATCGGGGGCTCAAGATGCACATGTTTTATCATGGCAATATAGCGATAGTCGTGGATCTCGCTTTATCATCTGGCTGATGTCAGTGGGTCCTATGTCAAAGACAAATGCTATGTGGATCCATTTTGATGGCCTGTGATTGGCTGAGGTTGAGTACAAGTGGAAGATCTGTTAGTGGGACCGGCCCCTTTCAGCATTCTAAGGGTTTGACATCTACAAAGGATCGATGACCAATGTATCTTTGCAAGGGTTTGTGTCAGGGCTTGCGATCTTATGACAACTGCCGATCTTGGTTTGTGTCAGAGATTCCTTCGGTGGGTCCCTATAGGCTGACATGCTTGAATTTGATTGGTTCATGTGGTGATGATTAGATTTACAATGGGTCTGTTTGTCAGAGGGGTCTCGATTTAGTAAGGATCTACGACTGGTGTAAAATCATAAGGAATATTTTGTGGCTAAGATCATGTGCCCGCCATTAGATCTGTATCTCAAGCAGTGGGTTCGATGCCAGAAGGTTGCAACGTGTATCCAGAATGGCACAGTTTGATTGGTTGTTTGATGTGCAATGTGGCCGATGTCAGTGGGCCCGTGGGGTCAGGGCTTTCTAAAGAAGGTAAAGCATGGTTAGATCTCATAGCTATCATTATATCGGGGATCCAAAGTGCTTAATCATTATCACAGCGGTATAATGACAGCTGTCCAATGGTGTTCTTAGGGATGTGGGTCCAGTGACTTGTCAGAGATGCTGATTTGCTCATTTTTTATTGGTTGCTGACTACCGAGGTGGCATTTGACTTGTCAGAGGGGAATTTTAAGTGTTCTTTCTTAGTGCATTGTGGCCGTTCATTTTCCGGGAAGGTTATTCATCGATGGTTACATTTTAAAGTTTTCTGCTAGCCATTACATTTCAAAATTTGAATGCTTTCTGCTAGCTTTGCTAGGGTTTTACATTCTTTCGGCCATGCACGATGTCAGTTAGCTCAGGAGTTTACTTCTTAGGATAGTTGTGGTTGAGAGGGTGATAGAAGTGACCATTGGTCAGTGTTGCAGGGTAATGTGCCATGTTTTCATGCTAGGAAGTGCTAGAAGGAGTTGGCGCCATGTTTTCACAGTACCTCTTCTAGGGAAATAAGATCAGATTTGAAGCCTTCATGGCTTAGTGGAGTTGTAGGTGGGTAGATAAGTCAAGGTTATTGTGTCTGTGGGTGGACTTAGTCTAGGATCAACATGCAAAGAGAAAGATCTAATTTGTTGGCCAGTGTTCTCAGAGATTTTCATGATGGGTTATCAGTGTACCTTTAGGGTTTGATATTATTGTGGATCTGTAACCCTAGTTAGGTTAATTTTGACTCCTGCCTGCATGCAGTTGAGTATGTATATATTGTTTTGGAGCTTTTAAGAGCTCAAGAGTTGGACAATTTGTAGAAGAAAATTCACCTTTTCTTAAAGGCCATATGTGGTATCATTTCTACCCTCTAGCTTATACAGTTGTATTTCTCCCATTGATGATTCAAATATTGCAAAAGTATTTTGTGACAATCCTTCATGTCCCTATGCTTCCTTGTTTGGATTATCTCTTATTGGATCAAAGTATGCACATGTTTTCAATGTTATTTTAGGGTTCCTGATCCCTCTTGCTTTTTTGCAATTTTGTGTGTTACTATGTTTGATCTGATTTAGATGTTCTTGTGGGTATACCTCAGCCCCCTTAACAGTCTTGTCTCAATCCTACACCGAGTTGTAGAAGTGAATGTCTGTTTGCAGGCCATAAGTTGTGTCTTATTCTCAGGCCCTCTTATGAAATACTCATTCAAACCTATTATGTAAGTTGTGACCTACTAGACCTAAACTTTTCATTGATCTCATTCCTACATACTGAGATCCAAACCCTAGTTTCGGTGCATCACCTAGTAGGTAGTTTTCTTTCAAGTCATTTCCCTTACAAGCATTCCTTCTATCCATTTCCCTCCAAAAGTTTTACTTTCATGTCTAAAAGCAAATTAGGGTGATTATCCAAGAGGAACCAGCCTAGAACCTGGAGGTTTCATCTCAGTTAGCAAAGGTCCCACAACCTAGAGATGATTCCCATGTTATACTGAGTTATCAAGACCAAGATAGCTTGAGACAAAGGTGCAGACTCAGTGTATAACAATTTTGGCATGCTTGGTGGGACTACAAGATCAGATTGAAGTCCAAAGGTGCTCTTATTGGTTCACCTACAAAAAGATTAAAGAAGTTCAATACACAGAGACTATCATATAGAATCAAGCTCAAGGATACCCCACCTTGGTGCCAATGTATAACAATTCTGGCACGCCTGGTGGGACTACAAAAGATCAAGTTCTTCTCTAGGTTATGCTATCTTTGATATACAAATTGCATGAAATAGGCTTTTAGAAGTCATTCTATCAAGTATATCTGGTGACTCCATTGATTTCAAGGATCTAGGCTACCTTGTTCAAAGTTTTATGAGAAAGATTGAGACTAGAAGCTCAAAGCCTACCCAATTTTCAGAGTTTCCCTCAAGAAGAAGTCATAAAGGTGGGACAACTCAAAGAATATCCCCTGCAAGGAGAGTTTGATCTACACCTCCTAACACCTCAGAAAGGAGACCTTCTCCCTTTCACTCCAAAAGAAGAGGGAGATCTCTAACCAGAGATCTAGAGGAAGATTCCAATCAAGCAGCAAATACAACTCATATAGTTGTCAATCTTCGGATTCCAACACCTACAATGGCAAGACAGTTTACTTCTGCACCATTCAACCAAGGCAGCCCATTGGCCTTTTCTCAACATCATGATGTGCCCTTGGTGGCACTTAAGAGTATACTTGATTTTACTAGTGAAGGGCAGACAACTGCTTTTGAGCACATAAGAGATATGACCACCATATGTAGCATACACAACATTACTCAAGAAGATGTGGCCACAAAGTTATTAGCAGCCTCTCTAAAAGGTAAGGCTCTAGAATGGTTTAGAACTCTAACTGTTGGTTCTATTACTTCTTGGGATGAGTTAGGGGATGCATTAAGTAAACATTTTGAGGATAAATCAGATAATTTGTCTCTAGTTGAGCAGTTAACAACTATTAAGAGAGACCCTCAAGAACAAATGATAGATTGCAATAGTAGATTCCTTAAAACATGGAATACAATCCTAGTCTTAGTGAGACCATCAGCTGACCATGCCTTCCTTTACTATTTACAAAGTCTAAATGGTCAAATTTCTATCATGATCCAGTCTGTGGGTGGTACTTCTCTACCCCAAGCTTTTGACATAGCTATCAGGGCTGAAAATTGTTTGATCCAAGCGGGCATGATTGCTAGAAGGCCTCCAATGCCCATTTTTCCTAGCCTTCAACGCATTGCATCTGCCCAAGTACCCCCATTTACCCCTATTCCCACCATATTGGCACCCCAAGCTAGTACTAGTGGTCAAGAGCTGAGGACTAGTTTTTCTCAAGAGTTACAAGAGATAAAGAATAGCCAACAAAGCAGTCAGGAAGAAATGACCAAATTGTTGCAGACCTTGACTAAGGAGGTCACAAATCTAAAGAAGCAAGGTCAAGGAATCAGACCACCATTTTAGTCACAAGGCCAAGGTCCTAGTCAGCAATATCAAAATCAAGGACAGCCTTATCAACAAAATAGGCCACCATACCAAGGAGGCTATCAAGGACAAAGAAAAAGTTTTAATCAAAGACCATTTCAACCATACAACCCTGCACCTCTAAATTTTTCTAATCTAGTGAGCGATATGGTTCCTAGTCAAAATAATATGGCAATGGAAAATGAATGGTGTTTTCCTTGTAATCAGCCTCATAATCAGGCTACATGTTCAAAAGGATGGATGAACCAAGCCCTAATGGATCAAAATGCCTCATAAGCTCAATCAGAGGTTTCATCTAGTGGGTCAGTGCCTCAACAAGAGTCACAAGAAAAAAAGACAGCTCTTTTCAATTGGGAGCAACCAGACTTCAATGGGGTCAATGATGAAGCTACTTTTGTTGCTTATACAAGAGAAAAAAGGAGAGCTCAAGACATGGAGAGAGTAGATTCAATGTTAAAGCCACTACATCTATAGAGCCATTGCAACAAACTAATCCCATCACACCTAAGGAGACTCCTATCATTGCAAGTAAAGAAGGCCAACATTCCAAAGAGGTGGAGCCCATCATGCCAAAGACACAATAAAGAGTACACACTGTGACACCATTTAATATTGTAGACAACATGAAGAAGGTGAATGTCACCATGTCCATGTGGGACTCTTTGGCCCTTCCAGGACAGCCTGAAATCTTGAAGAAGGCCATGACAGAGGTAGCAACTCCTCAACCTACAAAAGAAGCTGCAAAGCCATTATTGGTTAACACTGATCAAGAAAAGGAAGCTCCAAGTAGAAACTCCAAGGCCAATTCCACACAAGGTAGGAATTCAAAGCCACCTCCCTTCTATGTATCCTTAATCATTGGAAAATCTTTAGTACATAATTGTATGGTAGATAGTGGAGCTACTAGCACTGTAATGCCCAAGAAAGTAGCTGACTAGTTAGGACTAAAATATGAGCCCTTCCAAAAGAAAGTTACCCAACTTGATGGATCCTCAGTCAATACTATAGGTGTGGCCAAGGATACCAGTCTAATCCTGCATGCTAGTCCTAGTTTTTCCATCCTCCTTGATATATATATCATAGATCTCCTTGCATTATTTTATATATGTCTTTCAAGGGAGTTTACAACCAAGATAGGAGGCTATCTATCTTCTGATTGGTCTCACATGCTATTTCATAAATGATATGGTACCAAGGTCACCATTAAATCAAAACCATTAGCAGCACACCATATAGAGCCATATGTATCCAATACCATCAATGTAAACTACCCTATATTTGATAGCGGTGACTTCCAAGCCATTAGTGAAGCAAGCACAAAGATAGAAAGTATCCCTGATATTTTTCTAGATGAGAGAGCTTCAGAAGCCTAAGAAAATCTGATTTGGGATTTTGGTTTGGGAAGTTATTTAATACAAGAAAGTAATTCTATAGAGCCAAGCCTTCTCAAAGAGGATATTGATTCAGAAGATCAGAGCAATCAGGTTTGGGAACTATTTTTTGATGGAGCTAGAAGTAGACATGGTTCTAGTGGTGGTGCTATGCTAGTGTCCCCAAAAGGAGAAAGGTATTATAATGCCTTTAGATTTAGTTTCTCCTGCACTAGCAACACTGTAGAGTATGAAAGTCTAGTCAATGGACTAGAATGGGCTAGAAAAAAAGGGCTTAAGGCCTTAAAGGTTTATGGTGATAGTGAGTTAGTTGTCAGCCAAGTGAGAGGGATAAGTGCAAAAAAAAATGACACCATGAAAGCATACAAGCATAGAGTTTGGGATGCAATTGAAGATTTCCATGCTTTCAATATTGTTGCCATCCCTAGAAAGTTAAATCAAAATGTAGATAGATTAGCTACTGTTGGATCCCAATATGACATCCCAAATAGCATTTCAAAAGAACTGGATCAAGAGCATATCAAAGTGATTGTCAGACCTTCTATTCCTGATAATGATGTCAATTGGCAGGTGTTTGACAATGATGAACAAATTCTACAGTTCTTGTTTGAAGAAGATGTTTTTTTAGAGTGCAACCAAGATAGGCTATCTCAAAACTATGGTGGTCAAATGATACAACTCAAGTCCAACAAGATGCCTAGAGGTCTTGTCACCTTAGAGACTATCTTAAACAAGGATGATGAAGTTAAGAAAAGAAGAGCTGGCCTGGTAGTTCAACAAGAACATTTTGTTGAATTAGAATTGGAACCAGGTAAGAGCCTACAATTTGGAAAGGTAAACACTAAATTGGAAAAGCAAGCTTATAATCAGTTATTCAGAGAATTCAGTGATGTTTTTGCATGGCAATATGAAGATCTCAAAGGTTTTAATCCATCCCTTGCCCAACACACTATTGAATTAGAACCAAATACCAAACCAGTGAGGCAAAAGAAAAGGCTTGTTAATCCCAAGCTTGAGCCACTTATGCATAAAGAAGTACTCAAACTAATAGAAAGTGGTATCATCTACCCCATCAAGCATACTAGTTGGGTTTCCAACCTTGTTCCTGTCAGGAAGAAGAATGGGGAGTTGAGGTTATGTGTTGACTTCAGGGATCTTAACAGGGCCTCATTAAAGGACCGCCATCAATTACCCTCTATGGAACAAATCTTATAATGTGTCTCTAGATCTGAGAGATTTTCATTATTGGATGGCTATTCAGGATACAATCAGATCTTGGTAAATGAAGATGACCAATATAAGACTACATTTACAACCAAGTGGGGAACCATGGCTTATCAAAAGATTCCCTTTGGTTTGTCAAATGTAAGTGCTACATTTCAAAAGGCAATGGATATGGCCTTTAAGAGCCTAACGTATAAGTTTGTGTTGGTCTACTTGGATGATATAACTATCTATTCAAAGCATGCAGCAAATCATATCAAACATTTGAGAAAGATTTTTGAAAGGTGTAGAGAATTTGGGATATCTCTTAATCCCAAGAAATGTGTGTTTGCAGTTCATGAAGGAAAATTATTGGGATATGTAGTATCTAGATAAGGAATCATAGTAGATCCTGAGAGAATTGCAGCTATCCTAGAGCTACCCCTACCACATCACAAGAAAAGTCTCCAATCTTTTATAGGAAAGATTAATTTTGTTCGGAGATTCTTGCCTAACATTGTAGATTTACTCAAGCCCTTGACAGCCATGTTGAAGAGGAGTTCAGCTTTCAGTTGGACCAAAGAAGGGAAAGTCAATTTCCAAGCTATCAAAGAGGCCCTAATAGAAGTCCCTACTCTCCTAAACCCAAATTTTAGTAAAGATTTTATCCTTTATGCTTATGGAGGTCATGATGCCATATCTGCAATGTTGACTCAAGAAAATTCAGATGGATTAGAGCAGCCTATTGCTTTCTTTAGCAAAAGTTTAGAGGAGTATGAACAAAGATACTCTTTTGTAGAGAAACATGTACTTGCTATGGTGAAGAGCCTTAAAAAGTTTAGATATTTGTTGACCCATAGAAAGGTACATTTAAAAGTTACTCATCCAAGTGTCAAAGAGATTTTTCTTTCCAAGGACTTGAATGAGAAAAGAGCTAGTTGGATCACCAAGGTGATGGAATATGACATTGATATTCAAATTACCAAGCTAGTTAGAGGAAGAGGTCTTTGTGAGCATTTGGCAAAGGATGAAAGTTCAAAGAAATCAGAGCAAATGGATGCATCTCTGGTGGTGCATTCTACAGAAGAACGAGCCAAGGAAACAAGCTGGTTGCCTAATATGATCAATTACTTGAAGATAGGACAATGTCTTGCAGGTTTGGATTCAGCAAAAAGGAGGTATTATAGGTTACAATCTGTTCCTTTTGTGCTGATAAATGATGTTCTTTTTAGAAAGGATCACAATGGTGTCCTTTTGAGATGCATAGATTCAGAAAAGATAGATGTCCTATTTGAGTTTCATGATGGACCCTTTTGAGGTCACTTTTCTCCTAGGACTACTACTTTTAAGATCATGAGGGCTGGATACTATTGGCCATCTATCTTTAAGGATAGTCATTATTATGTGAGAAAATGAATCAAGTGTGCCATGTTTGCAGGAAAAGAAAGGTTTGCAGCCTTGCCCCTACAACCAATCAGCATAGAGCAACCTTTCATGAAGTGGGGTATAGACTTCATTGGTATGATTAATCCTCCATCCAGTGCAGGACATAAATGGATAATTACTACAATGGATTATTTCACTAGATGGATAGAAGCAATTGCATTGAAAGAAGCCAATGAGAGTGTTGTCCTAAACTTTATTAGCATTCACAGGCCTCAAAGTCTCAGAGTGGGTAGTCAAGAATGGCATCTATCTGAATACTGGTTCAAATTATTACCCTCAAGGCAATGGCTTGGCAGAATCCACCAATAAGAATTTGATTAGGATAATCAAGAGGATTTTGCAAGATAATCAGAGAGATTGGCATACTAAGTTGAGGTTTGCATTGTGGTTAGTCAAAATTACCCCAAAGAAAATCATTGGTAATTCTCCTTATGTGTTAGTGTATGGCAAAGAGGTTAAGTTGTCCATTTCAATAGAATTACCAGCTCTAGACTGAGCTACTCAATATGCCCTGTTTGATGAAGAAGATCCCTTACAGATCAGATATGCTTAATTGATGGAATTAGAAGAACTCAGAAGAAAGTCAAAGCAAGATATGGAATTCCATCAGATTTAGACAAAGAAGAGTTTTGATAAGAGAGCTAAAGTCAGAAATTTCAAGGTTGGGGATGTAGTTCTCAAATGGGATGAATTCAGATCCAGACCTGGCAGGAACACAAAATTTGACTCTTTCTAGGGTGGACCATTTGTTATAACAGAGTGCAAGGAGCCCAATTCTTTTTAGCTTTCAACTATGGAAGGAGTTTCCCTACCTATCTCAGTTAATGGTTTCCACTTGAAACCCTACTTTGAGGTTAATCCCTCTCTGTAATCTTTTGTATATAAGTTTCCTTGTTTTCTTTCCTTGCTTCCTAGGTTAATTTCTTTCTTTTCAAGAAGTTCTCTGAGCACATTTTTAGTCCTATCTCCCTATGATATTTTTGTTCCTATGGTAACCCTATGCCCAATGGATTGTCAAGGTCATTGGTTTTCCATGTCTAGCAGGCTGACATCCAGCAGAAATCGCCAAAATGTTACCCAAATTTTCATATGCATTCAAATTTGGCCAAAATATATCCCCAGGCCTCTATTTTCATCTTGTCTACCATACCTAAAATTTTCATGGATTTATTCCCTGTTCTCTAGCCTCTGCAAATTTGTTATCTCCCTGGTCTGCAGTTGAAAAGTTTGAAAAAACTAGCCATTGGTATTAAAAAATCCTAAAAAACCCTTAAGCTTTGTTATAATTTGTAGTTACTTTTTTTTGGTCACTTAAGTCATCCAATTTTCACGTGCCTTTATAAATCCTTCAGTTGCCAAATCTTCGATTCCTGGCAGTTAACCCTTTAACACTCAGCGATCCCGCGAGCGGTTACTGTTTAAGTTGGTGGTCTTATTTCAAGCGGCCAGGTCAAGATTCTTAATCTGACGGTTGTCACATGATCTTATAGGGTTAGAAGATTCCTTGAGATCTTACGACAATCGATGATTTCTTTTGCCTACAGACTCCAATGTTTCAGTGGGACCGGTGCCACCTCATCTTATTTGGCAGCTCCTGATTCATCGGCAGTGTCTGATTCGACAAATGTGTTGTGGGACCATCCTCTTTGGTGGGTTACGTCCCAATTTAATCTCATGGCTGTCATTATACTGGGGGCTCAATATGCATGTGTTTTATCATGGTGGTATAGCGACAGCCGTAGATCTCTCTTTATCACCTGGCTGATGTTAGTGGGTCCTCTATCAGAGACAAATGCTACATGGATCCATTTTGACAGCTTGTGTTTGGCTGAGGTTGAGTACAGGTGGAAGATCTGTCAGTGGAACTGGCCCCTTTTAGCATTCTAAGGGTCTGACATCTGCAGAGGATCGATGACCAACGTATCTTCACAAGGGTTTGTGTCAGGGCTTGCGATCTTATGACAACCACCGATCTTGGTTTGTGTCAGAGCTTCCTTCGGTGGGTCCTTATAGGCTGACATGCTTGAATTTGATTGGTCCATGTGGTGATGACTGGATTTACAGTGGGTCCATTTGTTAGAGGGGTCTCGATTTAGTAAGGATCTATGGCTAGCGCAAAATGTAAGGAATATTTTGGGGCTATAAGATCATGCACCCGCCATTAGCTCGGTATCTCAAGCAGTGGGTCTGATGTGAGAAGGTTGCAACGTGTATCCGAAATGGCGTAGTTTGATTGGTTTTTTAATGTGCAATGTGGCCAATGTTAGTGGGCTCGTGGGGTTAGGGCTTTCTAAAGAATGTAAAGCACAGTTAGATCTCGTGGCTATCATTATACCTAGGATCCAAAGTGCTAGATCATTATCACAGTGGTATAGTGACAGCCGTCCAATGGTGTTCTCAAGGACGTGGGTCCAGTGACTTGTCAGAGATGCTAATTTGCTAATTTTTTATTGTTTGCTGACCACTGAGGTGGTGTTTGACTTGTCAAAGGGGAATTTTAAGTGTTCTTTCTCAGCGCATCATGGCCGTTCATCTACTGGGAAGGTTATTCATCGATGGTTACGTTTTAAAGTTTGTCGCTAGCCATTACATTTAAAAATTTGAATGCTTTCTATTGGCTTTTCTAGGGTTTTACATTCTTTTGGCCATGCACGATGTTGGTTAGCTCAGGAGTTTAAATCTTAGGATAGTTATGGTTGAGAGGGTGATAGAAGTGACCATTGGCCAGCATTGCAGGGTACTGTGCTGCGTTTTCACACCAGGAAGTGCTAGAAGGAGTTGGTGCCACCTTTTCACAGTACCTCTTCCAGGGAAATAAGATCAGATTTGAAGCCTTCATGGTTGAGTGGAGTTGCAGGTGGGTATATAAGTCAAGGTTGTTGTGTTTGTAGCTGGACTCAGTCTAGGATCAACACGCAAAGAGAAAGATCTAATTTGTTGGCCGGTGTTCTCAGAGATTTTCATGATGGGTTATCAGTGTACCTTTAGGGTTTGATATTATTATGGATTTGTAACCTTAGTTAGGTTAATTTTGACTCTTTCTTGCATGTAGTTGAGTATGTATATATTGTTTTGGAGCTTTTAAGAGCTCAAGAGTTGGACAATTTGTAGAAGAAAATTCACCTTTTCTTAAAGGCCATCTATGGTATCATTTCTACCCTCTGGCTCATACAGTTGTATTTGTCCCATTGATAATTCAAATATTGCAGAAGTATTTTGTGACAATCCTTCATGTCCCTATGCTTCCTTGTTTGGATTATCTGTTATTGGATCAAAGTATGTACATGTTTTCAATGTTATTTTAGGGTTCCTGATCCCTCTTGCTTTCTACAATTTTGTGTGTTATTGTGTTTGATCTAATTTATATGTTCTTGTGGGTATACCTCAGCCCCCTTAACAGTCTTGTCTCAATCCTACACCGAGTTGTAGAAGTGAATTCCTATTTGTAGGTCATAAGTTGTGTCTTATTCTCAGGCCCTCTTATGAAATACTCATGGAAAGCTATTCAGTAAGTTGTGACCTACTAGACCTGAACTTTTTATTGATCTCATTCCTACATACTGAGATCCAAACCATAGTTTCAGTGCATCACCTAGTAGGTAGTTTACTTTCAAGTCATTTCCCTTACAAGCATTCCTTCTATCCCTTTCCCTCCAAAATTTTTATTTTCATGTCTAAAAGAAAATTAGGGTGATTATCCAAGAGGAACCAGCCTAGAACCTGGAGGTTTCATCTCAATTAGCAAAGGTCCCACAACCTGGAGATGATTCCCATGTTATACTGAGTTATCAAGACCAAGATAGCTTGAGACAAAGGCACAAACTCAGTGTATAATAGTAACCTATGAGAGTAAAAATATTTTCAATTATATATCAATGTACTTCATCATGGCAATCCTGGTTACAAAATAAAAATAACAATATGTAAAAGTCCACGTACAATCAGGCTATCACTCCTGTTGGGAGTTCCCTTTGATCTTTACTTGTAGATTTATACTTTGATGGATAACTTAAATAACACTTTGACTCTATCACAACTCCAAAGTCTACAAGAAAGAGGGCCAATTAAAAAGGATCAAAAGAGAGCCTCCTACACTTTGAGCCTTAATGCTCAGGTGGGTATACCCTTGACTCACTTCTCCAAAGTTGTCTCAAAACAATATACATCTATATTCCTTACTAACTGATTGAAAGATTTTATCATTTATATGTTTGTATGTGATTGATGATGATGGACTACCTCTAGAGAAGGGATCAGTGCCTTATCCCAGGGCAAAGAGTCACTAAATAACATATATCACCCTAAAACCTTAACTCAAATATATATGAACTTAGACTAAGTGCTTTTCCTATTACTCCCCTCACTCCCAAAAATGATCATCAAATTCCACTTTAACAATGAACTCACTGAAATCACCCTAAAGGCTTTAATCCTAACTTTGTTAGGAACTCCAAGCTGATTTCACAATACTCTTTGTTTACCATATGCTAATCCACTTTGTGACCTTAACATATATGAATCCACATTCAGAAAAGAAGACAATTAGAGATTTGAGATAGGAATTCAAGTATATTCTCATTAATTTTCAGAAATCAATACATTACCAAGCAACAAAATACCAAAGGAAAAGACCCAAAATCCAGGTTCTCCTTACTCAATATAATACCATCAACAACAACCTGGGACCAAAGAAAGTTTTTGGAACCCTGACATAATCAAAAATCCTGGAACATATACCCCCTAGTCACCTTGGGATCCTCAAAGAGAATGCAACAAGCTACGAATGACTTAGGGTTAGGGTTTCAACCACCAAACCCACTGGAAATGGTCACAAATTAATTGCAGGGAAAGAAACCCAGGCAACCAGGAGAAAAAAGATCCCAGATTGATCCTCAATCATGATAATATCATTGAGAAGGTACTGAGAATCATAGAAACACCCCAAAATGTCAACCCTGCAACATGCCTCGAGCACAAAACCACATAGTACAAACCCTACAGATGATCAAAGAACACCTTGGACCATAATACAGTAGCAAGCGCCACCAAAAAAATCAAATTCAGCCATGAAAGTATTCAATTTTAGTCCTTCTCGTCACGAATGGAGCATGCAGCGAATTGGCAGTGCATGTTTGGATCTGAGCCAACTTTATATCACAACCGTTTGATCATTCCCTTTCATGATCTTTTAAGATTTAACCTTTATAGGAATCCTGATTTACATTTAGAAACTACGTGACAGTGCATTTCCCTATTCACAGAATGAAATCTTAACTCATGTCTAACTCCAGCGAATCAGTGAACAAAGGAAAACAACTAACTCCGATCTTTTCTAGCGAACAGGTGACTGAAGGCCTTTTCAGCTATTCACAAAAAACTTTATGCTACCACTAGATGCTTTAGTGATTATGTGAATACACACTCGCTGAATCGCCAACCAATTTAGAATACCGCCATTTCTTCTTGCGAACAAGCGAAACCCATTGAAAATTTGTCGGCCGCTAAAAACTTTATCAAGACCACCAGACCCCACTGGGCCTGCCTGCAAACTACCACATGTCATTATATCATTTTCTACTCATGCTTGGTCATCTCTGACATAGGACCCACATCAGTAAAACAAAGTAAGATGTGAGATGAATGGATGGCACATGATCTCATGGGGTAGGAATATTCCTTAAGATCATGCACTGACCGTTGATCGAAAAACCTTCTCTGCAGGTCCCACTAACAAGATCCTTATCATCCTCCAGCTCAGCGAATAAGAATACTACACCTCAGCAATGAATCATCATGTGGTCCCAATTCCTTGGCTAACCTTTAACCTTCTTTCCATTTGGCGAACATGCGACCGAAGAAACCCTCACCCATTCACGAGAAATTTGAGGGCATCGCTAGAAAAGTTAGCGATTCCGTGAACACTATATGCCAAATCACTAAGTCTTAAGAGCCTCCACCAAATCATCACATGAACCAACAAACCAAGCAAACATTTATCAGGACTGCTAAAAGACTGAGAAATATACCGGGCCCGCACCAGGAAGATCAACTACCATCACATGATCTCAAGCCTCTGACAAAACCCATAAGATCATACGCCATTCATTGATTTACTGACAAGACCAAGACCTTCTGACACATCCATAAACCAAGTCCCACTGACAACTATCATTGTGTTCATACATGGACCAATAAAATATCGGTAACTGTGCATACGTGGCATGTGGACCTGCTTGAAAGAAAGGCTATGTCACCAGGAAAGATCAACGATCGGCACAAGATCTCAAGCTTTTGACAAAGTATATGAGAACTTATGCTGACCGTCAGATGGAGATGTTGTCAGAAAACTAGGCCCAGAAAAATATTAAGCCAAAACATAGGAAAACTAAACGCTGGGACTTAGGCTATCGGGAAAATTCAGGCGCTGAGGACTATAGGAAAATATTAATTCACCGGTCACTTAGACTTAGGAAAAATTTAAATGGGGTTGACCAAAATATAAAGCACATGTGAATTAGGATGCTTAGGTGATTAGAAAAAGTAACATAAAAAAAGAATAGGGCCAGGGTTTTTCATGTAATGGCTAGTTTTTTGAATTTTTGAACCAAGGGTTAATGCCAGAGACCTAAAAAATGATATAGAGACTAGGGGAAAGATGTTAAGGACATGAAATTTTTTCAGGGTGCTAATAGTGGCTCTGTCTAGGGATGTATGCCTCTTGCAGGCATAGCAAGGATCTAGAATCACTGGTTTGAAGTAGACCATCCCACTGGAAAACTTGCAGACAACAGGGAACAAGCAAGGTAGAACAAGCAACAGGACCCAAAACTAATAGACCAGGATAAAACAGGGCAGGGGCAAGCAAATTATTTATAGAATTTACAAAATGTACAAACCTAACTACTGTTCATGGAAAACAGAATACTTCAATTGAAATATTTCTTCAAGAATTGTCCATGAACTGGCAATTCCTGAACTTCACCATTTAATTCCTTGACAATATATGAATCTTGGCCCCATTTCTCATGAATTAGATATGGACCTAGCTATATTGGATCAAACTTACCATGTTTTCCTTTATCCTCCAATCTGGCATTCCAAACTAACACCAAATCACTAGGTTCAAACTTCCTTTCAACAGTCTTCTTGTCATATAAATTTTTAATCTGCAACTGTAATCTGACATTTCTTACAATTGATTCTCTTCTAGTCTCATCTAACCTAATGAGGTCCTCAATTCTCAACTGCATCTCATCATCTATGTCATCATCATATAACTGAACAAACTTGTACATTTCCAACAAATTATTCTGAGGCATTCTTGCATGAATTCCATATACTAGGTCAAATGGTGCACAACCAATTGCCCTCTTCACAGTTACCCTATTAGCCCATACAACTAATGGAAGCTTTGAATTCCATGCCCTCTTATTCTTTTCAAGAATTCTCTTTAGGATTTTAATCAAACTCTTATTAGTAGATTCTGCTTGTCCATTTCCTTGTGGATGATAAGGTGAGGAATTAGAAATCTGAATTCCCAAACCTTTGCAAAAGTCCTTATATTTAGTAGACCTGAAGCACATGGCATTATCACTTACTATTCTCTCAGGGTAGCCAAACCTTGTAACAATGTTGTTCAACAAAAAATCAGTCACCACCTTACTAGTTGCATTTCTTGTAGGTATAGCCTCTATCCTCTTTGTAAAGTAATCAGTGGCAACTAAGATCCATGAGTGTCCTCCACTAGACTTGTTTGGTATCTCCCCTATGAAATCAATTCCCCATTGTTGGAAAGGATCTTGAACTTCTACTGGTTTTAATGGCACATTACCTAAAAATTTTAGCTTGCCAGAGAACCTTTGACAAGCATCACACCTGCTTACCAACTGTTTTGCATCCCTGAAGATTGTGGGCCACCAAAATCATGCTCTCAAGATTTTATGAGTAGTTGTTTTACCCATATAATTTCCACCACAAACTCCCTCATGCATTTTTTTCAACAACTTATTAGCCCAATTTTCATCTACACATTTCAAAAGTATGCAATCTAAATTCTTTCTATACAACTTACATTTCACAATTACATACTTGATGGCCTATAATTTCAATGTCCTCTTCTGATTATCATTCATGTTATCTGGACATCTCATATTTCTCAAGTAATAGATGATATCTTGATACCAGATACAATCATCCATATCACATGTATAATCAATTTCAGAATGATTTACCTGATTTGCATCAAGATTGGATTGAGTCATCAGTTTTTCCAATCCTTGTACTCTAACGAATTTGGTAATCTAGACATAAACATTGAATTCTTGGATCCTATTGATCCATCTGCATCTTTTTCCAGACACCTTCTGCTGTGAGAAAATATCCTTCACAACTGCACTTGGCACAAAAGCAATCACAACTGCTCCCATCAGATAACACCTAAAAGCCTTGACTGCCTTCACAAGTGAATATGCTTGTTTCTCATTTATATCATACTTCAATTCAGTAGCCTATAAAGATTTACTAAAAAATGCAATAGGCTGCTCAAAACCATCCTTATTCTTTTGTAACAAAACTGCAGCAATATTGTGAAAAGATGCAAAGGAAAAGATATGCATTGGGACATTATAATTAGGTGCTTTTAGCACTGGTGCATCTTTAATATCTTGCTTGATATTTTTGAAAGCCTCATCAGGCTCACCCTCCCAATTGATTGTAGATCCCTTCTTCAACATCTTAGAAATAGGTCTAGTAACCTCTACAAAATTTGTCACAAACCTCCTTAAGAAATTGACCTAACCAAAGAAGGACTGAATCTCTTTAACATTCTTTGGCCTCTAAATTTTATCAATGGCTGCTACCCTCTCAGGGTCAATTCTTACTCCTTGCTTCCCAACTAAGTGGCCAAGCAACTTACCTTTAATGACACCAAAAGCACATTTCCTTAGGTTTAATGAAATGCCATATTCCAAAGCCCTCATAAATATTTTCTCTAAATGAGTACAATGGTCTTCTTCCTTCTTGGAATAGGCAGTTAGATCATCTTGATACACAACAAGGAAATCATTTATAAAATCTAAAAAGGCAACATCCATTGCCCTTTGAAAAGTAGCACCAGCATTTGTGAGACCAAAAGGCATTCTCACATAAACATATGTCCCTCAAGGTGTTGTGAAAGTTGTCTTGAATTGTTCTGATTCTTTGACAATGACTTGATTGTAACCAGAGAAACCATCCATCATAGACATCAATTCTGATCTGGTCACTCTCTGCAACATAGCTTCCATATTGGGTAGACAATAGTTATCCTTTAATGAGCTGATGTTCAAATTCCTGAAGTCCACACAAAGTCTGATATCACCATTTTTCTTTCTCATAGGTACAAGGTTTGACACCCAAGAAGAGTTCCTTATAGGCTTGATAATTCTAGCATCTCTTAGCTTCATTAACTCTTCTTGCATCTTGGGTGCCAAAGTAGGATTTATAGGACTTTGTTTTTGTCGAAAAAGTTTAGCATCTTCCCTCAAAGGAATAATATGCTAAAACAAATCTTCTCTATAAACCTTTAGGTCATCATATGACCATGCAAAAACATGCCTAAATTTTCTGAATAATTCAATCAAAGATTTCCACACATTGTGAGATATGTCCCTACCAATGTATACCTTCTTAGGTGCCTCATGTATTCCAAGATTTAGCTCCTCTAGATTAGCATGATCTTCTCTTTTGATATTCTTTTGAACTCTATCTTGGTTGTCAAAGACAGTCTCCAAAACAAAAATCCCCTTGGGCACCTTGTTAGTTCTAAGTTGAATGATCTCATTGCCAAAGACAACCTCCCTTACATCTATTGACTCAACCAAGGCTAAACAATCAAATTCCTGACCATGATACTGATCTTCACAATTCATAAACTTCAAGATATCATTATCATCATCAAACACTTTCCAATTCTCAATATTATCTGATATGCTAGGCCTAGCCTGAATTTCAACTTTAGAGATACCAGAAAAAGCAATATCATTGGGATTGATTGCAATATGGCTAACAAGTCAGCCATCTTATTGTTACTCCTCTCCTTCCATTCAATGTTGAAGGCATCAAAATGTTCAATCAAATCCCAAACTGCATTACTATATTGTTTTAGCCTCTTGTTCTTGGAAGCATATAATGACCTAACTTGGGACACCACCAACTCATAATCACCAACAACACTTAAGCACTTAATTCCATGTTTTTGTGCCAACCTCAATCCTAACAACAATGCCTCATATTTTGCTATATTGTTGGTACAAAAGTAATTCAATGTGAAATAAAATTTGTAGGTGTTTCCATCAGGAGAAATAAGTAAAATACCCGCTCCTGCTCCATCTTTGCAATTTTCACCATCAAAGTACATTACCCAAAAATCATCCTTCACAGAATTAACACTTACCTCAACAGAGATAGGTGACAAAATAGGTTCCTTCTCAAGTACAAGAATCTCTACCCTAAAAGCATTAATATTAGTATCCACAAAACATGTAGTTTCATTATCAATATTTCTCTCAATCATGTGGCATACTCTTGGTTCTCGCTCAATCTTGACAAATTGATCATCAATCTTGAAAGTGGCATAGGACAGATCACACTGTAAACTTCCACCCATGGCAGCACTCCACCTTCTAGATAGTAGCATCCCATAATGAGGAGAGATGTCCACCACCAAGACACTCATTGTTAACTCTTTCTCTGGATATGCTGCCAGCCTATATGGCATTGCATTGATAGTCCCAATAACTGGTACCTCCCTCTGATCCATTGCACAACATCTACCTTGAACTGTATCAACATTAAGGCCCAACTTCTCCATAATTTTGAAAGGCATGACAGTATTAGAAGCACCACTATCAATCATACAATTCCTTAGTTTCATTCCATTCACAAGAACACTTAAAAAGAATGGATCAATATTTTCAAGGCTGGCATTGACAGAACTGTCCAAATATATTGGAGGAATTTGAGACACAATTCCCTGAGCAGCAACACCTTTCAAAGCTTCATCCTGAGATCCATTGCATGCAACATCATTGTTATGAACATTATCTACCCATGCAATAGCTCTATCCTTATGTTTAGGGATCCTCAACAATTCTGACAATGGAACCTTAACTATAATTTGGGACAATACAGATAACATATCAATAGGAGCAGAAGAAGGAATCTCAATCTGCACTGCCTTAACATCTTTTTTCTTATCTGATAGATTAGATGTATTGGCCACCCTCATTTTTTCAATCTTAGCCATTGTGTTAATTGGATTCTCAATCTCACTAGAAAATCTCTCAACTCCAACTCCCTTAGGGTCACAATTCTTACCTTTTATATTCTTAAATTTCACCATGTGATCACCTTTTGATTTGTTCTCATTAGACTCTCCGGAGTTGGTACTCTTTATAAATATTCCTACAGCTTTCTCATTTGTATTCCTTGCCACCATGCCTCTGGTTTGCACTTGGGAAATCATTTCTATAGTAATCCTATCCATCTCTTCTCTAGAAGGTCTTCTCAAATTTACTGGCTCAGAAGAAGAGTTCATATTACATGTTTTCTTATCAATGTCTTCATCATCAAAAAATACCTCTTGATGAAAAAGGGCCTGATTGTGTCTCTTCACATTTACATCTGTCTCTTCATCAAAATCAAAATCATGTTCATATCCTAGATATGAAGTAGCCATGTTGCATCCAACATCATCTTGATCTTCTTCTTGATCTATCTCCTCATTGCCATAGTCTTGATTTGTAGCCATAGAATGTGCAACCACACAATGCTCTGCAGAATGAGGGGACTGACATGAAAAACACCAAGGTATGTCCTCCATGACATTTATTGAAGCTTTTTGTAGAGGGTCAGGGACACTTCTGTCAGTGTTTCCTCTTGCAACAGGGACAATAGGATTGCCATCCTTCCATTGGGTGTTGTAGGGGTAATTCTGCAATCTATTCTGCTTATTGAAATTATCATTGAACTGAGGCCTTTCATTGGTAGGAGGACTGATGTTCCTATTTGCAGGTGCTTTCAAATTCTTCAATGCATTGAGCACCTTATCCAATTTATCTTCTTCTTGCCTCCTAGTTCCAACATTCTTATCATTTTCCTTTTTGTATTTCTTGTCCCCAAACAACTTTGGATCATCTCTCTTTCCACGCAACTTTCCTGATATCTTCATATTATTCTCAATATTGACAACAATCCTAAAAGCATCCATCAAATTTCTTGGTTCCTTGTCCCTCAACAAGTATCCCATCTTTCCATCAAATGCATTGAAATATGTAGTTAAACAAACATTGTCATCTAACCGCATAACTTGGAACAACTTATGCATACCCTTCTGAAATCTTATGTTGAATTTAGTTGCAGATTCATTCTAATTTTTCCTTATGGTATTGAATTCATTCAACATGGAACTAGCTTTAGGCCTATCACCATATTTCTCTTTAAAACATCTCTCAAAAGAATCCCAAGTATCGATACATTTATCAGGAAGTCTTTTAAACCAATCTCTAGCATCCTCCATTAGAGATTGAACAAACAATTTCATGACTACATCCTCATGCTCCACCTCATAATCATTAAGCATATCAAAAAATAACCTAAGATGCTCCTCACAACTAATAGCATTATTACCAGCAAACTTAGGTACCTTATCCCTAATATCATTTGGAAAAGCATTCGGGTAACTGGGAATTCCATCAAAACTAATTTTCCTATAGCCTTCTAGTTGCATAGGTCTTCTTTGAAAACTTGAACTAGTGTTAACCCTAGGATCAACATTAGCATTTACATTTCCATCTACTTGTGCATTTGACTGCTGTCTAGGATCAACACCTATCCTAGCAGATGAAGAAGGAAATGAACTAGTAGCAACATTACTAAGTGGAATAGTAGTAGTCATAGATGGCATACCTATTTCAGTAGCAGATGGGCCAAGAGCATTAGCTGATGAAGCCTTCAAGAACTGGATCTTTCTTCTCTTTTCTGCAATGGAGGCTTCAATTTCAGCCTTCTCTAGTTCTCTTGCAGGGTCCTCATCTTCTTTTCTTCTTACTATTTCTGTGTCCTTATTTGATTTGGGTGGTGGGACCCCTGGTATTATCAATGATCTGCTTGTTTGATGTCCCACCATCCTTTGCTTTCCTTTCTCATTAGTGGCAACAAAAGGCCTAGTGATCTCACACCCATCTTTGTCTATAGGGAGGGAAGCATCACTTTGAACTTGTCTAACCACAGGGCCCTCCTTATCAAATTCTTGATCTTGTAGTAAGTGCTCCTGCTCACTCCACAAGGCCTCAAGATCACCAAAGACATCATGCTGCAAGGTCTTAGGAGTAGAAGCAAGCATATTGTTTCTCTCCTTCATTTCATTAATCTTTCTAAGGAGAGACTGTCTTTCTATTAGAGCATTCACCTTTTCAGCCTCTCTCTCCTTTTGTAACTTCTTATGTATGGCACCCTGCTCTGCCAATTGTAACCTTAGTGAATTCAAATCATCTAGGTCTATCATAATGTCATCAGAACTTGATGACACATCCATATCAGTAAGATTTTGATATGGGAAATGGACTTACCTTGGTCTCATGGGCTCTCTTCTGAAATTATCTTCATCAAGATCTAGATCAATCTCCAAACCCATATCTCTAGCTTGTTCATCCTGACCTACAGGCAATGGACCCTTGTCTTGAAATACAGCCTCTAGGGTATCATAAAATCTATCTTTAGAGTGACCACCATCTAATCTAGAAACTCTGTCCTATGAACCTTCCTCACTTGAGGAAACATGTGGTGCTCTACCTCTAGTATTTCTTTGTTCTCTAATGGGAGCACTAGTAGACTCACCATTCCTTCTAATCCAACTCTTCTTCTCCTGTCTAGGCAATTGCTCTAGAGTAACCTTTGGATTCTTTCTAACAAAGGACCTAGTATTCCTCCTCTTTTCCATGATTTATAATATATAGCACTAGTTCTAACCTTTTGAGTTGCCACCCACCTTAATGGGAAATATTTTACTTGAAATACAATAGGAAAACAAGAGTGCACTTACAACCTTTTATATCTATCTGGTCAACAAAAGATTTTGACTTTACAATGTAGCCCAACCAAAGATCCTAACAAATATGTTCCTTCATTGTTCTCCCCAGTAGAGTCACCATTTTGTTGGGAGTTCCCTTTGATATTCACTTGTAGATTTATACTTTGATGGATAACTTAAATAACACTTTGACTCTATCACAACTCCAAAGTCTACAAGAAAGAGGGCCAATTAACAAGGATCAAAAGAGATCCTCCTACACTTTGAGCCTTAATGCTTAGGCAGATGTACCCTTGACTCACTTCTCCAAAGGAGTCTCAAAACAATATGCAACTATATTCCTTACTAACTGATTGAAAGATTTTATCATTTATATGTTTGTATGTGATTGATGATGATGGACTACCTCTAGAGAAGGGATCAGTGCCTTATCCCATGGCAAAGTGTCACTAAATAACATATATCACCCTAAAACCTTAACTCAAATACATATGAACTTAGAGTAAGTGCTTTTCCTATTACTCCCCTCACTCCCAAACATGATCTTCAAATTCCACTCTAACAATGAACTCACTGGAATCACCCTTAAGGCTTTAATCCTAACTTTGTTAGGAACTCCAAGTTGATTTCACAATACTCTTTGTTTACCATATGCTAATCCACTTTGTAACCTTAACATATATGAATCCACATTCAGAAAAGAAGACAATTAGAGATTTGAGACAGGAATTCAAGTATATTCTCATTAATTTTCAAAAATCAATACATTACCAAGCAACAAAATACCAAAGGAAAAGACCCAAAATCTAGGTTCTCCTTACTCAATATAATACCATCAACAACCTGGGACCAAAGAAAGTTTTTGGAATCCTAACAGAATAAAAAATCCTGCAACATATACCCCCTAGTCACCTTGGGATCCTCAAAGAGAATGCAACAAGCTATGGATGACTTAGGGTTAGGGTTTCAACCACCAAACCCACTGGAAACGGTCACAAATTAATTGCAGGGGAAGAAACCTAGGCAACCAGGAGAAAATAGATCTTGGATTGATCCTCAATCATGATAATCTCACTGAGAAGGTACTAAGAATCACAGAAGCACCCCAAAATGTCAACCTTGCAACACACCTCGAGCACAAAACCACATAGTACAAACCCTGCACACGATCAAAGAACACCCTAGACCACATTGCAATAGCAAGCGCCACCAAACAAATTGGATTCGATCATGAAAACATTCAATTTTGGTCCTTCTGGTCGCAAGAAACCCCTTCAAAATTTGAATTTGAATAACAATGGTCACCTTTATGGAGCCTATAGCAAATCGGTGGTCCACATTTGAATTTGAGCCAACTTTATATCGCAATCGTCCGATCATTCCCTGTCGCGGTCTTTTAAGATTTAACCTTTATAGGAATCCTGGTTTACATTTAGTGACTATGCGACAGTGCATTTCCCTATTCACAGAATGAAATCTTAACGCATGTCTAACTCTAGTGAATCAGTGAACAAAGGAAAACAACTAACTCCGGTCTTTTCTAGCGAATAGGCGACTGAAGGCCTTTTTGCCTATTCACAAAAAAATTTATGCTACCACTAGATACTTTAGTGATTACGCAAATACACACTCACTGAATTGCCAACCAATTTAGAATACCATTGTTTCTTCTTGCGAACAAGAGAAACCCATTAAAAATTTGTCGGCCGCTAAAAACTTTATCAAGACCGCCAGACCCCACTGGGCCCGCCTGCAAACTGCCACATGTCATTATATCATTTTCTACTCATGCTTGGTCATCTCTGACATAGGACCCACATCAGTAAGCCAAAGTAAGATGCGAGATCAACGAATGGCGCATGATCTCATGGGGTAGGAATATTCCTTAAGATCATGCACTGACCGTTGATCAAAAAACCTTCTCTGCAGGTCCCACTGACAAGATCCTTATCATCCTCCAGCTCAGTGAATATGAACACTACACCTCAGTAATGAATCATCATGTGGCCCCACTTCCTTGGCTAACCTTTAACCTTCTTTCCATTTGGCAAACACGCGACCGAAGAAACCCTCACCCATTCACGAGAAATTTGAGGGCATCGCTAGAAAAGTTAGCGATTCCGTGAACACTATACGCCAAATCGCTAAGTCTTAAGAGCCTCTGCCAAATCATCATGTGAACCAGAAAACCAAGAAAAAATTTATCGGGACCTCTAAAAGACTGAGAAATATATCGGGCCCGCACTAGGAAGATCAACGGTCATCGCATGATCTCAAGCCTCTGACAAAACCCATAAGATCATGCACCATTCGTTGATTTACTGACAAGACTAGGACCCTCTAACACATCTAAAAACCAAGTCCCACTGACAACTACCATCGTGTTCATACATGGACCAATAAAATATCACCAACTGTACATACATGGCATGTGGACTTGCTTGAAAGAAAGGCTACGTCACCAGGAAAGATCAACAATTGGCATAAGATCTCAAGCTTTTGACAAAGTCTATGAGAACTTACGCTGACCATTGGATGGAGATGTTGTCAGAAGACTGGGCCTAGAAAAATATTAAGCCGAAACATAGGAAAATTAAATGCTGAGACTTAGGCTTGCGGGAAAATTCAGGCGCTGAGGACTATAGGAAAATATTAATTCGCCGGTCACTTAGACTTAGGAAAAATTTAAATGGGGCCGACCAAAATATAAAGCACATGTGAATTAGGACCCTTAAGTGACTAGAAGAAGTAACATAAAAATAGAACAGGGCCAGGGTTTTTCATGTAACGGCTAGTTTTTTGAATTTTTGAACCAAGGGTTAATGCCAGAGACCTGAAAAATGATACAGAGACCAGGGGAAAGATGATAAGGCCATGAAATTTTTTCAGGGTGCTAACAACTCCAAATCAAGATGCCTGTAACTCTACGCTGTTGAACCAGTGTCGGGACATCATCAATAGCCACACCCTATACAATAAAGTGCGAGTAAAATATTTATTACTACACACAAGTGGCATACATATGCATGCATAATTAATCTTAAAAAATTAACTACCTTTCCTTTGTCGACACCTGATGAAGGAACCCCCTCATGCTCCCCACTGACATCGTCTATAGCCTACAAGAACACAATAAGATGACAATATATATTAGTAAATGTATGAATTTTATTGCTCTAATTGATAGAGATTTAAGCATGTACACCAAATGATATAAAAAAAGCTAATGGGTACATAATTTATAATATACCATATAGTCATCAAGGCCAAATGAAATGGCTGAAAGTGTGGATTCATCCACCTATCTCACCTCCTCCTGTGTCATCGACTGAACATAAATGGAAAAACTATATATACATAAGTGCATGCAATCATTAAAACTAATCTAAATAAATAAATTATTTTTAAATTAAATAAGTCATGTGACAAATTTATTTATAATGTTTACTCTTACTGTATCAACAAGAGTCAATGGCTCTGCGTGCACCTCCTGAGCACTCTCATGAGATGTAGATGCTCCATGAGGTGTTGCAGCCTCTACACCTGCGTCTCATGTATCCTCCTCATCAATATCATGAAACTGATATGTATCAGAATCAGTAAGCGGTCTGAGGCACATATGCCTGCACATAATGCACATATGGGGCTCGCATACTATGAACTCCGATGAGATGTCGATATGCCAACATCATCCATAGCAGGAGGTAACACTGACCTGGTTTGCATGATCAACTGATCAATCAGTAAATGAATGGCCCTAATAGTCTATGAGTCAGCCTCTGCAATGATATCGAGATGCTGCATTGGAGGAGGGGGTGTGACATCAGTGTGGGGGACAAAGGTAGTGGCCTTTCGGCATTGGGCAGATGGCCTAGTCTGAGGAGCTCCTCTGCCTACACCCATGCTGGGCCTCATACTCCAATAATCAACATGGTGACCAAGCACAAACTTAGGATACAATTTTTTAATGAAATAAAATGGGACCTCCAAATTGCTATTGGGTGGTTTATCAAAAACCATCCACCAACGATCCCAAAAGTTTGTGCACATTGCTTCATTTGTGCACCATTTTATTGATAATTTGGGCTTTTTGGGGTCAACTAGTATTCCAATTTTAGGATCAACAAAAAGGGTAGTTATATCTTCCTTACTTATATTAAGGGCTGTAATCCCATCATTGTCAAGTCCGTCATCAAATTGGGTGTGCATATCATCATGCCAATGAAGAGCAGCATTATGTTGCTGCGTGAGTGTGTCAATATTTCCAACAATTGTATTTAGTGTGGCAAGCATGGGACCTAATGTAGGTATATTTTGATATGTGTTTTGGAAACCTCATATTGTGTTCAAATTTTCTTGTATCAAATCTTGTAAAGATTTAGGGTTCAGATATGGGGGATTATTTTTGGGATCGTTATTTGGTGCGGGAGGGTTATTTTTTTCATTGTTGTCGTCCATGCCTAATTAAATAAAAAACAAATATAAATTTCAATCTAATTTCATATATTATTACAAATATAAATATAAAATCCTATTTAAAAAAAAATGCTACATTTAGCATGAAAATGAAATAAAATAATAAAAATATACAAATAATTACTTATCAAATATGCTCGGAGTTGAATTTGTTGTTTCCAATATCAGGTACCCGAAAATATATCAGGTATATGATATATCAAGCCATTTTGGCAAAGAAAATCACAGAAAGAAATGAAGAAAAGGGCTCACGGGTTTCGGATTTATGCCACAGTTATTGGGTACCTAATCACATATTGGGTACTTGATATAATATCGGGTACCTAATATTGTATCAGGTACCCGATTAGGCCTGTGCTTTGGTGTCAAGTTTGCCTAGGTGTACTGACACCCAGGCCTACTAAAAAGTCAACAAGTGTTTTCATGCGCTTTTGGACAAGTGAAAAGTGAATATTTTTCACATCACCACTTTTTGGCCCCTCATGATCTTGCACATACCTAAATGGAGTAGCCCCTATGGGTGTTTTGATACTGGTTCTGTTGGCCTAGAGAGATGGATTGATCATTAGGTGCTAGTCTCTTCCTGTTTTATTAACTCTTCGATGCAAGATTTTCAATAGATTCTTGTTTGAGGCCTCTGCTTGGCTGTTCCCTTAAGGATAGTAGATAGAAGACTAATGTTGCATGATCTTGAATTTAGCACATAAATCATCTAGATCTTTGTTTTTGAACTTTCCACCATTATCTATGATTATTGAATGGGGGATTCCATACCGACATATGATGTAGTTCAGAATGAACATCGATATTTTCTTGCCAGTTTCTTGAGTCAAAGGGACTACTTCTACCCATTTTGTGAAATAGTCCATGGCTGTGATTATATGGGTATGTCCATTAGAAAAATGAGGATGTATAGCTCTAATAAGATCAAACACCCATTGTTGAAATGGCCATTGTGTAGTAAAGGGATGAGATCTCTCCCTGGTGCATGTATCAAGTTTCCATGTACTTGACATTTTTGACATTTCCTTGCATAGTTGATAGCCTCTTTCTCCATTTCAGGCCAATAGTACCCAGCCCTAATAAGTTTTTAGGCTAGCGTTAAACCATTTGAATGTGACCCACATATGTCATCATGGACTTCTTCTAGTGCACGTTGAGACTCTTTGAGTTCTAAACACCTAAGGAGCGTACCATCAAGACTCTATTTGTATAGGTCATTACCAATGATAACGTATCAAGATTCTTTATGGATAAGGTTACGTTTCTCATAGCGGTTAAAGGAGTCAGGAATGATTTGGTCTTGGAGATAGCAGAAAAGGATTTTGTAGCAGGATGAATCATGACCTATAAAAGTGCAGATCATTCAAGTTTTGTGGAAATCATAGGCTAGGAATGACAATGCTTCCACTAGGAACTCATAGCGTAGCTCATGTTTGGGCTACTGTAGTAGAGATGATAGCGTAGCCATAGCATCAGCAACCTTATTCTCCATTCTAGGAATCTTCTCAAAAGTGACTGAGATGAAATATTTCTTGAGGTCATCGACCATGCAATTGTAAGGAACTAGATTTTCATCTTTGGTTTGGTACACATCATTAACTTGGTGGATAACTAGTTGGGAGTCTCCATGAATGTGCAACTCTGTCACTTTCCACTCTATTGCTATTTTCATGCCATTAAGGAGAGCTTCATATTCAACAATATTGTTTGTGCAAGGAAACTTTAATCGGAATGCTTTAGGAATTGAGTACCCTTGTGGTGTTATGAATAATATGCCCACTTCGGATCCATTTTGTGTATAAGATCCATCAAAGAATAACTTCCATGTCCTGGAAGATATGTTCATGATGGAGGAATCTAGAAATTCCATATGCATTGGAGTATCATCGAACATAGGTGCATCAGCCAATTGATCAACAATGACCTGACCCTTGATAGCTTTTCTTTCGACATATTCAATGTCAAATTCACTTAAGAGCATCACCCATTTAGCTAATCTACCTATGATGATAGCTTTGCTTAGTAGGTATTTCAATGGATCTATCTTAGCTATCAGATGTGTTGTATGAGCCAACATGTAATGTCTCAGTTTATGTGATGCAAAAATCACATCAAGACAAGCTTTCTCAATCATAGAGTAGTTCTTCTCATAAGCCACTAATGTTCTATTGATGTAGTATATGGATCTTTCCTTTTTGTTGTCATCATGCTATGCCAATAATGCCCCCAGTGATGTATCAGTTACAGAGACATATAGAATCAAGGGTTTCCCATGAATAGGCGGCATCAGAATTGGAGGATTGGATAAATATTCTTTGATATGATTGAAATTCTTAGCACATTCCTCATTCCATGTAAATGTCACACCTTTATGCAATGTCTTGGTGAAAGGCTATGATATATCAGCTAGTTGAGAAATGAAATGTCCGCTTGACTGCACCCTTCCTTGTAATGTTCTCATTTGACTGATATTTTGAGGGGGTTGCATCTCCATTATGGCTTTAACCTTTGTAGGATCAACTTCAATACCCTTTTTTGACACAATGTATCCTAGGAGCTTTCTAGAAGTAACGCCAAAAGCACACTTCTTAGGATTCAATCTAAGGCTGAATTTCTCCATTTTGTCTAATATTTTGCTTAGATCACTTAGGTTTTCTGATCTTATCATAGATTTTTCTAGGGTGTCATCGACATAATTTTCCATTGTTCGATGCATCATGTCATGGAAAATAGAGGTCATGGCCCATTGATAGGTAGCACCAACATTTTTAAGGCCAAAGGGCATGACATTCCAGCAAAAAGTACTCCATGCACATGTGAAGGTAGTTTTCTCTTGATCATTAGGAATGATTTTGATCTGGTTATAACTAGAGAAACCATCCATTAAGGAATACATCTCGAAACCTATAGTCATGTCCACTATCACATCAATGTTAGGTAGTGGAGAATCATCCTTAGGGCATGCTCTATTCACATCTCTAAAGTCTGTGCATACTCTGATTGATTTATCTAGTTTAGAAATAGGTACAATATTTGAAATCCATTCAGCATAGTCGATGACTCTGATGAATCCAGCTTTTAATAGTTTCTCTAGCTCAGCTTTGACAAGAAGTGCGACATGTGGATTCATTTTTCTCAACTTCTATTTGATAGGTTTCACTCCTGGAGCTATAGAGAGATGATACATTATCAAATTTGGATCTAACCTTGGCATATTAGAATAATTCCAGGAAAAGTTTATCTTCTTCTCTGTTAGGAAAGTTGTGAAAGCTTGTTTCTCTTCCTATGATAGGGATTGTACTACATGAATTAGTTGTGGTTCCTTCAATGTTCCCAAGTTGATAGATTGAGTGGGCTCAATTAGAACTGGAGACCTGTCCTATAAATGACTGGGAAGGACATCAAATATCTCATCCTTGGGTACCTTAGAGAGGTTTTCACCATTGAATACATCTTTTATCTTTACTATTTTTGGTTTTGAGACTGCCACAAAGTGGTTTTCACCCTCAGAACTACTCTTCTTTTTATTCTTATTTTTTTGACTAAGATATTTGATGTCCAACTCTATCATGCTAACGCTAGGATCGCTAATGGAAGTCATCATGGGCTCAATGGCATTTAGGTAGCATGTGAGGGAATAGTTGGACTAGAAGGTATGAATGTCTTGGCTTAGATTTTTGGACGTTTGGTCAATGAGGTCTAGATATTGTTGGATTGTTAGCTCAGGAAAGGATTAAGAAATGGTGTTAATGCACACAGTACTGGCATCATTGGTAATGACCTGACTCATGAATTCCAAGGTGATATTACTACTCAAGATATTCATTTCTCAAATAATCTCAATGGCATTAGCGGATTCTACTTTGGTAGTAGGTGGATCAGACTCATTTAGTTCAGCGTTTCGCTCTAGACTTATGTTAGGCATAGGCACATATTGGTGTATGATATCTATGTATTTTTCAGTAATGAGTTCATCTTCCTCTGGAACAAGTCCCCATTCATAATCATTGGATTCATCTTTTGATTGTAGACCTCTAGGAAATCTAAGGACATGTGTGAAGTTAGGGAAAATTCCCCAAGAAAGATTTCCTTCAGATTCTGAAGGCAATTCATTATCATGTGAATCTATTTCTTCTTTATTAGTGTCTGATTGTGTAGTAGTAGGTTCTTGTGTGTCTACTACACTAACTCTTTTAGGTTCATCTTCAAGAAGATCTTTCATTTCTTGAGGAAAGCGTTCATAAGGAATAAGCTCAGAGCTAGCTGACTCATCATCATCACATAGGCTAAGGTCTTCTTCTTCCTTGGCATCTAGTTCTGGTTCAATTTGTTCAATGACATGAGAGCAATTCCTGCTGAGATAGATCAATTTCTTCTTATATCCTATACCATTTTTTATTTTGTTTGCTCTACCACAATGATCAAGAGGTGTAAGGATGCCTTTTCCTCGTGTACCTAGAGGTCCTTTTCCTATGTACCCCATTTTAGCTATCAGTTTATCCCCTGGTCCATATGACTTGGAAGGAGTTTTTAGCATTTTAGAGTCACATGCTTGAATGGTTTAGATTTGAGACTCATCTTTGTAGATCCATGCAAGCACAACTACATCTTCTTCAAACTCTTGTTTTGACACTTATTCTACAATAAAATTGCCCTTATAGATAGCCAGAGGTTCAGTGGATTCTGTCTTTGACTTTTTTAAAGACTGTGTATAAGATTTTGGCGAGATGGGGAGAGATGTTAGAGATAGGACTAGTTCCATAGTATATTCTCCCATACCATTATCTTTGATTTTGACCTCTTTTGCAATATCTTCCATCTTTGATGTAGATGCAATGTTTGTTTGCTTAGTGGAAGATTCTCTGTTATTAGGAATGAGTTTGTTAGCACTCTCCTTCAATGCATTGCAAGTTGTTGATATGTCTGCTGGGATCATCACTTCTACTCCATCATAAGGAAATTTCACACATTTATGGTATGTTGATGGAATAGCTTGCATTTCATGTATCTAGGGTCTCCCTAGGAGAATGTTGTAAGCCAAAGGTAGGTCTAGAACCTGACAAGTGATGTCTCTGATAACAGGTCATGTTTTGATAGGTAAGATTATTGTTCCTTTGGAGGACCTCTCTTGTTCATCATATGCCTTTATAGTCATCTTCTTTTTAGGATCAATGGTAGATTCTGATAATCCCAGTTGTGTGATCAAGCTGTAAGAATAGATGTTTAAACCAACACCTTCATCTATCAACACGCGTTTGACTCGATGGTTTTGTATCAAGACCTCAATATGTAAAGGCTGGTTATGCGGATGAATCAAGGAGTTATCATCTTCCTCTAAAAAGGAAATGTACTAGGGAGACGTCAGATGGCCAACCATGGTTTGGAATCTATCAAGATCGAGATTATTAGGAATATTTGATCTGAGTAGGGCTTTCTCCATAACAACCTTATGAGCCGGAGATATTCGCAGTAACTCAAACATTGATATTTTTGCATTTGTATGTTGGAGTTGTTGGACTATGCTATATGCAGTAGGTCTGGTCTCTTTAGGATTGGATTATTTTGAGGCAGTCCTTTGTTTAGATGCAAATGTTAGATTAAAAGGCACCTTGTGCGTGCTTGATGAGCTGGGAGTTGGTCTTTGTAGTTGTGCCTGAGATTGTGATCATGTCACTACATTGGCTAGTTGATTGTCCCTTCTTACAATTGTGATAACATTGCAATGGTTAGATGTATAGGGTTCAATCATGTTGATAACAAAATTGTTACCAGAGTAGGTATAATTGACTTTTGCACCCATATTAGGCTAAGAAGATGAGTCTCCTTGACCATGTTTCAGAAATGGTTTCATGAATGGTGTATGATTGTTATTGCTTTTGTGATTGTTAATGACGATCTCTCCATTATCAATCTTGTCTTGAATGAGATGTTTCAAGTGGTTGTAGTGATTAGTTTTATGACCTTTATTGTGATGGAATTCACAAAAATTGGTCTCTTTCCACCATCGAGGTTTAGGTTCAGGGTCATACGTCTGTATCTTAGGTAGCGTGATGATTTTGTTCACCAAAAGTGTCTTCATGGAAGATTCATAGGAATCTCCAAGAGGAGTAAACATGCATTTAGGATCCGTAGCCGAAGGTTTATATTCATATGACTTCTTGTTTGATTTTCTTGTTTTTCCTT
Source organism: Chamaecyparis obtusa (assembly GCA_027943335.1). Classification (NCBI taxonomy): domain Eukaryota; kingdom Viridiplantae; phylum Streptophyta; class Pinopsida; order Cupressales; family Cupressaceae; genus Chamaecyparis; species Chamaecyparis obtusa. The sequence goes on along the minus strand of BSBK01004319.1, from coordinate 531,013 downwards.
CAGAAGCTTTGATGGCTTGGGTGCCAATAGTGAGATTGAATGCGAGTGCCTTAGATGGGGCACGAATAGTATCAACAACACCATTAGTGATGACACCTTTATTCTTGTTCTAGTTCTTTTTTTTGTCTTTAGAACTAGATCCAGATTCGTACTTGTCTTTTTGAAGTGAGATGTCTCCTTTGTGCACAAGTACCTTCTCAATTTTGATTGCATTGTCTACCATCTTATCAAAGGATGTGTGATTTTGCATTTTCAAGTGGTAGCTAAGTTCTGGAACAAGATTATTGATGAATATCTCCAGCTTATTTGTTTTTGGAATAGATCTGGCATATAGAGAAAATGTTTATAACATGGGTCTCACTCTGCAACTTTGATGATCTCAAGAGGGTGAACACCAATCTAGGCGCATCAAGATTTTGACATAGTCTAAGAATTTAATCAATCAAGATCTGCTAGGGAGATCTGACAGCCCAACAAGAGACCACACTCGTGGAGATTTCTTCCATAAAGACATTTATATAGCAGTTGTTGCTACCATGGTGAAAATGGCTATTATCGCTTGAGGTTCTATCCACATGGTTGACCTAGCAAGGGGATGTCCACTATGGTTAACCCTCTCTAAAGGTGACTCACAAGATATACCACATGGAGACTTTGTCCAGATCTAAGGATTTGTGTTTCTGATACTACCCAAAAAGGGAGTAGAGCATAGTCCTCTAGCTTTATCACTTTTACCCAAACAAAGGAGATAGATAAATCTGACACGCTAAGACTGAAATTATCTCACCAAGATTTATGATGTCAACAACTATGTCTATCAATCTCTCCAGAGAGAAAACACATCAAGAAAAATTTGAGGACCAAACCGAGTGGAATGCAAGATAATCACAGTATCCTCCCTACCTACAAGGAGATCCTTCGTCAAGAAGAGCTTCAAAGTGAGCGAATGCAGCCTAATTCTCTCAAGATTATCCACAAATAGTGTTCATAGAGCCTATTTACTATGTGTGATAGATATGTGTGAAAGTAAGTCTATGTTCATTTTATAGCCCAAAATTTGAAGTCTGATTTATGAAAGCTAAAAAAACTCAAGCTTGACACAAGAGATGTTCGTTTTATATCCAAAGTGAAGTGTTATCAGATCTTAGGAGAATGCCTAAATTCCTCGCAATGCACTTAGTAGATTTTACCTAATTTTTAGCCTTGTTGAGCAATCCTGTGAGCAGAAAGAACAAGTACTAGTTAGAAACAAAGAATTTCAATTGTTAAGGTTAGCTGTTAGTCCAAATTAAAAATCAAATCTGCAAAAATTGCCTAAAAATCTGAAATGACAATTGAATTATGATGGCAAAACTCATATGACTATGAATTCCCTCCCACATAACAATCTAGAAACTTGCATGAAAAATGCGAAAACTCGTACGACAGTGGGTATGTGCCCACATGACAAAGCAACCCTGAAATGAAAATTTATAAGTTTTGGCATGATTCTCAAAAACTCTGAAAGTCATACGAGTGCCAGATGGTCCTGGCACGAGTTTCTGACAAACTCGTACAAATAATGTACGGACAGAGAATAAAGAAATCACAATTTGTCCAAAAAATGATAGAAATTTTATAGAAATTGATAGAAAAGAAATGGAAACCCATTTCAGGGCCCCACGGTGTGCGCCATAAATGTGTGTGTGAATTTTGTACCTAGCTGTAGACACAAAACTTCAGTAAAACATTAGAGGTTAGCAAAATTGAAAGCTGTAAATAATGAAACTGAGCTAACTAGGCGATTTACTACCTTCTAGTAAATGTGAGTATGAATTCTCAGATTAGACTAAGATCAGTGACAATGCAACACCTAAATGAAGGATTTGAATGCAAAAGATGGATGAGGCTATGGATACAAATTAATCTAAATTTTTAGTATTTCTATGCAATAAGATGAAAAGCTAATATGAATCAAATCTAAGATGAATTGAAATGATATGCAAATTAATCTAACAATGCTATGAATTGAAATGAAAATGAATGAAAATAATGAAAGATCTCACAAAATGCCTATTCGCAAGAAGCTTGATTCTTCAGATGTCAATTCGCTAGCATGATTGTGAAAATTCGAGAGATGGTAAGATAAATTATGAAGAGCTGAGCCTTGTTTTTATAGAAATCCAGGGCTTGAGGATGCATTGAGAAAAGACATAAATCACTCTTGATGAACTTAGGTTTATTTTTGAGTTAACAAGAAATTATAATAAATAGACTCATAAAATCATGCAAAATCATGCAAAAATAGCTTTTTAACTTAAATCAGAAGTTTAGATAAGCTTTTAACTCAAAATAGTTGTTGAGTTTAGAAAGTTAACAACTTGAATTGATTTTCTTATTTAAAAGTTAATTGCTCTTTGAATGTGCATAAATAATTATGAATTAATTAAAAATAAAGTGATTTATCTTCAACTTAACTAATTTTAAATTTAAAAATAACAATTAATTTATGGGTTAATCAATTATTAAATCAAACTTTTATTCTAAAATAATATCATTAAATATTGACAACTTGCTTTAATCAATTAAATAAGAATTTAATCAATTAATGATAGGAATTTTGATTTATTGTCAATTTAAATAATATTAATTAAGAATAAATATAATTAAATCCAATTAAATAACTAAGTGGGAGAATTAAATTTAATTAATCAATATTCAGCATATTCAATTAATTAACTTTAAGATAAATAATGACATTTATCACCAAATAATCATTTAAAGATAATTATGATAAATAGGAATATTCTCCCAAATCAGAATTAGGATAATCAATTAGGATTCCGATGTGCAGATGTGTTGATGTGCCTTAGTTTAAGAATTGATGTCAATTTTGTTTGATTTGATGACATAGGAGGTCAATGAACCTATAGCCCATTTTTGGGATATTACATTATCCACTTCATCATCTTTCTTTAATGTTGCAATATCATAATCATGAGGAAGTTTGACCCCTAATTGGGCTAAGTTAAGGAAGTATCTTTCCTTATCTCTTTCTAAAAGTTTCTCCATTATCTCAAGGAATTCAGGATCTTAGGCCACCCTATTGTCTCTTTCTTTGGTTGTTTCTTTTGGCCCTTGGTTAGCTTGGTTAGTTGTTCCTTGTTTCATTGCTCCTTGATTTTTATCATCCCCTCTATGAAGATAGTCATAAAATTTGGCATTTCTAGCCATTGAATTGACTCTTTATTCAAATGGGTTTGGCAGGCTATCCTCTTGTTCTAGAGTTTTGATGAAAAGAGTTTTAAATACAAATTTTGGGACCTCTTGTGTTATGGAAGTTCCATCTTCTTGGAAGGATATCTTCAATTTGTGTGATCGTGTAAAAATCAACATCAACAAAGGTTTTATTCAAATTGATTTTCCCCAAATTTGTGAATGTTATTTTAAGAAGATATTTAAAAAATGTAAGATGATTTTTCAATGCATTTTTCTCACTTGCTATATGTATCTTCAAACACAACAACCACAAGTACACTTGTCTTCTTAGACCTATAACACAAAGTGTTTGAAATGTATTGAATGTTATCACGAGGTTTTAAAAAAAAAGTAACTCCAAGCAATCTACCTATTTGTCAAATTGGTTTGTAAACATGGTTCTAAATAGGTATGATTTATAAGTTAACAAGGTACTAGTAATGATTCCATTCAAAATAAATACCAAGTTTCATCCCACAATAATTAGGGGCTTCCCACCATAGGTATATCAGGGTTTTGTGCAATCCCAAAAGACTACTCGAGGAAGTTGGATACTTGATATCATTTTGTCATTCACCCCATTAAGGATGAATCCTTTTTTATTTTATATTGGCTTGGATTATTGTGGAAAAGGAAATTGTATCCCACTTTGGGCTATCCCTCTCACTGTCCTCATTAAGGAAAATTCTTAGGAGGCAAGCCCAACATAGTTCTGGCATGTTCATTTAAAGAAAATGAATGAAATGAAGAGATAGGTTTAGGACTTTGATTCACCAAAAGTTGAAGAGCCTATCCGTACTATTCCTTCACTCCTAAGCACAATTAACAATGTTTAATTAACCAAACCCTCTAACTAATGTGAATCAAGTATCTCTACTTTCATCCACAAACAAAGGGGTTTTGAATTTAATGCTTGTTTATTCCTTAACCTTTCTTTTAATCAAAAAATTTGGTAGGTTTGACATTTTGATTACTTGAAAATTGAAGAGCATAGGCCTATTACCAAATCTCTCAAACAATAATAGGTTATTTAATTACTAGATTCAAAGTGAAAATGCCACAATTTAAACAAAAATTCACTAAGGTGCAAATGCTTACCTTATTTTGAAGCTAGAAAAGGCTAGGGGTATTTTTGATTGAGATTATCATGATTTTACTCACCTAAAGGTGATTTTTCCATCTCCTTTGCCTCCTCTTTGAAATTGTTAGTTTAACACAACCAAGAAAAGTGAAGAAAAAAAAGCAAAAATGAGTTTTAAGCCTTTAGTTTTTAATTTTAAACAAAATGATCAAGGCATGAAAATCCAATTTGAGGATACAAATTTTTATTCGTAAGCATCAACTACTTGCAAATAACATTCATAATCCTTACCTTCCTTCTTGGAATCCTCCAAAACGCGATTCACATGGGCTATGTTCTCCTTGTTGATTATTTTTGCAATGGCCTTCTCTTCACTCTTATTTCTGGTCTCTGGATTTTTCATCTTTTTATGTCCTACCATTAGAAAAACACTGAAAACACATTTTCAACTGTCAAATTTATTAATTTATAAAAATAGTTAAAAGCGCAACATAAATATTTAAATGCACTATTTAAAACCTTGAATGCATAGAAGAACAATTTAAATTTGTAGAAATAGAATTTAAATGCGCTATTTAATGAATATAATGTACATAAAGAAAGTGTTAAATGCACTTTAGGAATGCTTGGATGTGTTGCGGATTTAGTGTGAACACGCTAAAAGAATTAAAAACAGGAGTCAAAATGTATTGAATGTGCTATTGAATGCATTATTTATCTGTGTAAAGGCGCAATGCTTCACTTAGGATGCATTGATTTAGGCCTTGGATGCATTGTAGGAATGCTTGGATGCACTATAGAAAGTCTCAAATGCGCAAAATTCACCTGAAAAATAGAGTTACTAACTAGAAAATCCTATAATTTTAGCAAATTTTCCAAAATTTAAACGATGGAGGCCTAATGCTCCATAGTGGGCGCCAATTTGTGCACTAGTGAAAGTACCTTCATAGGGTTATCATAGTAATAAATGATAAAATATACTAAATTACCATAATTAAATGTGTTATTTAATGCAAATAAAGCTAATGAGAACTCTATGGCTCTCTATTTAAGTATGCTAATGACAAGCTCTCAACAAAACTCCATTAGTGAGCCTTAAAATGAGAATGAAGCTAAATGATAACAAATTTAAGCCTATTTCAAATAAACTATTCTCAAATTATACTAAAATGTCTTTTCTAGCTTAAAAACTCAAGAGCTTTGATGCAATTCTTAGATGTGTGGATCCTTTTCTCCAGATTTTGGTCTTGCTTTTATAGATTTTTACATGCATAGGGGGTGGAGTTAAGTTAATCATGGTTGATTTAAGGTCAAGTCCATGGTTCAATCTTTAGGGACAATTTAAATGGTTTGTCCTCAAAGCTTGGGACAAATAGACAAAATGAGTGGTAAAGATTCTCTCACCTTATGAGTGATTTAGATTCGATCTGCTTTTGATCCATGTGATCTCAATCCTTAATTCCTATTGGTTAATGTATTTTCCTCCCATGTGGTGGGTGAGGGAAATTAGGAATTAAATAATTGATTTTAATTGATTTGATTAGACATGTGTACCCCTTGAATGATATTTGATTTAAATTGAACTATACAATTAATTAGATTAATTGCATAATTAATTGATTTATCTTGATTTATTTGATTTAAATTGACTTTTTTTGGCTTTTGATTTTCAATTATTATTAGATTTTGGCTTGTTTACAATTAATGCTTTAACTTTGCCTTAGTTTTTCACTTGATCTGATCTTTGACTATTTTTTGGGTGATTACAATAGATACCACTTGGATGAGTGAAGATTGTATCAACAAGCATGGCACAACCCTTCAACAATTTCTCTCAAGTGGAACTTGAGTTTTTAAAGCAAGAGAGGATGGTGCAGGAGCACCTCCCTATACTCTTCAATGGAAGATCTTCATTAGGGTTCTTTAAGGATGCACCCGAGGGCCTTCATTCCTAAGGGTCAAAGATAACATTATAGATCTAGTTAATAAGCCAATTGTAAGGCCTAGTCACCCTTGGTGTGGTTATAAGCCATGGGTTTTGACTATGGTCGAAAGGCATAGTTAGGTGTTTAGGTTACCCTAGGTTTCTTTTAGGTTATTTTAATAATCTCATGTTATTTGGGGTCCTTAGGATCCGAGGCTTAGGCCTTATAGGCTCAATAGGAGAAAGAATGCAACATTTACAAAAAGTTACACAATGCAAGAAATGTTTCTTAGCAACTTTTTAGAAAAGTTAATCGGTGGATCACTTATTTATTCACTTCTCTTTTGTTAGTAACATTTGGAAATGTCTCCTCTCAGCCCTGGACTTATCCTAGTGTTTTCCTCTATCTTCCCATGATCTCTTTTCTCAATGGGCTTTCAAATTGTTTAGGCTTTCACATTGTTTAACCTGAACTTCCAGTTATTTTGCACCTAGGTCCTTCGTCACCTTTGTTGGGGAGTCTGGAAAGAGCACAACAATCACATTTTTCGTGATCACTCCTCCCCCACTAAAATTATTTTTGAAAAAATACAACATGCTATTAAGGAAAACTATTTCTATTGCGGAAGATCTAACCATCTTGCAAGAAAGGCTAAGGAAGTGACCCAAGAGAAAATACATAACTGCAAATGGAGCTGCCCCCAGACTGGCTAGGTGAAAGCCAACTTCGAAAAAGCTACCAAAGGGAACCCTGTCCATTCTAGTAGTGGAGGGATAATCAGAAACAACTATGGTTTTGGCCTAGCGGCTGTCATTTTACCTCTGGACTCTCAATCCAACCACTTTGCTAAAGCTTGTGCAACTCTCCAAGTCACCAAACTTGCCCAGGAAATTAGGGTCAAGAAGCTCTGGCTCGAAGGAGACTTGATGAATATCATCAACTGCTTAAACCTCATTCACCCTCCTTCTTGGATGATATCCAACATGATTAAAGAAACCTGTGCTATTCTTAACTCTTTTGAAAAGGTGTACATCTCTCATGTATACATGGAAGGTAATAGTGTAGCTGATTGGTTTGCCAACCTAGCAGTTACGAAGGATGCTAAGAATATATGGCTACAAGGTGAAAATCTCCCAAGTGACGCAAAGGATCTCCTTGACAGGGAAAGATTCCAATGCACTGAGGGAAACATAAAAGTTTTCTTTATTCTATTTTGTTGATGCTTCTCTATCTTTGGCTAGCTTCTGGCCTATTCCTTGGATGTCTAGCTTAAAATTTTATTTATACTTTTGATCGACTCTCCTTTTTGGATGTGGGTTTCAGGCACCCTGTAAAACTTGTTTTACTTAATCAAAAACTTTTCAAAAAAGTTTCTAAGAAATTGTAAACTCCTCCCAAATGGTCAAAAAAATTGAAAAATGGTTAGATTTGGTGGGGAAGGTCTTCAAATATCCCTTTCAAGCGGGTGGAAGACAAATGATGTACATTTGCATTCAAATCAATAAAAACTACCCTATTTTCTTATATTCTAGCCTAAAAACTAGTTGTGTACAGATTTGTACTTGCTTGTAGAAGAAGGATACTTGAAGACTTGAATCATATCATGAATTCAGAATCAAATTCACTTTGTGTGAGTGAATTTGGAGATTAGAGTCAAAAGTTAGGAAGATTTCTTCATCGAGTGCACAAGAAACCGTCCTGAACTAGGGGTTCACAAAGAACATGCCCTAACTTTCTTTCTCAATGTGGTAATCCCATGCCCCTTAGAGAAATGAAAGTAGGGTCAATGTATTATAAGATTCCAAGAGCTTGAGAATAGGGAGTTAGATCCTCTATTTTGGATGCAAGCCCTAGTCCAAACATCTCTATGTGCTTGGACCAATATATAAGACAATGAAGTGACAGTAGCACTTCGGGGGTGGATAAAAAAAATCTAATGTTGGATTTTTTTCTCTATAGGGTCCCTAATAACATTATAATTAGTGACTTTTCTATGAAGGTCAACTGGTGAAGACTTCCTTAAGCAACCAAGCCCTATTAGCCCTATTAGGCCTGGTGGATCAGAGTTAGTTTGGTGGCGTTCTTGCAGGTTGGGAACTATTTCTCTAAGGATTTGACACATTTGAATAAAGGGTGTTTGGATCTACCATTTTTTTTGAGAGTCCCTTGGGAAGTTCTGGGACCAATCCTCAAAAACCTCGCTCAGAGGGCTATAAGCTAGGAAAGCCTAATAGTTAGAATTGCTATCTGAATCCTTAACCACTATAAGGGTTTGTGGGTCACTTCTAGAGGAGATATTTGAATCTTTTGGAGCCTTTCCATCCTAGTTTCAATGTCTAGGTTCCTAGTTTGTGATTATGATTAATATATAGGGTATCTATTCAAAAAACATAGAACCCTCAAGGAAGATAGTAACTTGTGTTTTGTTTCTAGATCTTTCAAAGGTGTAGATCACTCTCACAAGTCAATTTTGGGTGTAGTAAATACACCTAAGGCCATACCACATCAAATCTACCTAATTAGGGGAGAGTTCTACATCACTCTTTCCCCCTCTTTTTTCTCTTAATATCAACATGAATTTCCTCACTAGATTATATCAAATATATTTTTAGAATATCTCACTTACGGTATTGTCTCACTAACACAAAATGCCTCACTAGTTAATATTGTCTCACTAACCAAACAAAGTCCTCATTGGCTATTATTGTCTCACTGAAAAAGTGCCTCGCTGGCTTATCAAAGTCTTTTAGGACTTACAGTGACTCACTAGTCTTACAATGCCTCATACATGAAGGAATCAATTATATAGGGTTTCTCTATTTCACTATATAAAATTTCACTTTCCAAACTAACACATTCTATATCCTAAAAATTCATTAGATCAGGAATCTTTGAAATATTAAATTTATTAATTCATATCATCTATTTTTCATATTGCTTGCAAGACTTCATTATTTGAATTTAATTATTCTTTATTTGCATTCTCTCTATATCACACAGAATGAATCTGAATTTAATATATATAGTTTTCCTTGTTCAAGAAATAGAAAACTGCCTTGCAACTAAATATAAGTGTGAAAAAGATTTCATTTTCAAAAATAATATATGTTTTAACTTTCTTGAAACAAATTTCAAGATTTGAGTAATGATCACATCTAACTCACAAGTAATTTTCAATAAATATGCCTGTAACTACTTTTTGTTTCTTCTTTTAACAAATGCAAGATAATCTCTCTTAAGGACCTCAGCATACAAACTATTATAGCCGAAAATAAGTGAGCACAAAGATAAACTTATCCATATATCTGAAAGAAAACTTGGGGTTTAACAAAGGTTTGTTTTGAAATGAAGTGTTAATACCCAACTTTGGTATACACATTGGATTTTCCACACTAAAATTTAAGGAAAGAATTTCAAACTGAAAAAATGAAGCCCGTAACAAAAATAAATTTAGTCGTAGCATGAATAAAAAGATCCCTAAAAAGAAAACTATGAAACAAAACTCCTGTAAACAATCAGTTGAAAAATTCTCTCTATCCCGTGAAATCTGCATCTCAAAAACCTTTCACAATCTCCATACAAACAATATCATTTCACACTATCACTGTCTAATATGAGCAAACTACCTTTTTCCATTGATCAACTTGAACCACATTCAGAGAAGGCCCTGGCTCCTTTGGTTTGTATCCTTACACTATCGAGTCAAGTTTCAAAAATATAACTCTCAAACATTGTGTATGATACTACTAACTAAATCATTCTCTCTTTAATCAAACAAACTTATATCACTATGACATTTACTGTAAACAATCAGTTGATAGACTTTCTCTCTATCCCGTGAAATTTTCATTTCAAAAACCACTTACAATCTCCATTCAAATAATATCATTTCTCACTATAACTATCTAATACAAGCAAACTATCTGCTGCCATTGATCAACTTGAACCACATTGAGACAATGCCCTGGCTCCTTTTGTTTGTATCCTAACACCATCGAGTCAAGGTTTCAAAACTATAACTCTCAAACATTGTCTAACTAAATCATTCTCTCTTTAATCAAACAAACATATATTACTATGACATTAACCAACATTTATGTCATTTACAATTTTTTCATTTATGTCATTAACCAAAATTATTGAAAGGATGGGATGTTAATTCCCCTTCCATGGATTATGTCATAATTGAAAAATGTTGTGACATCATCCTCCAACTTGTCAACCATATGCCATGTCATGCTTTCCTTGGTTTGGACCACTTTATTTGTAAAGAAATCACCCACCATATTGGTTTCTATACAGGAATGGGAAATAACACATTTTTCAAATGAGCCAATGATATCCTTTGGTAACTTGATCCAGTGATCAATAGTCTAGGATGGTTTATAGTTTCCTTTGAGACGTTGAATAATATTATTCAAGTATCCTTTGAGAAAATTTATTTACAATTTAGTCGGGGAGCCAGATTTAGACCTTGATAGGCCCCTATGGCTTCAGCAAGATGGTTGGTCTAGCAACCTAAGGGGAGTTCCACCCCTGAAATAAACATGCCATTCTCATCTCTTATAACTCCCCCACATCCATTTGACCCAAGATTACCTTTGGGAACCCCATAAAAGTTAACTTTAACCCATCTAGCAGCTGGAAGAGTCCAAGAACAACCATCTCCAGGTTTCTTTATGGTTTTTAAAATATTTTTGATATCTATCTTAATTTTCCAAGCCTTTGAAGCCTGTACTTCTAATCCTGACATATAATTTTTGGCTTGGTAGTTAGATTGGCATTGAGGTAATAAAGATTCTCCCCAATAGTTTTATAAAAAAATTCAAAAATAATGTCCAAGAAAGAGCCTTGTCTCTAGAGATTCAATTATTTTTTCCTTTCAGCTCCCCCAAGAAACATGTGGGAATATATATAGGACCAGAGAAATTTTAGAGCTTGATTAGCAGAAGACGATCTCCATTGAGAATAAAAACCCAAGATGGAACCAAGAAAAGCCCGACTAAGATTCTTGAGCTATAAAGGCCTAACTGTAAACTTCAAAAGCATAGGAGTAGTGAAGGTAGAGTCGCAGACGAATTCAGCTTCAACAAGATAAAGATAACCTCTGTTTGGAATTAAGAAACCCCTTTTACACAAATTGTCAGTAGTGAGGAGTTTATTCTGAAGGAGAATCTAATAAAAAATGTTGAGTTTTGGAGTAACGTTTTTAATCCAAGCTTTAGCCCACAAAGGAAAAGGGGAGGGGGTGATGTCACAAAAAAAAAGCCAAGGAGCTTGAAAAAAAATCCAGAAGAAAACCCCTTCCACACCAATTCATCGTCCGCGTTGTTCTGATCCAAATAAGTAGAATTTAGGGATGACTAAGGAGCTGCAGAAGTGGGATATTAAGAGAAATATTAACCCACCATCCATTCTCCGAACTTTTAATATACTAAATTTGTTATATTGTTGTACTTTTATCTTGTTGTACCTTTATATACTCTGAACTTTAATATAATAAATCTTCAACAGTTACATAATATTACTCAAAAGGTTCATGTCATAAAAAATAAAAAGTTCTCCTTCTTATAATCTATTTTCAAATTTTACTTTAGATTATATATTTTATTTTATTTTATTGAGAATCATTTATTAACCGTTTCTCTCCAGCTTAGAGCCAAGGTCTGAGGGGTATCCATTCCGCCAAAGTCACCCGGGGCACGATCCCGGCCTCATCCCTTTTAAGATGTCTTCTCGCTTAGGGAGATTTGAACCCTGGTGGGCTCAATGAGAACCATTGACTTTAGATTATATTTGATAATGATCATGAGTTTTTATAGATTATGAATTATATAAAAGCTTCTTAAACAATTGCACTCTTAAAATTTTAAAACATTTTTAAAAATCATAAATACACAATGTTAGATTGATACAATTATAAATATTTGCACCTATTAATCATTTGATAAAACATTTATTACCATTGGTTTATAATTATATTAAAATATTGTTAAATTAACCTACAAAATAGATATGAAATTAATAAACTCTTATATTTATATATAATACGACATACTTAAATACCATATTTATTTATTAAAAACACATTTCATACAATATTTTGAATAAAAAGAATTTTTTTGTTTTTTGTTTTTTGTTTTTAACGCTGTAACGAAAATTAAAAACCAGCTTTTAAGAAAAATAAACAATCTATGAAAATTATTTAATTGAAATGTGTCCAAATAAAACTAGTTAATTGTCCATGTAAACTACATAACCAGTGTATATACTGCATCTTCTAAGATGGTCAGTTCTTTACTCCAGAAAGGGCAAAAGACATCAACATTAAGTACGCAAGTATAAAACACATTTGAACGAAATTGCCAAACATTTTCTTCATCCGTATAGCTGATGCTGAGCGAAGTATTAATCCAATGAAGAGTGGCGTCAAGACTGCAAGCGAGACCTCGGTTTGCCAGAGAAGTTTACATTTAGAGAAAACCTTCTTATCCTTGCTTTTCAAGCCATTGAGGTTAGGCTGCGGCTATCCTTTCGATAGAACGCACCATCCAATGAATTTTTTTTTTTTTCAGATCTGCGAAAATGCAGAGGTTTTTTGCGAAATTTGTTGGTTGTTTTCAATTTAGAATTTACAGATGAAGAACAGATCCTGAATTTTTGGTAAAAATCTGCTGCATTTTCCGATTTCCCAAACTGTATGACGGTACATTCCTTCAGAAAGATAACTGCATCCTCGAAGTTATGGGATATTATGACAAGAATGGTGGCAGTCACAAATGCTAGTACGGTGTTATGTCAAGTGTAGACATGCCTTCATTGTTCAGAGCGTTTACATTGTCACCTCGAAATGATAGAAGAAGATCAAGTAGCTGCAGCTCACATATAAAACCATATAAAAATCACTGGCTTCTATTTTTATTAAGATTGCAATTTAATATTTTTTTTACATTTGACTTAATGGGACCTCTATTCTTAAAAATAGATTCTAAAGACCTTCATTCTAATTTCATCTATTGTCATCAAATTAATTTTAAATATATTTCTGAATATATACAAATAACATTTTATTGATTATTATTTAATCTACTTTGTTTCCATTTAAAAATGATGTAGGAGCAAGTAAGGCCAATAAAAACAGCAATCATAATAAAAAATATATTTTAGTTAATTTGTTATTTTGATTTTTAATTTTTTCTTTCTGGTTTGTGAGATAGACTAAAATTTTGTCATTTCCAATGACAAAATGTTTCTTGTTATTTTACAATTTTGAAGTGTCATTATGTTGGGAAAATGTGTCTAAACCTTGCAACTACATATGGCAGCAATTTTCAATTGTACCGAAACTTTGAACTCAATCTTAAAGGTTTTAGAGGTTTTAGAAAAGGGTCAAAACTTGTCCTCAACCATTGTACACATCGTACTTGTAGAGCACTTCAATCGGTTTTTGAAAAATGGTTATAATAAAAAATTGGATATGTGGCTTAAAAGTTATGGCTCTCAAAGTCGGGTGTAAATGAGTTGTAAAGGGGAGTTACATGTGTTGGTGTGTGTATTGGCCATCATCAATCATCTTGTATTGGGGATAAGATGGGCACCACCTTATTGGGTGGTTTTAGCCCATGGTTTTGTAATATCGGTTGATGGTTTCTCGTATTGTATCTTCTATATATTAGATTCAAGAGATGGAGGGTTTGTGTAAGATTCTTAAAGCTTTTGAGTTATCTCTAGATCTCTACTAGTGATCCACTTGATAGAAGCTTTCTCTGCAAGCATTATTGATCATTGAATAATATATTGAGTAGCTTTTGGAGTGTGCAGTTTTTTCCATTGAAAGGGTTTTTTCGCACACAAATAATTGTGTTGTGGTATGAATGTTATTTATGTTATATTTTTGTATCTATGAAAAATATCTAATAATTTTTTTATATTATTCTTCTCTTAGGGTTAGTATATGAAGTTTTTCACTACTTAGCTTTCTTATACATTACATAACCCTACTTTAATTTTTAATTGGTATTTCACTTCTAATAAAAAATAGTTAATTTGTCTATGATGGTTCTATGGGTAGAAGAACACAAGCAATTAAAAGTAATATTTCCTTACAATTATTTCAACCAAAAATCCAAACAACTAAAAGTATATGTATAAACTTCACAATACTAAGCTAGCTATATAGGGATAGTTGGAGAAGTGTTCAGTCTAAGGAATAGTTTAAAAAGTCAAAATAAGAGGAAAAGTGTAATGCACATGAAGGGAAGGGAAGGAGGTAGTTGAGTAAGGGAATGTGCAGAAAAGAAAAGAAGTTATAGAAAGAAGGAAGAACAAAATATTTTTTACATAGATTAGAGAAAAGATATAATGGAGAGGGACTAGTAGTTGTAGAGTACATGGATATCAATCATGTGAGTAGAGAAACAAGAAAAATATTTGTGTAGTGTTAATTCTTAACCTTGAGAATGTTTTCATAATTATAGACTTCACTTAGACTAATAGACATGACCTTGGATAGTTTAAGTGATCAACACGAAACTTTAGATCTTACATAGATTGAAAGACTAGATTTTTATACTAGATACGAACAAAGATCCTTGAGATAAATGCTAGCCTCCATCATACCTAATCTACTAAAATAAATAGTATAATTATGAAATTTACAATTTCTAAATATATATAGATTAATGTAAACTAACTTAGACTTGTGTTGGCCCCTTTTTGAGTCGCCTTATTATTTTATAGCTTCTTCTGGTCTGATTTCACGTTCATTAAAATGTTCTAAGTAAAAGTGATATTTTAATAAAGTTGTTGAGTCGAGTTCAACACAGTTCAAATGTTTCCAAGGTTCATCATAGTTCAACCATTTACTCGGTCCCTCTTTCAAAGAGTCTTTTGGCATACGTCTTGAACCGCTTCGTACCTCCTTGAAACCTTTGAACTAGTTTTCCTTATGGTTCATCCAAGTTCATCAGGTTCTAGTCTTCGCTCTTATTAGTCGAGTCAAACTAGTCAAATTAATACATCAACCTCATGTTAGTTATCCATTGTGTAGCACGGTCTTAGGTTTGCACAAACTTTGGAAATATTCAACCAAGATGAACCAAGTTCCACAAAGTTCAAGAAGGTTCAAGGGAGTACTGATGACATGTAACTCTACCCAAAAGGAGAATTTAAATGTTTAGGTGATGGGGGTAGACGTGATTTGATCTAGGATGCATACATGTGATGTCAAAGACAACTATGGAAAAATGAGCTATTAAAAGGGGAAGTAATCATGATTAAATAAGGTTGCGTGGTGACATGAGAAGTAATTAATATTTGATATGAAGCCAAGTGTATGGTTAGATTGAGAGGGTTTTACATTTTAGGGTTTTCTATGGCGGTGGAAACCTAAGAGTAAAAGAATGCAGCGTAAGTTGGAAAAAGAAGATGGTGAAGTGGTTGTTGATCATGTGTTGGTGAAGAAGGAAGAAGAGACAGAAGGTGTAGTCCATCCAAGCCTTAGAGAGGAATGTGAAGAATTTTGTTTGAGCTATAGAGGACCTATCACGTAAAGGTAGTTTCTATTTCACAAATCATTATTACATGTTGTTTCCTGATAGCTACAAGAGAGTTATGGAAATCCTCAAGTGAGGTAGATCCTGAAAGATCTTCATTGTATTGAAAATTCTGTATGGTGGCACTGTTATAAAGTGTTCTAACTCCTCTCACAGGGCTACCTCACACAAGGTACAATCTTGTTATGATCTTTAGGTAAAGCCTCTCACAAGGTTACATTTTTTCATGTATATGTAAAATACCTTTCACAAGGCAAAGCCTTTAACATGGTGTACTTTAGAAGAGTACAATTTTTTGGGTTTCATCCCCACCATGGTTTTTCCCTAATTTTTGTTTCCATGGTACCAAAAATCTTGTTTCTTTGTGTTGAATTTTTTTTGGTTGTGCACTTACATTTGATTATTGAATTTTTTTCTTTATTGGTCGACTTAAAAGTGTTTAAATGTTGAAATTGGTAGATTAATGATTTACCCCACCCTCTCCCTCTCTCAGTAATCTCATCATAGTAAGGTTAACATTTTAGAGGTCTCAAATATGAAAAATAAAAAGCACAAGGAGATTTATAAACATAGATGGCGCCAAAGAGGAGAAATTGGATTGAAAAGATATTCAACTTGTCTCATCAATGATGATTATCATATCAGTCCCATATTTGAAATTTCACAACATTAATGATTATTTTTAACATTAATGGATGCACAAGGAAGATTTGTAAGACTGAAGAAGGGCACAAGAAAATTCATATTTAGAGCATAATTATGAGTAGATTGTAGAAACACAAGAGCACAATGATCTTATAGACAATTATAAAATCCATGTCATATAGCTATCCAAATAAGGATATATGATCTCACCATGAGAATTGTGGTTAATTTGGATAGGATTACACATTAGAGTTCCCATTTCTATTTTTGAATGCACAAAAATATCATAAAGAAAAACCCCAAGGAATCAAAAGACAAAAGACAAAAACAAGATACCAGAAAACAAGAAAAAGATGGGAATGAACAAGAAAAAATAAAAGAAAACCAAGATCTTCTTGATCAAATGCCTAATTGAAGAAGCAGGTCTAGGATCTAACTATCTAATTGAACTGTACTACAGAAAAATTGGAGGATAGATAGAAATGTTTTAGTGACATCTAAACACTAGATAGGGGATATGATATGTTCATGTTTCATTATAAGAGAATAAATAGGCATGAACCAACATGCAATCTATGCAAGTTGAACCTAGGGAAACTAGTGGTGCCTAATATTTTTGTGTACATTGATCTGATGCAACTCTTGTTAAAGAACTATAATTGGTCATCCAAGGTGATTTGTGATACTTATGGTGCAACTTTTTTTCCCATCACCTTAGAGTATATTTCTATAGATTTTGGATTAGATGATATGTGTGATCAAGGGATAAAATTTGAGGAGCTTAAGAAGGAGTATACCAAGAAGTTTACTACATGAAAAAGGTGTAGATTGCCCCTACATTAACCTAGGGTAAACATAAATAAACATGCAAGGTTTGAAGATAATGAAGAATCTTAATTCCTTGTGTAAATGTTTGAAAAGTGCATTCAATGTCCTTATTATTCAAGTGGTTTCTTATTGGGTATGGAGGATCCTAAATTCATGTCAATTGTTCCCATATTGATTGAAGATAATGTACAGATCTATAATGCCTAACCATTTTATTATGCCTTTTACATAGAAATAAAAATTGATATAGGGTTGAAGGCTATACAAAATGACCCTAGCCATATATATTTCAAAGATTATTCTTTTCTTATGCAAATGATTCTATATGTTGGAAAGGAATTAAAGATACGGCTAGAAAAATTGAAAGTTGTAGAATTTGATCATGAAAACTAACCAAGGTCAGTATAGTTATGGACATCAATTTTGGGGTACTAGATATATATGGTCTAGTTATGTGCACTTTGAAGAATACTTTGTCAAAACATTATACAAATTTTTTAAATCATCCATGTGATTATTCATTATCCTATATGATTGAAAGGTTTTTGAGACCTAAAGAATATGATGACCTAGGAAGAAAGTAAATAATAATTGAGGGAACAAGTATTTCTTTATAGATTGTACAATGGTCATGGTGTATGGATTTGAGGAGACCATTTTTATACTTAAAAAACTATACCAAATAGAGTATCATATTTACATATTATATGATAGTTGGAGTATTCTAGTTTTATGAATTTAAGATTATATTGAAAATAGTAACTTATGCAAGGGACCTTTCCATTTGGAGATTTAACTAAAGTTTTCATTGAGAGATATGACCTTTGATAAATGAGACATTATAATATGAGGAAGGGAGCATCCAAGAAAAAATTTGACGTTGAAAGCTTTATTAAATAAATACAAAATTAATACATTTAAAGAGGATACACTTATTTTAAATTTACTCATTATGATCTTATAAGAAATTTAGATGAATCAGATGCAACCCTAGATATAGATAATTATAATAGGGACATGGAAAAAAATAGAAATAGATGAAATAAATTTAGCTCTTATCCTCTCCGAGTTAGGGATCTGCTGGTGATGATGTACCATAAGTTCAGAGGAATATTCCCAAAGGTCATTATGACTAGATTCCCAAAATCAAAATTAAGGAGCACCATAGTCAATTTAACAAAGAAGCTTAGACAAAGGTGAACCATCATATAATGTAGATGATGATTATATAAAATTATGTTGCCATGCTTTTATTTCTGATGATGAGTATATCAAATCTTTAAAATTTAGATCATTTCTATAAAATCATAAAGGAAAATTGTTGAGAGAAATAATTGATGATATCACACCTACTAATGAAGCTCGATTTATATATGAGCTTAAATTAGATATATATATCAACATATGAGAACAATGACCCTAGTAAGGGGGAGGAATTTTCTACAAATTGTAGGTCTACTGATATTTTGAAGATGGGATTTAAATTTTCCATTAGTTTTTGATAGTTTTGTATATAGTGGTGATACACAAACCAAGTTAAATCCTAAAGTTGTAGAAGAAATAAACATTAGATTGGGATATAATCCTAGTGAAATTTCTTTACTAATATGGGTATTGTACCCATCTAACAAAAGGCCAATAATTATTGACATGCAAGAATTTCTTTTGGTCATATGGTGACACTCAAAGTTGACGAGATTGACCCCGTGATCACTACAGAACTAAATGTAAATGTAGCCAAGTTTAATAAAGCTCAAATATGCAAATACTCCCTTGAAGGTTAAGATCAAATCTAAGCCTAAAGAACTCACATATCAGTCAATAAAAGAAGAATAAGCCAAGTGGAAGAGTACAAGAAAAAAATTAGAAATGAAAAATCAATAGTCGAACTAACAACTGAGAAATGTCAGGTTTGAAATAATGTTTTTGATTATTTAGAAAAGGCTTGCCAATATGATGGCTTAGGTTGAAAAGTTTTGGATTTTCCACACAATAAATTTCAATGCCATTCAAGAACATAAAAGGATGAGAACTAGGATTGAAAAAAAGTTCTAAGAAATAAAAAATAGAAACCACCCAAATTATAATGCAATCATAGATGCCCAAGTATTTCTAAAAGAAAATTCAGAATTATATGAAATTTTAAATTAGAGACAAAATAATTCCAAGATGTTGTAGGAGTAGGCCTACCGCCATAGTTCAATGATGATGGTGATTTGAAGGGTAAGACTAAATAGATAATATAGTGCAAGATGATGCTTCCAGATGTTTTAGAAGAGGTAAATAATGAGGATCTCACATTTGAAAAGACTCACAACCTCCTAGAAAACATGTTAAGAAGTGAGCTCCCTACAAAGCATATCATAAGTGATGTGTATACATATTCGACCTAGGAGTACCTTAGTCATATTTCTAAAATACATTTATGGATCAATAGATCATAATCTCTATTATGTTTTATGTCAATAAGTTTTGAAAATTATTGTTAAAGTCAAAAGACATTATGAAGAGGCGTGACCTTTTCAAGTATTGCTATATAAAGTAGGCATGTAATATTGAACAAGGAATAATCAAAATAAATATGAAATACAATACAAGGTATTTTTTGCAAATTATAATGTGGTTATTAATTTTATGTTTTGAATTCAGTTTATTTGTTGTTTTAGCTCCACTAACTATAAGCTATTTAAAATTATTGCATGCAATTTTATCTTATGTTACATTAATTAGGATATTCAAGATGTCTCAGATCAATTAAATAAGTATATCCTTTTATATAATCTATTTACTTGGTTCTCTAAAGGAGAGATTAAATTGAAATAGATGAATTATAGTAACAAAGGAAACCTACTTCCAGGAAATCAAAAAGTGGACAGATTCACACAAGGTGCGGATGTAAAAAAATTCTTTCAAAGTAATACATAAATATTTCATAGGGGATTAACTCTATTTCCCAAATGAGGATAAGGAAATGATCATTTAATATTACTCAAGATTATATTAACATAGTTAGAAGTAGGAGTAGGATTAGTGTAGGAAATAGAAGATTAGTTTTTTTTAGACTTATATATAAGTCTGAATTAGTAACGAAAACTAATCTACAAAATCTAATATGCACAGACTATCATAATTCACATTCAGTAGGATAAATAAGTGGCGATAAGGTATACTACCCAGATCTTGTAGAACCTAAAGCATAGGGAATAGAAACCACATAGGTTTTTTCCATTAGATTACCATATCACTTATGAAATATTAACATAGAGTCTATCATATTCTTAGGTTTTGACAATCTGTTGATTTGGGAACCAACAATATCCAAAGGACATGGTAGGAGAATTGAATTCAAAGATTGAAAAAAAAAAGAATAAGCTATAGAAAAGATTCTTCCAAGAATTATAAGGAATGACTTATCACTTAATATAAAATCATGTACTCCCTTATATAGATGTCCAAGTGTATTGGACTTAAAAATAGAGTTATAGATATTCTAATTGAATTGTTGTTTATTTTGTGGGTTCCCTTTTTGCAACCATCTCCTTCTTTTCGCATCTTCACAACCTCACTCTATTCAATCTTCTTGTTTACTTATATACCCACATGATACAATATTATCAGGATTCACAGATAGTTTTGTGAGAGATTTACAAAGATTTCCTAGTAATTCATGTTCATTAAATGTGGGCTCAAAAGAAGGCTTCCTAAAACTGTTATGGTTACCTATGAAGATCCCATCATACAATCATATTCCACTTCTTATGGATTTACAATCTCTATCTCCTTACATGTCCATAGTATGGTTGGATGCACATATGATCTATTCTCATTCACATCCATTTTAGGGCTTGGATGAGGGTTATATGTATCATCTACAATGTTATGTCCATCAAGGGTGTGATTAATAAGAGTGATATATGTTGGAATATGGAAAAGTACAGTGAAGCCACCATACAATGAGTCCATGATACAGAATCCAGTGTATGAGGTCCACTATAGGGGAAGTAAGGTCATACGGTGTAGTTAGTAGCTATACATTGTAGTCAGTAGCTCTATGGTGTAGCCGATATGCTAGGTTGATGATGAAGTGGTACGACGAGTACGCTAAAGCTAGTACAGTGAAGTCATACACTGAGACTAGTGCTTGTATGAGTATGGTGATTTTGGTATGATGGTAATTTCTACTAGGTGCCAATCTAGGTATGTGTGTAGTGGGAGTTCCAGTATGATTTCAGCATGGTGGCAATTTTGGCATGTGCTAGTTCTGGTATAGTGTTCTAGTACGATGCCATTTTTAGTATGTTGGGTGTCAGTTCTCATACGATGTGAGGTAGAGTTGGTTGACCATTCTATAAAGTGACAATTGACATAATTGAACTCCATAACAAATTGCAGAGTGTATAAATGCCTGCAAGATTCATTAGGAATAGAAAGGTTGAAATAGTAGAGTCGAAGTGGTGTACAGTCAGGTTGATTTTAACAAAATCTAAGCCTATGCAAAGATTCATTGTTATTTATATGTAGCATTTGTTACTGTAATACAAAGAAGACACTTGAGCTTTTGGGTGGTGGGTTTTTGCAGAAAGGGTTTTCCACGTAAATTTGTCTCCTGTGTTTATCTTGTGTGCATGGCATTTTCTATGTTCTTGCTTCTTTTTCTTATCTCAATATTCTGAAGTAGATTCAAAATTTTTATTATTTCCCCTATAAATTGGTATTAGCAAGGTGTTTCTATACCATCACTTTCCTTACAAATGGTTTCAGAGCCAGACCAGTTTTTTGTTATCCTTGTTGTGAAGGGTTGGTCGTTTGTGTTAATTAGGTTCCAGTGAGGTTTTTCAAAGTGTTCATTTGGATATTGAGATAGTGGGTATATGAGGGAGAATAGAGATTGAAAAGTTCAATGGCACAAACTTTGAGTTGTGGAAACTTAAAGTTGAAGATATGCTAGTTAATCGAGATCCGTGGATCATTGTGTCTCGAAAAAAGCCTTTAGGCGTGAAGCAGGAAGATTGGAATCTAGCAGATCAAAAGGTCTAAGGACTCATAAGATTAAGTCTTGAAGATTTTTTTTTGTTGAATGTCCATGAAGAGAAATCTGCATGTTCTTTGTAGAAGAGGTTGGGAGATATTTATCAAGGAAAATCCTTGGTAAACAAGCTCTTCTTGAGAAAGAATTTGTACTCTCTGAAGATGGACAAAGGAATAGATATGGAATATTATCTAAAAATGTTCAATATGGTGATTGTACAGTTAACATCTATTGGTGTGTTTGTTAGTGAAGAAGAGCATTGGATTTTATTGATGTGCTCATTGCCTAATTTATGGGATCACCTTGTAGTGGCCATCAGAAGTGCTACCATCAAATTTAAAATTGATGAAGTAGGTGTTGTAATTCTAGCAAAGGAGATGCAGAGGAAATCTTCTGAGGTTGTAAAGAGGCTTTTGTCATTTGAGACAGATTGAAGGACAAAAGCAAGGACATGAAGTCTGAATCTTTTTGAAAGAAGTCCAAAGTGAAGTGTTGGAACTGCATGCAAGATGGTCATATCTGAAAGGATTGCAAAAGACAAGAAGAAAAAGAAGAAAATGCAAATTTCTTCCGATTCAGAGTCTTCTTAGAGAGATGATTAAGATGCTAGAAGTGGTGCCTTGGCTAATAGGTCATCTGATGATGACTAGTTAGATTAATTCGATCTTCATGTGGAAGATGTTTGTCACGGTGCCATGTGTGACTCAACATCACAATATAGTGGGAGTTTTTGGAAGTAATGTAGATGCCATGTGTGACTTAACACCACAGTTCATTGGGAGTTGTTGGCAGTGGAGTAGGCTCTTTTGTTAGCAAATGATCTTCATTGATATTGCATATGTTGAAAGTTGTTTTAGATTCTGATAAGGATTTTTTTCACATTTGTTGAATTACTGTTTGGAGATGTTTATCTTCATGTGAATGAAGATGTTGACATCTTGAGGGCTCAACAAGGTCTTTTGATAATGATGTGGATTATATTTTTATTTGACATGTTATGGTATGTTCATATGGAGCATGTTATCTCTTTCATTGTGATGTTTTAGATCATGTTGTCATGTTTATGTTCTTGAAGCCATGGTTAGAACTTTGATATTGATCTTGGTTTAGTTACTTTGTATTGAGTATATTGATCACTTTCTAAATACTTCGAGATATTGCTATGTTGCAATTGGAGTTTGCATGGATTGATCAATTATAGGTGCTCATGAATACTTAGAGACGGTGGTGATGTCATTTTCTCTTGTGATTAGATATGTGTTTTGTTGGAGCGGTTGATGGTTTCAATAGGAAGCCCGAGAGGCATTCACTTGTTATGGACTTAAGAGGAAATTTTCTTAGTTGAGTCTTGGTTGGAGACTTCAATATCTTGATAAGCATTCTCATTCCCCGCTCTTAGTTTTTTTGGCTTGACAATTTTCTACTTGAGGGGTTGATCTTCTTGTGCCCTTCAAGGTCGTGTTTAACAAGAGTGATATAAAGATCCATTGCAAAACTTGTGTCGGTTGTATTAGTATTGTAATCCACTACTCCTCTTGCCTTGGCCACTCTATCTTGCTCAAAATCTTCATGCTTGCTTGCATACCCACATGAAATATTCTCAATGACATCCACTTGGAGTTCTGCATCCATGATGATGACCATAAGAGGAGTCTTAGAGAGAAAATTGTAACTTACCGTGAAGCTTTCAATGGCACACTCATCCCCTAATCCTCCTAGCCTAGAAAGCCCATTCTGCACATAGCCCTCTGGCTTTCTCAGGTACCCGAGTGATTCATTCTCATCTGCATTTGTTTGCTTTCTTGCAAGAATGTGTATTGAGAGAAAATGAGGGTTTGGGGGAAGAAAGCAGTGAATCTCATCAGCATTTGTTTGCTTGCTTGCAAGAATGTCTATTGAGGGAAAATAAGGGTTTGGGGGAAGAAAGCAGAGCAACACAGATGAACAAAAGTGCCAGCAGCTATTCAAAAATGTGTTTATTCATCCATATTCTCTGGGGGTAGAATGGAAAAAATAAAATCTAAATCTATTAGATAGAAATCAAACGTAAATCTGCCAGATAAAATAAAATCTAATTTTGAATCCTATCTCTAACAGTTACAATTGTTTACGGCGATTTGAAACAATGATTCGAAAACCGCAAACCAGAACCAAAAAAATGAGAATTCTTTAACGCATGAAACAAATTTTGGATGAAAACTTCATGTATAACTATCGACTAATTAATCTATTAAAAATCTTCCAAACTAGATTTCACGTTTGGAAGCGGGAATTAGCTTGGAATTGACATTTGTTATTTCCCATTTCATCGAATGCTCAGTTTGGGAGTGCAATATGAAAATAGAATAGGAATATGTAAATGCTCATTTTGCCAAAATGAGCATTTACATCTTCCATTTGAAAATGTGGAATTGGAATTTGAATGGGGGAAAACAAATTTTTAAATTTTTCATGTCAACACTTAATTTTTTAATTTTTTATTTGTGTGGGGAGGGATTTAATTTATTTTTTATTTGACTCGGTGGTTTGTAACTTTGTTATTTATTCGATTTTTTTCGAAAAAAAATTCAAATTTTTTGCCAAATTTTATTTCAAAGTTTTATTTCAATTTTTTTTCTAATTTTTTGACAAATTTTTTTGTCGAATTTTTTTTCAAATTTTTTTTAAAAAATTGATTTTATTTTTGAATTTTTTCTCCAAATTTTTCTCGAATTTTGGTTGCAGTGATTGTAACTTGGTTGTCTGCCACCAACTTTGGCTGCCTAAAACGGTCTGCGATTCCATTTTAAATTCAATTCAATTAATAAAAATGAATTATTAAATTCAAAAACATTAAAACAATTCAAATTTTTTTTTAAAAAAAATCATACTCAAATTCCAATTCCAGTTTCAAAAAGTGGAACCAAACGATCCAAACATAATCCCAAAATGAAAAACCAGATTATCAAATCCATGATTTGACCATTTCCAGCATTTGATCAAATCCATCATTTCCTAATTCCCGCTACCAAACTGGCCAGGTTACTTGGAATTTCAACAGTCAAGGGATCTCTACCACGAATTCCCTAAATGATGAATCAATTATTTTTTAAATGTAAAAGTTGTCTCTCAATCGTATCCAAAATGTATGGAGAAAGCGTAGAAGTGGAATAAAAAAGAAAAAAGTAAAAGCAAAACGATGGATAAAGTTTAGATGTCATACCTCGAGAGACACAACATTTGTTGATGCCAAGTGTAATGCTGTGTTGTGAGAAGAGTCATGGTCATAGCTCACCATTTCCTCTGCTTCTTCTCTTCCTTTGTTTTCCAGTAGATACTTGACTACAACAAATTGATCATAATCTACAGCGCAGTGTAGAACATGCTTTTGATTCGGACCGCGGATCTGGACAGAGTCTGGCATTCTCGATATGAATTCCTTGATCATCTCCCAACGTCCTTTGATAGCTGCTACATGAATAGCGTGTCTTCCATACTTATCTTTCTTCGTCATTAAGTCGTTCCGCCACCAACTACGGTGACTTAACAATGCCACTACAGTGTCAAGGTGTCCTCGTTCCACATGCTCTATGCAGAATCAGGGTTTTCCAAATATTCAGAATCTGATCCAGGGTGGATCTCTTCTTATTGAGCAGTGCCACAACTGCATCTGCCGCACATTTTAATTAGTGAATGTCAATGTATTTATTAAATTTATAAACTTAATGTCTACTTGAACTTGAACAAATTACGTGTAAATTTACCTTCATATCCCCGGTAAGCTGTCTCTCCAAGACATAGATGCCATTCAGATGCTGCAACTTGATATTCAAATGATTTGGCCACCAATAAAAGTTCAACTAATCCCAAGTGGCGATATCTAGAGCTGTATCAGGTTCAGGAACAAATTTAAATATAAGGGTATTTGCATAAAGCTCGAGGAGATCTCTAAACATGAACTTCATGAAATGGCAGTTAGAACTCTGTTTGTGTTGAAGAAGAATTTTGACAGGATTTAGATTGCCGCTTTTAGCAGCTTCATGCAGTGGCGTCTTCTTAACATTGTTTCGAGCGTCAGCCAAAGAGATTTTTTCACCAAAAATCCACGTAACAAGATTTAGATGGCCTTTCCTCGCAGCAATATGCAGGGCATCCCTGTTCTGCCTATGCAATCTTTGAATTTCATCCAGATTACCAGCTTCCGAAGCATGGAAGAGTTGAAAATTCATCCTGTCCTTTGGAAAAGTTTGCCGAAGAAAGATAGACAACAAAAGAAAAGTTCGCACACAAAATTGCGTGGATCTGATTCAATTATTATAGAGGAAAAAAAGTTGTAAAAATTAAATAAAAATAACAAGAAGGGCCGAGGAAAGAGGTAGCCATGAATATTTTGAGTCTTCAGCCCTTCCCGAGGGCGTACCTCTTCCATCCATTGCCTTTCCATCCCTGTCTGGGTTGACATTGAATATGGAAAAATGTACTTTCGCTCTCCTGAGAAGGAGATCCATCAATTAAGAGAAATAAAATTAAATAAATGTATAAACGTACCACGTTTCTAAGAGACTTAAAGTCCATATTTAGCATAAGGAAAGGTATGCATTAATATCGCATTGACAGATCCTTCAAGTGAGTAGCGTGATGTTGTACGATATGTTAGGATGGCAAGGGCAAGATGTGCATATCTAATCCTTTTTTTGCCATGGTGTTGGAAATCTTCATCCACCCTTGAGTAGTTGGCAGGCATTGTATGACATTATGTCTATTGCAATCATAAATAGCATCCTTTTGTTTTCATGGTGTTGGAACTCTTCACCCATCCTTGATTAGTTAGTAAGCATTGAACAGCAGTGTGTTTATTGTAATCATAAATACTATTCTTTTATTTTCATGATGTTGGAACTTTTCACCTACATTTGAATAGTTGGCACAAATTGTATAATAATATATTTATTGCAATCATAAATACCATCCTTTTGTTTTGATGGCATTGGAACTCTTCACCCACCATTGGATACTTGTTAGACATTGTTCAACAATATGTTCGCTCCAATCATAAATACAATCTTTTTATTTTCATGGCATTGGAACTCTTCGCCCACCCTTGAATAGTTGGCAAGCATTGTATGAGAGCATGTTAATTGTAATAAAAAATACCATCTTCCAAGTTACCAATTAAGTAAAAATATATTTATTGTATGATGGACACAGACAACCTACTTTGCATTAAATACTCTCCTCTCTTACCATCATAAAAGTCATATTATTCATTAACAACTATCCACTTTGCAACTAGTAGCCCAATGTAGTTAACTACTTGTCCTCTTTCAAACTTTTGTGTGTAGAAGAGAGACTATGGTAACCTCATTCCTTAGTTTCTCATAGAAGAGGCTAAAACTAGTCATTGTGAATAAAAAAACAAAAAAAACAAAAGAGTATTATCATTAATGTTTAGATTTCTTCGAGTGTCTTATATTCATCACCGTCATTATCTTAGTGACTCCGAAAACTACAAATTACCTAATAATTTTGTACTACTCTCAAAATATGATCTAGAAAATATTATTGTTGGGTGGGAGTATTTTGGTCAAGTCATGTTACGGAGCTTTCTTCAAAAGATCAATATTTTTGCGTTAATGTAACATCTCTACATAACTATTATTCTTAAGTTTAAATTATTGCAAATATGCTATGAATCTATATTATGCTTTGAAAAACTCAATTTTAGATGTTGTTAATACAAGGTTGAAAGTGCTGCTATTTTTTAGCATAAAAAAGTCTGTAATGTTCAAATGATCGACCATACACAATTCCTTACATTATATCTCTCCTTTTATTCTTATGAAGATATGTCAATGCTAAACTCACCATTTGTATCTTCCACTTCACATGAACACTTTCTTGGTTGATTTTTTGACATCTATAACTGGACCTAGCCTACAAAGCTACTAATAATTTTATGAAGGTTATTAACATTATATTTACGTTGTTGCTTGTTGCTTCCCACATAACTGGAACAAGATTTGTAGAAACAATGTAGTCTTATTGTTTCCTTGAGTAAAAGATTGTTGTTACATTCTTTCACTCAGATTAGTGGCAAATTGAAGCAAAGTTAAAATTCTAATTTATCTTATGTAGAAGGAAAAAGTACACCTACCTAAAGACTAGTTAAAGTCTCAAGAGATGAACCTTCCCTTGGGCCACCTCACATAACTAGCGCACATAGCTAGGGAGATCGTAGATGGTTTTTTGGAGAAGAGCTGCTTTATTATCCTTGAGTGTTTGAATGTGAATGTTTTATGTAAACTACATAGAAAATGTAAATTAACAATGATAACTAAAATAGAGTAGTTGATAAACATATTTAGACTATAAAAAATGAAAGAACTTAACATACAAAATAGGCACTAGACTCCATACGATCATTTTCTTAGACACTAGCACAAGTTATGGATGACAACATGGGTGAGGGACACCAGTGCAACATTTGCATGTCTAGTATAAACAAAGTACAAAGAGTATTAATAGAAAATAAAAAAAGTGAACTAAATACTAATCTAACATGCTAAAGACAAAAGAGTGAAGGAACATAACAACATATATATGATGTAAAAGACAAAGAGGGGGAAGAACAACTAATTCAATGGTTGATGAAGTAGCCTATTGAATTTGTCCTTCTATGAAACCTCAACAAAGTAGGATCCCAATGGATATGGTGAAGCCAAAGTATGAGCAAGAGTGAGAATTTGTGATGCAGGAGCATCCTGGGTGTAAGAGCAATCTTGCATCACCCAAAAATATTTCTATTTTTATATTCAATAAGGGCTATTTTGTGCAGAGCTGCTATTTATGGAAAGTTACTATTTTTGGTAATTTTCGTATGTGCTCAGAATGATCTGATTTCTTTCTTGGAGGTTCATGTTGGTCATATAAGTTTGCCAGTAAAGTTTCATTGCCAGATCAAGTGTATATTGGAAGATATTGAAGATTTTCGGTATTGGCAGCAGGGTACAGAAACTTTGAACTCAGTTTTGAAGGCTTTAGAGGCCCCGGATGAGGTCAAAAATTTGGGTGACAAGCGCTTGCACCAGTCAAGCCTATGGAGCGCTCCGTGGCATTTCCGAAATGGGGTTATAATAGCCGATCGGGTCAACTGGTGATGACTTATGGTCTTCGGAAGTTGGGCCACCCGAAATGGCGGAAAATAATTTTCTTCAAAATTTTTGTTCGGGTTTCAAAGGTTATATTGAGCCGACTATGATGTAATAAAATGTAAAAAAAAATAATTCTAAGTTTGGTCTGCCTTATTGGCTAAAATTCTGGAACCTTCCCAGGCGGTGGAAAGTTGCCTATATAAGGAAGGCTGTATTATTGTCTTAGGCAGTTCAGAATAGTTCTGGGTAGTAGATCTGCGTAATAGTTCGAGGCTTTGTCCTACAGAATATTGTAAGGGAATGCCCATGTGGCTTTGCATATTGTAATTCTGAAAGTTTGTAATTCCACATTTGTGGAGATAATAAGAAGCCAATTTTCTGTTCTTGCATATTGTTGTTGTTTCTCTATTTCTGTTATGTGTTTGTGGTATTAAGGGGAGCACCCTTCATCAAGTGGTATCAGAGCAGGTTTTCTTGAGTGTGTAAACAGATTGCTGACTATGAGGCAGTTTGCACCAGGACCGTGGTTAGGGTTTCAGCGCGCATCACGAAAATGCCTCCACGAAGAGAACGTGGCGGAAGAGCTGGTGCTGTGACACCTGAGGTTAGAGAGCTGCAGAGACAAGTGCGAGCATTGCAAGAAGAGATTCACAGAGGAATAAATCTTAATGTCAGAGACGAAAGCGAGGATGAAGCCGAAGAAGAATATCAAGAAGGAGAAGTTGAAATTGTGAACCAGGAGGAAGAAAGACTTTTTCGGGCAATTTCCAAGATTGGGAAAAGACCTAAGATTGAAGTTCCTACATTTTCTGGAAATCTTAACCCAGAGGAATTGATCGACTGGATTAATGAATGTGAGGAATATTTTGAGTACGAAGATGTTGAAGATCCTGATAGAGTCAAATTTGCGAAGGCCAGACTGAAAGGTCATGCGAAGATCTGGTGGCAAGAAATTCAATTGGAGCGAAATAGAAGAGGGAAAGATAAAATCACAAGATGGGATCGGATGGTGGATAAATTGAAGCGACAGTTCATTCCTGTTGATTATGAGCTTGATCTACTAAAGAAAATGCAAAGTTTGAAGCAAGCAGGAAGATCTGTTTAGGAGTATACAGAGGAGTTCTATCGACTCCTCATCAGAACAGGCCATGCAGAAGCTGATAAGGAGAAAGTTGCCCGATACCTTAATGGGTTAAGGCCAAGCATTCAGGAGGAGCTTAATCTGGTTCGAATGAACAGTATTGAAGAGGCATACCAGTTTTCCCTAAAAGTAGAGGAAAAGCTGAACAAGAAGTTTGAGAGCAGACAAAATGGAAGAGGTCGTGGTGGAAGATCTGGCGGACGGTCATATGGCGGCCGAAATGAAGATCCGAAAAAGAAGGATGAGGCCAGTAGCAGTCAGAATCAAAGAGGAAATAATTCCAATCGTCTCTAGGATCAGAGTAATAGAGATCAGAGAGGAAGAGGAAGAGGACAAGGATCTGGAAGAGGAGGCTTCCGTGGAACATGTTTTCACTGTGGAGAAGAAGGTCATAGGGCATTTGAATGTCCTCAGCACCAAGGCAAAACAGACAGGAGAAATGAAGGCCAGGCCAGAATTGCACATGTAGATGAAGATGCTAGATCATTAAATTCTAAAGATGCTGAAAGAGGAGAAACGCTAATTAACAAAAGAGTCTTGCTGAGTGGTGAGAACGAACCTGAACAAAGGAGGAGCCTGTTTCGCACTCGATGCAAGTGTGAGGGTAAATGCTGTGATGTCATTATCGATAGTGGAAGCATTGACAATTTGGTGTCAGAAGAGATGGTGACAAAGTTGAAGCTCAAGAGACAGAAACACCCACATCCATATCAGATTGCCTGGGTGCAGGATGACCACAAGGTCATGGTCAGTGAACAGTGCCTAGTAAAGTTCAAGATCGGCGGGTACCAAGATGAGGTACTATGTGATATCATCTCTATGGATGCATGTCATATGTTATTGGGTAGACCGTGGCAGTTTGACAGATGTGCTGTACACGATGGTCGTGCGAATACCTATTCCCTGACAAAGGATGGAGTGCGACATAAGCTAAAGCCATTGAAGGAGACCGAAGAAAAGGTATGTGGTAATGCAAGAATAACATTTGTTGATGGAAGAAAATTTCTAGATGGTATGAGGCATGAGCATGTGTGTTTTGCTTTAATTCCAAAAGTTGGTAAAGAAGAAGTAGAGGATGTACCTGTAGAGGTTGCAGATTTGTTGAATGAGTTTCAGGATATTGTATTTGATAATGTACCTGATGGATTACCACTGGTAAGGAAGATCAGTCATCAGATGGATTTGATTCCAGGAGCCAATTTGCCAAACAAGGCAGTACATAGAATGACACCAGCAGAAAGTGAAGAGTTGAACAGACAAGTACATGAGTTATTGCAGAAGGGGTTGATTCGAGAGAGTCTGAGTCCCTGTGCTGTACTAGCGGTATTAGCACCAAAAAAGAATGGAGAGTGGAGGATGTGTACAGATTCCAGAGCAATAAACAAGATCACAATCAAGTACAGGTTTCCATTGCCACGAATGGATGATATTATGGACTGTTTGAGTGGAGCTGTGTATTTCTCAAAGATAGATCTGAAGAGTGGATATCATCAAATTTGGATCAGAGAAGGAGATGAATGGAAGACTGCCTTCAAGACAAAGGAAGGACTATATGAGTGGTTAGTCATGCCTTTTGGGCTAACCAATGCACCGAGCACTTTCATGCGACTCATGAACGAGGTTCTGAAAGAATTTCTGGGTAAGTTTGTCATTGTTTACCTAGATGATATTTTGATCTTTAGTAAGACATTGGATGAGCATATGATGCATATTTGTATGGTATTTGAGAAGTTGAGAGAAGAGAAATTTTTGATTAATTTGAAGAAGTGCAGTTTTGTGAAGAAAGAGTTAGTGTATTTGGGATTTGTAGTTTCAGCAGAAGGTCTAAAAATGGACCCAGAGAAGGTACAGGCTATCCTTGAATGGCCTACCCCAAGGAGTGCTACTGAGGTAAGATCTTTTCATGGTCTAGCTAGCTTTTACAGAAATTTTATCAGAAATTTTAGCAGTATTTGTGGACCCTTGACTGAAACAATGAGAGGGGATAGAAAAGAGTTTAAGTGGACTAATGGGGCAGAAAAGAGTTTTCAATTGTTGAAACAAAAAGTTACAGAACAACCTATTTTAGCACTTCCAGATTTTAATAAGGTGTTTCAAGTAGATTGTGATGCTAGTGGTACTGCAATAGGAGCTGTTATGAGCCAAGAAGGTAAACCTGTTGCTTATTTCAGTGAGAAGTTAAATGATGCCAAGAGGAAATATTCTATTTATGATCAGAAATTTTATGCTATAGTTCATGCATTAAAGAAGTGGAGACATTATCTACTTCCTAAGGAGTTTGTTTTGTATAGTGATCATCAAGCTTTGCAATATTTGAATAGTCAAGGAAAATTGAATCAAAGGCATTTGAAATGGCTTGAGTTTTTGCAGAGTTATACATTTGTTTTGAAACACAGGAGTGTAAAGTCTAATAGGGTTGCAGATGCTCTTAGCAGAAGGCAACTATTGCTGACAGAAATGCAGATTGAAGTGGTTGGGTTCAAGGAACTCAAGAATTTGTATCCAGAGGATCCTGATTTTGGTGAAGCTTGGAAAGCTTGTACAGAACCTGTTACTCTAGACAGGACGAAATGGTTGGATTTCATCATCCAGGATGATATGCTATTCAGAGGGAGTTAGTTGTGCATTCCACGAAGTTCTATGAGGGAGAATCTCATCAAGGAGAAGCATAGTGGAGGATTGGCTGGATATTTTGGTTGTGATAAAACCTTTGCTTTGGTTGGTGAGAATTATTATTGGCCACAATTGCAGCAAGATGTGAAGAAGTTTGTACAGAGTTGCAGAGTATGTCAGATGGCGAAAGGAGTGAAGCAGAATACAGGGTTGTATCAGCCATTACCTATACCAGAGAAGCCTTGGGAGGATATCAGTATGGACTTTGTTCTTGGTTTACCGAGGACACAGCGGGGACATGATTCAATTTTTGTGGTGGTTGACAGATTTTCAAAGATGGCACATTTCATTCCCTGCAAGAAGACTAATGATGCTGTTCATGTAGCAGAATTGTTTTTCAGAGAAGTGGTGAGACTACATGGTTTGCCAAAGGCCATAGTTTCAGATCGAGATACTAAATTTGTTAGATATTTCTGGCGTACATTGTGGAAGAAGTTGAAGACAGATTTGAAGTTCAGTTTATCACATCATCCACAGACTGATGGACAGACAGAGGTGGTGAATAGAAGTTTGGGAAATTTGCTGAGATGTTTGGTTGGAGATAAGCCAACAGGATGGGATTTGATTTTACCACAAGCAGAATTTGCATACAATAATTTTGTCAGCAGGAGCACTGTAAATCACCATTCCAGATTGTATATGGAAGTAGTCCAAGAAATGCATCTGAATTGAGGAAGATAGATAAAAGAGAAATAAGTAGTGCTGAAGCTGAGGATTTTGCAGAACACTTGAAGAACATCCATGGGGAGGTGAGGAAGCATATTACCAAGATGAACGCACAGTATAAGGCTAAGGCAGATGAGAAAAGGAGGTATAAGGAATTTCAGGTTGGTGATGAAGTCATGGTTCATTTGCGGAAGGAGCAGTTTCCAGTTGGTACATATAACAAGCTGAAAATGAAGAAGTTCAGACCATGTCGGATACAGAAGAAACATGATTCAGGAAATGCATATGAGGTAGAATTGCCTACTGAGCTAAATATTTCACCAGTGTTTATCATTTCAGATCTGACAGAGTATCATGAAGGAGGTGTTGAAGATGAGATCACAGCAGCACAGTGGAGTATTCCAGCAACTAGTTCAGACACTAACGAGATCGAGGATATACTAGACAGTCGTGTTGGTAGAAGCACAAGGAACAGGACATATGAAGAATATCTGGTCAAGTGGAAAGGATGACCTGTTGAAGATTCATCATGGCTAACAAGGGTGGAGGTTAACCGTCTTGGTTTTCCTCTGCACACCTGAGTCGTGACAGGGTCACTTCTCAAATTACCCTGGGTGTCTGATGCAGGAGCATCCTGGGTGTAAGAGCAATCTTGCATCACCCAAAAATATTTCTATTTTTATATTCAATAAGGGCTATTTTGTGCAGAGCTGCTATTTATGGAAAGTTACTATTTTTGGTAATTTTCGTATGTGCTTAGAATGATCTGATTTCTTTCTTGGAGGTTCATGTTGGTCATATAAGTCTGCCAGTAAAGTTTCATTGCCAGATCAAGTGTATATTGGAAGATATTGAAGATTTTCGGTATTGGCAGTAGGGTACAGAAACTTTCAACTCAATTTTGAAGGCTTTAGAGGCCTCAGATGAGGTCAAAAATTTGGGTGATGGGCACTTGCCCCGATCAAGCCTGTAGAGAGCTCCGTGGCATTTCCGAAATGGGGTTATAATAGCCAATCGGGTCAACTGGTGATGACTTATGGTCTTCGGAAGTTGGGCCACCCGAAATGGCAGAAAATAATTTTCTTCAAAATTTTTGTTCGGGTTTCAAAGGTTATCTTGAGCCGACTATTGTGTAATAAAATGTAAAAAAAAATAATTCTAAGTTTGGTCGGCCTTATTGGCTAAAATTCTGGAACCTTCCCAAGCGGTGGAAAGTTGCCTATATAAGGAAGGCTGTATTATTGTCTTAGGCAGTTCAGAATAGTTCTGGGTAGTAGATCTGCGTAATAGTTCGAGGCTTTGTCCTATAGAATATTGTAAGGGAATCCCCATGTGGCTTTGCATATTGTAATTCTGAAAGTTTGTAATTCCACATTTGTGGAGATAATAAGAAGCCAATTTTCTGTTCTTGCATATTGTTGTTGTTTCTCTATTTCTGTTATGTGTTTGTGGTATTAAGGGGAGCACCCGTCATCAATTTGACAGCCAAAAACTCCTCGAAGACCATGAGTGAAATATTAGAGGTAGTGTAAGAAACTTAAAAACATACAGATGTATGTGTGTATAATTTCCAAGAAATTAGAAAGAAGCTGAAATAAGATTGAAGAATTGTGTATAAACAACCAAGAAGATTGAGAAAATGGCCATTGCCTTTCCATCCCTATCTGGGTTGACATTGAATATCAAGAAATAAGGGTATACAACAACAAAGACAACCCAAAGATAAATAATGGTACCGAAGGTGTATGATGTTTTAAAAGGGGATAATCTACAACCATTAGGGTTGCATGTGATTTGTTTAGAGAGATGCACCCTAAAAATTATAATTTTAAACACTCTATATTAAACTTATTTTATTTATACTTACTATTATTTAAAAATAATCATGTTGGTTGCATGTGATTTGTGTAAAGAATGGTAGAGATTCAAAATCAAATTTTTAGACACCCCACATTAAGCTCATTTTATATATATTTTCCATTACTTCAAAACAACTATGTGGGTTGCATTTGATTTGTGTAGAGAATGGCGCAAACTTGAAATCGTAATTTTAGACACCCAATATTAGGCTTATTTTATTTATACTTTCCATTACTTAAAAAAACCATATGAATTGCATGTGATTTGTGCAGCGAATGGTGCAGACTCAAAACCATAGTTTTAGACACCCCACATTAAGATAGTTTTATTTATACTAGTCATTACTTTAAAAAAAAGTTAAATAGCCTACAAAATGAAAAGTTTCTAAAATAGTATTATTTTTAATTTTAAAACATGGTAAATAATTGCACAAAAATATATGCATCATCCTATAGCTACTATTTAAGTTTAAATGGTGATGCAAACTAAATAAGTAAATAGATGTGGGTATCTTCCATCCGCATCCTTCTCCATCATTAATTCCTCCTCCCATAAATTTTGATTTAACAAGAGCGTGGGTGTCCTTGTTTGGAATGGGTATATTGTCGAGCATATCCAAAAATACTTCTGCCTAATGTTCATATGAACTAA
Source organism: Chamaecyparis obtusa (assembly GCA_027943335.1). NCBI lineage: Eukaryota > Viridiplantae > Streptophyta > Pinopsida > Cupressales > Cupressaceae > Chamaecyparis > Chamaecyparis obtusa. The sequence goes on along the minus strand of BSBK01004319.1, from coordinate 494,593 downwards.
CTTTAATGTATTTGATGCATTCCAAATTTTAAAATTACTAAAGTTTCAACAAATAACATGTAAATTTACCTTGTTAACTCTTGTAAGCTTCCTCTCTAGAAGATCAATTTCACTACATATTACATCTTTACATTTCGTGGCCTCTAATAGAAGTTTAATTAGCCCACGTGACCACACTATGAAGCTATCACCATAGCTGTCCCTCCAAACTCATTGTAACCATACATAAAACTCTCTTTGATTTGGAGGATATTTCTAACGAGTTCTACATTGCCATTTTTAGCACTGGCATGTTGCTATCTTCATTTTGAACTTTAGCGAAAGAGGTTTCCATACAAAGAATCCATTGAACAAGATATATGTTGAGAAACATGTGTCTCAACCTTGCAAGATTTTATTTTCAAATGATTCCAAACATGTTGTTGGTAGTATTCCACTTGTTGGTGCCTTATAAAAGGGTGTATAAGTTGTCAACAAATCTTTCTCCTTAGTATAATATAGGATGACCTTTTTAGAGCATAGATGCCACATTTCATGACTTTTATGAGGGTCAAAAATAAGGAACAAAATTTTGGACATGAGTAGTATTTTTATCCTATTTTTTTCTATCTTGGAAAAAAAATATCAAGAATGGGAAATATGTGGCATGGAGGTTTTTCCCATGGTATTGTAAAACCACAAGTGGTTTGCAAGTTGTGAAATGCCTATATAATGAGGACTTGGGGAGAAGTTTCTATCATATAGTTTTGTTTGCAAGGCTAGGTGTTAGAAGGATGCTAGTGATGTCTCTCCAAGCTTGAGTTGAGGATATGGTCTTGTAAGAAATTACATTGCAAGTGTATTGTAATCATTTGTTGATTTAGCAATACATTATGCAGTTTTTAGAGTGTGGGGTTTTTCTACCGTAAGGGTTTTCCCCACGATAATCATTGTGTTATGTGTTCATTATTTTATTCATGCTCTTGTATGTTTCTTGATATTCTTGTACTTAGCTAAGTTGAGATTTTTATAATCATCCTCTCAAGATTACCATAGGAAGCAATTCAACACACCTTTTCTTCCTTGCAAGTGGTATCAGAGCCTAGCTAGTTTTGAGCTAATTAAGGTTTGAGTGGGAGCTTCTGTAGAGTATTTCATTTTTTGTATTGTACGATTGTAAAGATGGAAAGAATGTCATGGAGGATTGATGTAGATAAATTTTCTAGAAGGAAATTTAAGATGTGGAAGTTGAAGATGGAACATATGTTGATTTATCGGGATCTAAGGGATGTGGTGGATGAGAATAAGCTGAGGCCCACAAATATGGTTTTAGTTGCACAATATGATGTGATGGATCGAAAAGCTAAAGATCTTATAAGATTGTTTATTGCTGACTCAATTCTGATTAATGTGCATCAAGATTCTACTACAAAGAAGCTTTGGAAGAAGCTAAGTGAGATCTATCAAATATAATGACTTGTGAATAAGATTTTCTTAAGGAAGAAAATATATTCTTTAAGAATTGAGGAAGAAGGTACACAAAATTTTTAGCATCTTGAAAGCTTTAATATGTTGGCGAATCAATTGACCTCTATTGGGGTGTCAATGGATGAAGAAGAAAGGTGTCAAATCTTGCTATGTTCATTTCCAGACTCATGGGATGACCTTTTCATGGCCATAGGGAGAACTTAAGTTCTCATGAAGATGGAGGATGTTGTTGGTTCTCTACTTTTTAAGGAGATGTGAAGGAAGGTCTCTTTGAATGCCAAAGAGGGTTTGAGTGTTTGAGAAAGACCAAAAGAAAGAGGCAAGAACAAAAAGAAGTGTGGCCATTCTAAGTACAATAATAAGGGGAGATCAAATTCCTCTGGTAAGTTCAAGGAAATATGTTGGAGCTATGGAAAACCCAAACACATTTGAAAGGACTGTAAAGAAGAGCAAGAAGAAAGATTCTGATTCTAAGTTTGAGAAGGAAGATGGAGATGCTTTTATTAAAGCCTTGTCCACTCGTGTAGGTGATAATGCATGGTTGATAGACTTAGGTGCATCTTTCCATATGATTCCTAATATAAATTGTTTTAGTAAGTATCAAAATTTTGATGGTGGTAAGGTGTATTTGGGTGATAACGAGTTGGTCTTGATATTTTTGGTCATGGAAGTATTCGTGTGAAATGTTATGATGTTAGAATTAGAATATTTGATGGTGTCTTACATATCCTAGGAGTAGCAAGAAATTTGTTATCTATTACAAAACTAATAGATGCGGGTGTGCATGTACAACTCTTTGAAGTAGGTGTGAAAATAGCGAGAGGTGATAGATCATGGTGATAGAAAGAGGAAGAAGATTGGGTATATTGTACTAGCTTGATGCATGCACAATTGAGTGCAATAGTAATTTTGATAAGATTCTGAAAAATAATACTTATTTGGAAAATGAGAGGGTTTCTCTTTCAACAGATGGTCATGGTTTTTGGTACCCAAGGGTGGTCTGTCCAGTGAATCAAATTTTCCAGTAGACAAGAAAATGTTATGGCACCAGAGGCTTAGCCACATAGGTGAGAAGGGTCTACAAACCTTGAAAATAAGAACCTTGTTGATGGGTTGAATGATTGTAGTATTGCATTTTATTTTTGTGAGCATTGTATTTATGGAAAACAAAACCGAATTCAATTTTACTCGAGCTCTCATAAGTCTTCTTGTATATTGGATCTAATTCATTCAAACATATTTCATCGAGTTGATGTTCCTTCTATTGGTAGATCAGTTTATTATGTTTCTTTCATTGATGGTTGTTGGTGTAATTAATTATTCACTAATTACACTTTACTTAAGTTTACTTAGGATAATGCATTTGCATATTAGTTTTCATTGAGACACCTAGGAGTTTTCATTTCATTTTAGCACATGGTTAGGAGAATTTCAACTTTAGATGGTGATAGTTTTCATCTCATACCTCTTTGTGTGAGAGATACACCTTTAGTGATCTTATCACATTATCATCATTTCATTGTTGCAAATATTGCACACACTTTGATGTACAATGGAGGATGATCCACTTTTGGTGGACATGTGATTCCACCTAGTCTGGTTGATAGCATATCATCTCCTTATCATGTAGTCTTATTGTATTGCCTATATATTTAGGCACTCCTACTTTGTATTCAATTCAATTGGATATAATCAATTATTTGATCATTTTTCCCATCTCTCTTGTGCTATCTATTGAGCTTCTAGATCACGAAATTTTATTTTTTTCTTAGGAAAATTCTTACATGGTATCAGAGCAATATCAAGATTATTACATGGCATCAGAGCCATAGGAGTTTCATTGTATAGCCTATTTTGAGAGAATTTTATTACGGGTCAAAATTGGAGCTTGTTGGTACAAATCAGAGGATGGAATCACATTGAGGAGGTCCAAAAACCCTTCAATCAAATTTTGTTTCATCCAAATTGAACATCTAAAGCCAAGTCTAGAGACATTTTAATTTGAAAGGTGTGGTGGCGGCGATTCAGAAAAAATAATTTCATAGGCAATTTTCAAACAGTGATATCTCAGTCATCTCGACTCTTTTTTTTGAGATTTTTTTTTTTGGGGTAGAATCTCATGATCTACACAATGGTATAGGTGGTTTTTGATCTATGCTCTTGATTTTTTTTGAAAATTGCAAATTCTAATTTTTAAAACTTGAGAGGCTTCGTTTGGGCTTATATGGACACATTTTCATGTGCTATTTTTTTTGAAAGTGCATGAGTTTTAGTCTACTTTCCAAATGTGGTATCAATTTGGATAAATTTTGAGTGGATATAGTACTTTCAATATTTGGTCTGTTTTGGCCTATTTTGGCACTTGTAATTGATTAGATCCTTGAGTGATCTTGTGTCTTATTTGTTTGAGTCTACTATAGCTTCTTATTTTCTGTTGTAATCCTCAAAATCATAATTCCACTTTGTTCCATTTTTATAAGTGGCAAGTGTACACACACTATATATGAAGTGTCAAAATCATCTATTTTGGGGGGTTCTTTGGTTCATTGCATTTTGGGGGGTGCATTGATTTTTAAATTTTATTGTTTCATGTGAGAAGTGCATCATGGATGGTTTAATTAGGTTGACAAGAGGAAACTATAAGAAATGGAGTGAATTGGTTCTTTATCATCTTAGTGAGCATAACCTGTTGTCATATTTGAATGAGCATAGACCTAAAAGTCCTTATCAATGGGGAATCTTTCTCAAAATTTATTAATGTTGTCTATTGGAATATGGATATGGATGTTATGGATTCCCTTGATGACTATGAAGATCAGATAAAGACTATTCCTGATATTTAGACCATTCTTTAGGAAATGTATGGAGATCTTCATGTTCCTCCACTCCCAAAAGGTCTAGAAGCTCCAGATGTAGCTCCTACTTCTCCTATTGAGATCACACCTACCATTGCTTGTGATGATGTTTTCCTTCCTTTCGTCCTTGGCTCTTGTGATTTAGTGCAAAAAAATTATCCTTATCTTCCAATTATAGTTCTATGGGATGACTACTTGACAGACATTATAGGTTTGTATGTGGAGTCCTACATTTCAGATTTGGGAGATACCATTGATGACATGCATCTTCTCTTTGTTGAGGATGATCCTTCTTCAATTGTTGCGAGGGAAAATTCTAACCCTCATCTTCAATCTCTACTTGATCCTTCTTTCGAGATTGACATGCTTGTGGATCCTTTCATACAATATTTGGAGGAAGTCTCTTTAATTTTAGAGGAGACATTTGAGTCTTTGGAGATTGGTTTTCACGAGTCTCAAACTTCACTTGAGATGTCACATTGCATGATTGATTATACTCATGTGTTGGAGATTCCTATTTAGTTTCCTGTAACATCATACATCCTGAAGATTCTTCTTAGAGATTGGAGAGGATTAATTGATACACCTATGGAATTTTTTCTTCCTAAGGGGAGGAAAATCATTTAGTTTTCTTGGTGAAGTTTCTAGATTGATCCAAGTGTACCTATCATGGGGGGATTCCTTGCTTCTCTTCCCACTTTTTAATTTTAGGAGGCATATTTTTTTTTGGATTTTGATCTAGATTGTTACATGGATCAGTTACCATTGGTTCCTTTCTTGTCACATTCTATTGGAGATATTCCTATTTAGTTTGTGGCATCTTCATCAACCAAGGACATGTAGACACATGGGCATACTACAAAGACCTCATACTTCATTTGTATTTCCCTTCCTTCTTCCTATCCACTATGGGAAGGCCTCTTACTTGGTGTATCTTCTTCCTAAGGGGATAAATGTTGTTTGTAGGCATGGTTATATGCTTTGTATTCAAGCATTCACCATCCTTGGAGGAGATTAATCATTATGGGTGGATATCATGTCTCCTTGTTTCCTTCCTATGGGAGGATTATTGATTGTATATACATGATGTATGTCATAATAGGGGGCAGGGGGTCTTGATTACTCCATCCATCCATGCATCTTGTATTCATCTCTCTTGGGGGAGGGTTTTTCCCATGTGGTTTACCCTCTTTCTCCACTTTATGAGAGATTGCATTGCATTGAAATTTTATTTGTACATGGGTACCTAACATGGCCTAGTGGTCAGGACTCATAATACATTGTCATCTAGCATTGTGAGATTAAGTGAATTTCCCTAAGTTGCACTTAAGGGGGGGTGTTGGTGTAATTAATTATTTACTAATTACACTTTACTTAAGTTTACTGAGGATAATGTATTTCCATAGTAGTTTTCCTTGAGACACCTAGTAGTTTTCATTTAATTTTAGCACATGGTTAGGGGAATTTCAACTTTAGATGGTGATAATTGTCATCTCATACTTCTTTATGTGTGAGATCCACCTTTAGTGCTCTTATCACATTATCATCCTCTCATTATTGCACATGTTGCACATACTTTGATGTACAATGGAGGATGATCTACCTTTGGTGGAAATGTGATTCCATCTAGTGTGGTTGATAGCTTATCATCTCCTTATCATGTAGTCTTATTGCATTGCCTATATATTCAGGAACTCCTACTTTGTATTCAATTCAATTGGCTATAATCAATTATTTGATCATTTTTCCCATCTCTCTTGTCATATTTATTGAGCTTCTATATATTGGAATTTTATTATTTGCCTTAGGAAAATTATTACAATGAATTTAGTACAAGAACATGGGTTTATTTTCTTAAGAGTAAAGCTGAAGGTTTCAATCATTTTGAATAATTTAAAGCAATGTTGCAAACTAGAAAGGAGTTAAAATGTTTGAGGACAGATAATGGCAGTGAATATTGCTTTGATGATTTTGATACATTTTGTAAAGATTGTGGTATTAAAAGATAGAAGACAACAATATATTCTCCAAGAATGGAGTTGTAGAAAGAATGAACAAGACCTTGATGGATAGGGCTAGGAGTATGTCGAGTGGTGTTAGACTAGAAAAAATATTTTGGGCTGAAGTTGTAGCCACTGCCTGCTACTAGATAAACAAGTTTCCTACATTATCTCTTTTTGATAAGATGCCATTGGAAGCATGGTCAGGCCACAAGCCTTCACTTAGACATATGAGAGTCAATGAAAACTTTAGTGGCAATTATTCACCATTTGGTAAATGTCACCTGTCGGCAACCCGCGAATTGGAGATTTTTTTGCACATATGGGAGTGACCCTATCGCCCCACATTTATTCAAATTGGGTCCAATGCTTGGGTCCATCACCCAGCGGTTTATTAAATTTTGTCCATTTCTTTCATCTTATTGCCAATGTCATATACGTTTTGAGCATGATATATTTTTATCATTTGCCTATAATTTCAAAACAGCCCCAAATGGACAACCTATATTCGCCAGAAATTATATATATATATTTTTAGGTGGCCCCAACTTTGCCAGCCATTTTACGAATATGTGTCTCTAACAGATGGGTTTTCACCACCTTTATTAATCATACTAGGGTATTGGATGACCCATAATTGCCTAGGAAATAATACAAGACGTGCTATAATTAAGTGGGCTTCACCAAATATTTGGACACCGACCTAATACCTCCCATCCAATTCACCAAAAAAGATTTGTATAAATACATTCATACATCAGTGTTATTGTACATAATTTGGATCGGTTCAATTTGATCGATAGCAAAGTTTAGACTGTTGAGTCTTCACTGCTTTGGTGAGTTGTGACTGCAATTGAATTTGAGGCAAAGGTAAGTGATTATTTTTTTGTGACTATGTAAGCATTGTATATTATAGTTCTATTGTGATTTTTCACTTCTTCAACAACAACAAGTAAACATTTTTTTTACATTTTTTTTATCACTGGTAGGCTGGTAGCCTTTATTTTGTTGAAGAATCGAGATGTCGAACAAGAATAAGGGTAAGGCTCCGGCATATGGGGAAAGCCAAGAGAGGCCAACAAAATGCAGAATCTTATCATCGTACTTTGGTCATGGTGATGGTGTTGGAAATGTTTTTGGCCAAAATTGGGAAACTACTTCATCACTAGAAGATTTTCAAGATTCACAACCTAAGGCTGAACCTACACGACATATTGAAGAAGTCAGGGAACCTGATATCTCAGATCATGATGAAATTGAAGAATATTTTTAGTTAAATACCCAGAGTAGCCATAATGATATAATCAACTTGGATGATACTAAGAATGTCAGAGAAGATGATGGTGCAGGGAAGAAAAGAAAATATAAATCAAAGAATGATAGAATGTGGGATCTGTCGAGGAATTTTAAAGTAGAATGGGTGTCAAAGTATCCATTCATTGAACTAGTGGATAATCCAATTGAAGTGGAGCCTTCAGTAGAATGCAGATGTAATATTTGCAGCTAGATAAATAAGAAGGAAAGAGGTTGCAGCTAAAAATTGACACCATAAAGAAGCATATGGGTAAAGTTTACAAAAAGAAAACCATAGATGGAGTTCAAAAATTAGTGATAAGATGGAAAACAAAGGATGAATCTCAGCATGTTAGGAATGTAGAATTATATGAATTTCAACATAATATAAAGATGAAGCCTAGTGAAGTTAAAGGCTCTATTGAAGCTTGTTTTGGAAAAGCATTGGAAGTAGAACTAATGGGAAAAGCTATTCAATTAAGTGTTGTGTTTAATATTTTGAGCATAGGGCATCCTATGATAGACTACCCATCATTGAGTGCTTTATTACACTTTCTAAAAGTTCATAACTATCCTAACAGTCACTGGTCAGTAAACAGTGGATTGGAATGGGCAAGTTGTCTTGCCGAGATTGAAAAAGAGGATTTGAAGGCAAAAATTAAAGAGTCAAATTTTATTGCATTGTCTTTAGACGAGGTTACAACAGTAGACAATACTTCCTGGGTATGCATGCATGTTTATATTGTACAAAATTTTGTTCGCCAACCTCATTTACTAAATTTTGCTAAAATGAGGGATAATGCGATAGCGGAAAATTTATTTGAACTAGTAAAGAGTTCTCTAATTGAATATGGAGCTATAAATGACATGACCATTGCCAAAAAGCCACTGTGTGTTGGAGCGGATGGAGCTTCAGTAATGCAAGGCCACAGGGGCGGTCTTTGCACAAAGATACAATCTTCTTGTGCACCCTATGTTACTCACATTCACTGCATGGCCCACAAAGTGAATCTAGCTTTTGGAGTTGTTAGCAAGCATGCTTCAGTACAAAAAATTGAACCTTTAATCAAAGAGCTCTACCAATACTTCTGTCAAAGTCTAAAATGATTGAGGGAATTTCAACACTTTGCCAAAGGACTAACTGATGGGAACAAGCTTCTTAAGGATAATGATACCAGATGGATCTCTTTGGATGGACCAGCACATCGAGTTTTTTCAGAATATCGATCATTGCTTGGCCTAATGAACTCAAGTCGTGACAAAGAAGGACAACTGAAATTTCCTACCCTGCTGGCAATGTTAAGTAATGTGGAGACACTGTTAACATTAGCAAGTATTCTCCCCATGCTTGAGGAAATGAGAAATTTAATGAAAAAAGGCCTAACAAAGAGCTATGTATATTACAGAATATGCTTCGCTGCGTAAATTGACATGCATGATGCTCAATAATCTCTATCAATTATGTGTTGATGATGTAAAATTTGCCAGCTGGCTGAAAATCATAGATTTGGACAATCTTGATAACTTTTTAAAAATTGGTTCAAAGGAGGAGTTATGTGCAGAAGTTCATGGAGTTGAGATACCAATGCACTACTTTTCCAGGATCGAGTCCGAGGAACCAGGAAAGAACCCCAGGAGGTGAGTAGCAAGTATTAAAAGGGAAGACTTTACCAAGATCATTGAGTTTGTAACATCTTCTATGAAGCACATTACCTATGATATTTCCTCATAGATTAGAGGAAGATTCCCTCCAATCAAACTACTTGAATCCATGGCTATTGTGTTTCCTTGATATTGGAGTATGAACAATCTGAAAGATTTTAAAACTAGGCTACTAACTTTGATAGATCATTTCTACAAAACCAAAGAGTTAAATGGAGTAACTCTAAATGGAATTTTAGATGGAAATCATTTGAGAGAGAAATCAGGTCATTTTTCATTGACAATGAGGGAACAATATAATATTATGCAGAACCCTCATGAAGATGGATCGGTATCAAGGCTTTGGAAAAATCTTGCTGAGAGTGAATTGTTGACTGATTCAATATCAGAATATCTCAAGCTTTCTGATTTATGTCTAACCATGATATTGGGGTCGGTGGAGGATGAGAGAGTTTTCAGTGCTTTGGGATTCCTAAAGTCAAAGCTAAGAAATAAACTAGACAAGAATCTAGAAAATTGCTTGAGGCTCTATACATCCAGGTAAGAAGTCAATATTTTTCCTTATGAAAGGGCACTGAAATTATGGAGGAAGAAATGTCAGAGAAGAGGGATGAAAAACATTTCAAACCAAAGTGGGACTGGGAGTGGGAATGCCAAAGACAATGATGTCATTGACTCATGTACTGGTACTGCTAGTAGTGAACATTAGTTAAGCGGTGGTATGTAGAGTGAAGAAAACATATCAAAGAACCAAGGAAGCTATGAAGTTGATGGCACTGAATCTGATGATCTCAATGATGATATGATGTGGTAGCTTGAAGTTGAACTATTGTAGAAGTAGCAGGTCCTAGGTATTTATTAAGCTTTTTCCTAAAGTCTACTCTCAGTTTTTGTATCTTATCATCAATCATGCATAACAACATATTCCAATGCCAAAAACATGAATGTGGTTGATAATGTCATCAAGATTCAATTCCATAATTAATAATGGTTTTCATTTGCATTATTCATCTCATATGGTACAATTCTTGTAGATTTTTCATTATTTGTTTTGACAACATAGCAATTCATATGTTACAATTCTTAGAGTTAGAAATACTGATTCTCATTAATTTAATTAAAAATTTGATACAATATAACAATTCATTCATTAATACTAGTAAGAACACAACTCTGTGATTCTATTTACAAAAGTCAATGACTCAATACCCATTGGCAATTTGGCACATTACCCAATTTCAATTTCATTACCCTAAGCCAATGACCCTAAATTCCCTTTTATAGAAACAAGGGAGCAACAATAACTTCAGGTCAATTTTCCTAATGTGAAGTGAGAAGTCTCAAAATCTAAATAGTAAGACAACTACAATTCTACAACATCTCTACAACTTTAGTTATATATTTCTTCATTTGACAGGCCAGTTTAGTAAATTAGCAATGGCAATAGCGTTTGCAAGACTGCAACATTGATCCTGTTCAAAAAACAAAGTTCAAACTTGTTACTTTAAACTAAATTCTAGACTCTAGTATTTAGGATAAGATCAAAGATATATACTAAATATATAGAGATGATTGAAACTGAAAGTACTTTCACATACTATGATTGATGAGATCAAGATGATTCTGTCAGTTTCTTTAGTATGCTCCATTCTTCATCATTTGGAAGGGCAAAATTTGTGATGTTATAGTAAATGACCTACAACCTCATCAGCAATCCATACTTGGAAGAGTGAGCTAAAAGCAATGTTCCTTCCATTAATGCATTCAAATTTGTGAATGTTTTGATGCACTTTATAATGCCTTCATGAGTTTTGTCCTAAGGAAGGTTACCTAAATCAGACGTCATTGTGTCCTCCAACTCTTTTTTGTAAGCTTCTCTTCCAACAAAATTCCCTAATGAGTAATAAGGTCCAGGAGTAGGACTCAACAAACCAAGAGATATCATTTTGGTTGTTTTACTATTCATCTTGACAAGCTTTGGCCCGAATAAGGAAAGAGTTTCATTTTCTTCTGTTAGTTTTTGACATTTTTGAAAGACAGAGCTCACCTTTAATGTTGCACCAATGCAGTCCTGAATTCCCTTGCTTGCCAAATGCCTGTCACTAGTTCTATTGATTTCTTGGATAATCTACTTTACAGTTTTTTGTCTCTGACAAAAACTCTTGTTGTTCTCAATGTGCTCTTTCAACTTCCCAAAAACATCTGTAAGAGTTTCATTCAGTTCAAACCAATCTCACAACCTATCACCAGACATCTTTATTTTCCCCCAGAAGAATTTTTTTATTTTCTTGACTGTATTATTTACATTGTCATTCAAGATATTTTCATAATTTTTAATTGTATTATTTTCCTTCTTTAGGTGTTCTCTCATTTCTGAGTACTGGTGTTCACTAGTTTGTCTTATTTTCTCTGCTTTCTCTTCCCACTCTTTTTCTTTCTCTTCCCACTATTTTGTTTTCACCATCTCATTCTCCAATTCTTTCTTTAACTTATTGTTTGCATGTCCTACATTCTCCAAGTTTTTGTATAGCTTTAATGAAGAGGATTTTTCATCCTCAAGTTTTTTTTCGCTCTATTCCAACTTTTCCCTCAAAGTTTTCAGTTTTGCATCCATATGTTCTTGCTATCCAATGGCTTCTTTAGAGGATGAATTTTTTATCCTTCTCTCTAATTCTTTGCACTTGTTTTCTGCTGCTTTCTCAGTTGCCTTTATATTTGCCAGGTCTACCTTTAATTTATCTATTGTGCCTTGAATCTTTCCTTTCTCTCTCTCCAACTTCATCACTAAACTATAGACCATTTGGTTGGTCATTTTGGACACATTTATCTTGTCCACATTCTTAATTTTGGATAAATCCATTTGGAGGGTGCTAACTTGAAATTGAGATGGATCTAACTGAATCTCTGGTGGATTGTTATCTCCAACTAGGGGCATACCAACCATGAATTCCATCCTATCTTTAATTGGGTCATATGTGGGAAATAACCTGTTGGATGCATGTTCTGCATCATGAGCTACATTAACTACTTCCATCTTCATTGTCTTTCTATTTTGTCTATCCTTTCTTGTTGATTGTTCAAAGTTAGTTACAAAATCATTGTAACGAAAATCAGGGTTTTGTAACACAACTGAATGTTTGAATGGTGAAATAGAACTTCACTGATGTACGAGTTTCCACCTATGTTGCCTGTGGTTTTTCTAGTTCCACCATGAGGATTAGCAACACCCTGACCCATTACAAGTGAAGTTTTTGGACTGTTCTGAGGTTTTGTCTTGAAGGTTGGGAAATTGTTGGACTCATAGTCACAGTCACCATTGGCATTGTCATTGTTGTACTAATACTTTTCATAACCTTTTGCTTCTTTACACTTCCTTGACCTTTGAGAACAATTGTATTCATGTCTATTCGTAATGTCTATTTTGGACCACTAGTTGTAGTTGTACCCATGATATCCACAACTATGGGAGTGGCAATTGATTCAGATTGAATCTGAGTGCTTGGAATAGGTGGAAATATATTTGAAGGTGGAAGATATGGAATTAACTGAGTTGATGAATATGATGATTAAACTCCAAGCCCAAGGCTTGGTTTCTCACCATGTTTTGTTGGAGCTGGTGGGTCAGGTACAGACCAAAGCCATTTTCCACTAGGACCTAGACCACCAAAACCTGGGTAGCCCATTTTTTCTACAATATCTACCCCTTTGGTATATAAATTTTTTTTGGACTCATCAACTCATGTACTAATTGAATATACTTTATTGGATGTGGGATTCACAATGGATGTGGGATTCACAGAATCCTAATCATCATCATCATTATCATCACAGTGATATGCTTCATCTAGATGCTCCTTATTCCACAATTCGCTAAACATTGTATCTTCTTCCACATCATAAAGATTTGCATAGGTCTTTGGCTTGCCGAGATTCTTCTTCATTTCCCAAAAATAATTTTTTTTGGTTCGAGTCCAATTATCATCCATACATTCATTCATTAGCTCTTTTGGAATAGATTTTGTAGATGGTTGACTAGCTATCTAGTAGAAATTGGATGGGGTCATGGTCTGCACTTTTCCTTTCTATTTGTGCAATTCCATTATTTGTGATGACAATTCCTATATTGACATATTATTTTTAGTGGCATATTTCTCCATCTCTTTTTTGACCTCATCCCAAGACTCCATGTTTTTAAATTTTTCAATCAATGACATACTTTCATGTTGAAATTTTCTTGTAGAGTTCCCATTCTCTCTAAGCTTTGTTCCAATTATGTTGAGTGGATCATACTGCTAGTGACTGTCAACATCAAAGTGAAAAATTGAAAAAAAGGCTTGTGCCACTTTGAATCCTCTTCTCTCAAATGTGAACCCTCCAAATGAGAAAGGCATGTAAGGAAATATCATTTTCTTTTGCTAACCATTAAAGAGTACATTTGTGCTCTCCATCTATCGTACATATTCCAATGCAAATACCCTCTTTGTTACATGTATTGGAATTTTGTAGGGTTCTACCGCTGAACCATAAAACCTTAACACATTGTACTCTTCCATTAAGTACCAATAAGCCAATTGTATTTGAATTCTGAGTTGAATGCAATCTATACAAGTAACATGCAATCTAGGCATTGGAGTGCTTGTAATTTTATGGTACATTGGTGCCAAAAAGAAGTCTACAAAATTGTTGTATTTCCTTCTATTATCAATCATCCTTATTTGAGGTGTCCACTCATATATTGGATTTTGGCCCTGACTGCAAAGCTTGTTTGTCTAAAATATTGCATGATGCTTTGCTAAGAGAAGATAGCACAAGTAGGTAGTGAATCTAAATGTCTTCTCTGAACCTCTTTGAATCATTAGTAATTGATCTTGCATGCAATGAACAATGTTCTCAATAAAACAATATTTTACTGGTTCTTTTTCAAAATGAATATGAAAAAGCATTTCAAGAATGCTGGCACCCACTTGTTTGTTACTATCCAATCCCAAACAAAATGCTAGCAAGGAAATACTATCATGTGCCCATGGCACAAAAATTTCATAATCATTAGGAGGCTTATGATCTGGACTCAGACTAGAACCGCTTGTTACTCCTCTGATATAAGAATCTCTCTGTGTTGCATCTAATTTTTCATAATACTTTGCCAGCTTTCCCAGGTCAATGTGCACATTTGAGTTTTGTTGTTCAAACCCTAGGTTCAACAAACTAGCAAATTCACTCTCGGTTATGGACAAAATTTCCTCCTAAGTATTTTTATTCACAATTTCTTTTCTATTTTCATCATAATTTTTGGCGCATACCATGACAATTTTTGGGCAAGGGAATACTTGAGGTAACACCAATCCTACTGACCCAGCAACCCACACTCCAATTTTATTTGCCGTTGCATTTATCACAGGGTTAAATGAAAAAAAAATTGAAGCCTTCTCTGGATCGTTCCACTTGTTTTCAAGTGCAAATCTAATTTCCATTATTCCCTTATTTCCATGAATAATAGGATCACAAATATCATGGAATAAATCAGTGAAACTTGGTGTTTTAAGTAGATTGTGGAATTCTATTATCTAACTTGGCCTTTTACTCATACTTGGTTTGGAATTCTTAATATTTGTTTTGTCCATAGTGGTAAGTTGGTAACTAGTATCACTATTTACTCGTAGGAAAATTCAAATATTTATACACAGCTACAAGCCTACAATTTACAAGGGTGATTCAAAATTAAACCCTAATAGGATAATTTTTTTTATAAAATATAAACAGTAAAGTTGATTTGATTAAACCCTAATAGGCTAATTTTTTTTATATCATATAAACAGTAAAGTTGTAAATCAAGAGATTTGAAAAATTTAAAATGCGGGACGTAGGTGTTCAGGATTTTAGTAGTTACCTGTTACTCTTAGTTTCAATTTTTGTAGACTATGACTGTAAAGAGAGCTGAGAGACTTTGTTGCTTTCCTCAGGCTCGAACATCAATCCTCAACCTAGAAATTTAGAATCTGTAACAACTTTCTAAATCTGCAGACTACTTATAGTTTATACTTATGAATGAAAATTTAGATTGGAAACTTTAAGTGCAAAAATTGTACAATCTATAGCTGTCACACTTGTCACTGATTGTGTGAGTGGACAAACATCATGAACTCAGAATGGGTTTGCAAAAATGGGTTTTGTTTTCCCTTTTGGCCTGAAATAAAACTTCGGTCGTTGATCTACAATCATCCAATGGTCATAATGCCATGACTCATTGTTAGTCACATTATCATGGGTCCAATTAACTCATCTAGTCACCTGACGGCTGACTCACCTGATGAGTCAGATGTGTCATGTCATCATCAAATGAGTGGAATGTGTTTAGTGACACATGTCATGATTTTGAAAAGGGTTTGAAAAGACGGGGTTTATTTTCCCATTGAGCCCAAAATACATCTTTGGTCATTGATCTACAATCCATCCAACAGTTAAAATGTCATTGTTAGTCACCGAGGTGGCTCCGTGGGTCCCATTAACTCACCGTGTCATGTCATCATCAAATTGAAATGACATTGTTGGTAGACTGTGCCAGACTGACTACAAGTGGAATGTGTTTAGTGACATGTGTCATGATTCCAGAAAGGGTTTGAAAAGATGGGGTTTCTTTTCCCATTCAACCCAAAATAAAACTTTAGTCATTGATCTACAATCATCCAATGGTTAAAATGTCATTGTTAGTCACTGAGGTGGCCCCATGGCCGTGGGTCCCATTAACTCACCATGGCAGTGTGTCACGTCATCATCAAATTGAAATGGCATTGTTCAATGTTGGCAGACCATGGGAGACTACAAGTGGAATGTGTTTAGTGACACATGTCATGATTTTGAACGGGTTTGAAAAATAGTGTTGCTTTTCCCTTTCATCCCAAAGTCCATTGTACATCGTCAATCTATTCTCATCCAATGGTAGTTATTTGCAACAGACATTGTTATTATACTGTTATTATTTCCTTTATTGATATTAATTAATAATGGATAATAAGTTAATAACATTTAAAGTTATTTAATTGAATAGTAACAATTCAAAATGCACTATTTTTTTAATAATCTTACTTAAGTTAGTGTTAAGAGATTACGAGATTTCTCATTTTTGTGGTCACTGACTTGCTAGGTCTCCCAAACATGACTATGAGTTATCAGTTAAAGTAATATTTTTTATTGATTATATAGTATACTTAAAGTTAAAATGATATTTTTTATTGATTATAACTTTAACGTTGATAATTAAAATCACATATAGTTCTCATACATTATAATTAGAAACCATAAATTCTTTCTCTAACCTTATTAATTCATTTGTCCTTCAAAATTCTATAAATATTTCATATTAACTACAATAGTCTACATTGTACAACTGTGATACATTTTAAATATTCAGATTTAAAAATGGAAATACCATCCACGATTCCACATCGTTTGAACGTTTCCTTATTTCTACTGAAACATACTTACAAGTTACATCATACATGTCTAAAACACAAATTGAAATGAGCTAAAGCTGAGAGCTTGTGAAATTTTCATTGTACTTTTTCATAGAATTATAATTACAATTTACATTGCCCACTTCCAGTACAATATTACAAAGAGAAACCTACTATTATACTATAAATAAAAAAACCAAAAAATGAGGAATGTTTTTATCAAAAAAAACCACTAGTAGTCCACTAGTGATTTTGCACTGCGACTCCATCTAAGTAGAATTCTGCAGAGAGGATTAACTGTGAGAATTCATCTAGCCACCTGTATTGCCCCGCCTGAGCCTCCTCTTCATCAAGCATAAAACACTTACGAAGAAAATCCTTGGCAATTAGCGCCCATTTCCTATGGTGCTTCAACTGCCCAGTAGTTAGGCCCAACATAAAAGGTTGCATGGCCACATTCTGGCCTGGGAGGAGAAGCTTGGGAATTTCACTTGCCCAAGGGATCCCCACCCCTATTTCTATGAACACAAAAACATTAACATTGTCCCCCAGGTATTCTTCTTTAAAAACCCTCCTCAGCAGCATTAGCATGTCCACCTTCTCTCCTCCGAGGTCGAGAAGAGATGCCAAAAAATGGGATGTAATGTCCGTGTTGACATGGTGCCTATCTTCATTGTTCAGAAACTCTCGGTCCAACACCATTTTCATAGCCTCTATTACCAAAGGCCCACCCTCCTTACAAATAGATTCTAAAGTTTCATCAGAAAAGGAACCCAGAAAGGCCTTCTGGGCCTCCTTAGATGTGCATCTAAGCCTAATTGGAGTCCATCTAAAACAGTAAAACTTTAGAAAACTTAAAAACAAATTATTTTTAGAGTGCAGATTGTAGACCCTAAATAAACAAATTATCTAGCAAAGACAAATTGATGAATAATGAAGCTAGATCGTCTATAAATAGCACTTGAATCCTTGATCGTTACTTAGCAATAAATTATTCTTTTTTTAATGGTATTAAATCCATTGTCCTTTATATGCCTCTAAATCTTTCATGTAAATTTTTCCCTTAAATGCATTCATGTGAGAAATTAAAATTTTGTCCTTAATCTTTCATATTTGGCAGTAAATCTTTCCCATAAATGCAAAACTGTGAGTAATCGGTTAGATCGTCTGTACAAATTTAGAAGTGTTGCATGACAATTAAAGAATGTCACTTCTCATTGACAAGGCATTTATTTCTTACTGAGTTAAGAGGTTACAAGTTGCACTATAGTAATAGCACCGTGATTATTGATACCAACACGTGTACACTATAATCTAGAGACAAGTTACCCTTATTTGATATGTGTCAACATTCCAGTGACTTCCTTAACAACTCTGTTTCGTTCAAGAAATTGGGGCCGAAATTAAACTTCAGCCATTGATCTTGGATCATCAGACTGTCTCAAATAATACCATTAACATTATAAAATAATGTATGTATGTTAGGTATGTTAGGTTAGGCTATAGCCTATGTGTCCATGTTATGTTCCATCTTTTGAAAATCACCAATAATATATATTTTTTTCCATAATTAACGAACGATTAGCCAATGCAATTATTTTTTTAGCCTTCAAAAGAATATCATTCACCTCATAAATTATAATTTTTTACTTCAAACAAAAATTATTCTCCTCAAATATTATAATTTTTTACTTCAAAAGAAAATTATTCACCTCATATATTATAATATTTTACTTCAAAAGAAAATTATTCGCCAACAATTTATGAAATTTTCATTCAGTTGGGAAAAAATCGCCAATACAAACCATGAAAAATCATGGATTTGAAAAAAAATTCGCCTGCATTAAAACAAATTCCCCGCTAAAATAATGTACAATTCGCCAGGATTTTACACTTTTTCCTAAAAGGGGGTTTCTTAAAGTTATCCCTAATGAGAGTGTTTGATTGTGAAACATATGATCATGTGTGGAAGGGGAAGCGGAAAAAAATAGATAACAAAGTTGTTAAATGTATATTAATTAGATATAGTTATGGTGTGAAAGGATACAATCTTTGGGATCTTGTTCAATAAAAGGTATTTTATTCCATAAGTGAACTATTTTTAGAGAAACTAAGCCTTCTTCTATTACAATGTAGCTTGAATAAACAAAATAAAAGAAATATGTGATTCAACTACCCTCTACATTGGAGAAAGTTGAATCAAGGCCCTTAGAAAGACAAGAAGTCAAGCAGAGCTCTATGATTTATGAATCATTAGATGAAGAAGAGGTACTTGAACATCAACTTGAAAATGCACTAGATCTTGATCAAAGGTCTACTAGAAAGAGAAAACCACCTGAAAGGTATGGATATTCTCCTAATGATTGTAGGTGTATATTTTCTTTGAATGCTAATATTGATGAACCAAGATCTGTAGACGAGGCTCTTGGTATGAGCGACTCAGAGTTTTGGAAAAATTCCATGGAAGAAGAGATGGCTTCTCTTAAGAGGAGTGAAACATGGGACCTTGTACCATTTCATGATGGACGAAAGCCTATTGGTTTTAAATGGGTATTCAAAAATAAGATAGGTTTAGATAGAATTATTGAGAAGTATAAATCATGTTTGGTTGAAAATGGTTACTCATAGGTTGAGGGAGTAGATTATGATGATGTTTTTTCTCCTGTGGCCAAAATTACATCCATTCAATCTTTTATTTATATTGCAATATCTTATGATCTAGAGATCTAGAAAATGGATGTGAAATTTGTTTTCCTTCCTAGAGATTGGAGGAAGAAATTTACACGACATAGCTAGAGCACTATGTGGTGAAAGGTAAAAATAATTTGGTATGTAAGTTGAAAGAATCCTTGTATGGTTTAAAAC